>PVIW01001073.1:312760-344107 GCA_004026585.1 Noctilio leporinus | reverse complement strand
CAAGGAATAGGCCTGCAGTGGTCAGGAGGAAAGGGGGAGGGGGGAGGGGGGAGGCAGAGGCAAAGAAGGGGAGCAGCTTAGACAAGAACCTAGTATAAAGGAACCATGGACATGGACAACAGGTGGGATTGACTTTGGGGGGAAAGGGTGGGTGGGGAGGGGGACAGAGGGGAGAAAAAAAGGGATGGATGTAATACAAGAACAATAAAATTAAAAAAAAAAAAAAAAAAAAAAAAAGTCACTGGTTTGATTCCCAGTCAGGGAACATGCCTGCGTTGTTGGGCCAGGTCTTCAGTTGGAGGCATGCAAGAGGCAACACATCAGTGTTTCTCTCCCTCTCTTTCTCCGTCCCTTCCCCTCTTTCTGAAAATAAATAAAATCTATTAAAATATTTTTTATCATATAAGGCTTGAACCTAAGGCAGTTTTTAACACATTCTTGACCGGCCATTTTATGCAAAAGCTAATGCAAGTGCGAACACAATTTAACTCATGTAACAAACTAAATCTCTGTTTTCGTTAATACAGGTAGTCTCTCATCTTCCCAAAAAGAAAAATTTAAAAATTGGCCAACTTGACTATGTAGTGCCTTTCAAGGACTTAAATGATACAGTCATGTCTTTTTATGATATGTATGTCTAGTTACATAGGCATTTTTGAAATCACTTTTCCTCCATTGTACCATTTTCCAACTCTTATTAGATACTGGATTAAACCATTTCACTTATATCAAAATTACATGGAGAATTAAATATAGATCCTTTGGACTCACTCTGGACCTGTTCAGTCAGATCTCAGGGTGGAGTAGGCCTTAAACAGCTGTGTTTTTCTGCCCTGACTGGTGTGGCTCAGTGGGTTGGACATCATCCTGCAAACCGAAAGGTCACTGGTTTAATTTCCAACCAGGGCACATGCCTGAATTATGAGTGAGGTACCCAGTTGGGGGCATGTAAGAATGGATCATGTATCTCTTACACATTGCTATTTTACTCCCTCTCTCTCCTTCCCTCCCCCTTTCTTTTAAATGTAAATAAATACAATCTAAAAACAGACAAAACTTTTTCAAAAGTTCCCTTAGAGGTTCTGGTATGAAACTAAGTTCAGGAACCATGGCACCATTTATTTCACAAAATAATTCAACAGATATTTATAAGCATTCTAAAATGCTGTTCTAGCTGTTTGGAAGATACCAGTGAAGAAAATAAAAATTCTGACCTTGTGGGACTTTAGGTTCTAGCTGTGCTAACTTGATTTAATAAAATGTATACTTGTTTTGGTTACCATGGAACCTAGAAATGTAAAATAACCATTTTGTTTTGCTTTTGATTTTGTGAGTCATGAATTCACAAAGATCTGGACTAGGAAGATCTTGTTTGGAGGGTCTCTTTTGTGATTTCATTCAGATATTTGGAAGGCTGCAATCTGAAAGCTCAACAAGGCTGGACATCTAAGATGTTCACACACACATCAGGCAGTTGTAGCTGGCCCCTGTGTGCGACCTCTAGTGTGTGGTCTTGGGTGGCATGATTTCTTATGTAGTGGTTGGCTTCATCCAGAGGAGCAAATGGAGAGAACCAGGGTAAGCTTCAAGGCCATGTTCTGGCCTGGCCTTGCAGGTTTTGCAGTTTCACTACTGCATTCTGTTGGTTACAAGTAAGTCACTAGTTTGGCCCACGTTCAAGGGGAAGGTTCACAAAACCCATCTTTCAATGGAGAGTACTGTCATAATTTGCAGACATATCTTCCAATTGCCACACTGTGTGGTTTTGCATTTTGGATGTAATAGAAACATTATTATAGATGAGATACCTGGCACTGCTTTCCTCTAACATCTCCAACACAGCAGTTTTTCTCAAGCCAGGCATTCAGAGAGGGGGTGCAGGTATAGCATCCCCTTCAAGGATTGCATTATGAGTTTCTCCTCTGAGCCTGATAGCTGTAACCTGTCTCACTTTCTGGAAATTATAAGAAAACTAGGTGACCAAGTGAGCTAATGAGCCAGAGCAAAACCGCCTTTCACTGTAGCTGAAAAGCCAGAGCTTATGTTCTATAGATGACAGGTTATGGGAGGCTGTCTTCACACAGGAAGACTAACCCTTTGTTGTTTCTTTTCTACAGCCTAAAGAAAGGGAGGTGGTGATAGAGCACACCTCTTCAGGAAGTGACTGGTCCGACGTGGATGAGGTCTCCACAGTTAGATTTTCTCAGGAGGAGCCTCTCTCGCTGAAAGTCTCAGCAGTTCCAGAGCCTTCGGCCTTCCCCACTGACTACGTCATGTACCCGGCTCATTTGTACAGTAGCCCTTGGTGTGACTACGCCAGCTATTGGACCAGCGGTACCAAGCCTTCTAGCTACCCCTCAATGGGCAGCAGCAGCAGTGACACATTGCAGGCTGGGAGGAGCAGTGGTGGCCTCCTGAGTGATTATTCCCCCAAATCTACAGTGAGCGCCCAAAACACCTCCAGAGATCTGGAGGTAACAGAGGAAGGCAGATCCCAGAATTCTCGCTCATTTCGTATCTCCAGAAACTTAGAAGAGCAGGTGAAGGAGAAAAGAACATTCCAAGAGGAGACGCCACTCCGTTCTTGTGAAGGACATGCATCTAGCTTTCTGCCAAGGAGCCATCGAGAGCCAAACCTAGAGGAGGGCTTCATTGATACTCATTGTCACTTGGACATGCTTTATTCTAAGTTGTCTTTCAAAGGGACCTTTAGAAAGTTCAGAAAAATTTATAGCAGCTCCTTCCCTAAGGAATTTCAGGGCTGCATTTCTGACTTCTGTGATCCCAGGACGCTGACAGATTGCCTATGGGAGGAACTGTTGAAAGAGGATCTGGTTTGGGGGGCTTTTGGCTGTCACCCACATTTTGCTCGTTACTACAGTGAAAGTCAAGAAAGAAAGCTTTTGCAAGCCTTAAGGCATCCCAAAGCTGTGGCATTTGGGGAGATGGGCTTGGATTACTCTTACAAATGCACCACACCTGTCCCAGAACAGCACAAGGTAATGAGATTCTTTTTAGCTTGCTTACGATTTTCTTTTTAAAGTTCTTAGCATATTAATCCTTTTGTGAAAAATCTGCACAATCACCACAGGTAATAATCATTGAAGAGTCTCTGCTCCTCCTCTTGCCAGCACCACTGTTGACCTTTGCAGTCTCCCTGACTATTCATTCTGTTCTTGCGTTCATTTCTGTTTTCTTGAGGTCTTCTAGGCCCTGTCTTGCAAAGTCTAGTTTAGGTTCATTTTTCTTTGCATACTCCAAGAACTCAAATCATGCCAAAGCCACTTGTCTTGCCACCACCAAAACTCCTCGTATATGACTTCTGGTGCAGTCTTAACACATTTTGGTTAGTTTTTGCTCAATTTTTGTCTGTCTTTAGTACTGTTGTCTTCCTGGGGTGAAGGACATCAGTGATCATTTGTTTCTGCTAAAGTAGTCTGTTGGGCATGGACTTCCTGGTCCCTGATAGTTAACTATGTTGTTCATGATGGCAACCTACTTGAAGTTATAATTTCTCTTTTAGTTGTTTTAATTTTTTTTAGTTGAAATGTAACAATAGGGTTTCTCTACATTTGGGAGGGGTAACTCTCTACTAAAGAATTTAGAAGTCCTAAAAATTTAATTGCTCTTATCCAGACCATCTAGACATCATTTTTGAAAGTCTTCACAAGACTTTCTTATGTGATTTCTTATGGCTAATGGTATGTGTCAAAAGACATTTATTTTCCTTCTTGGGAAGTAACAGATTTTGTTTACTTTTATTCTGATTTTAACTGTTAAGTTATACCCATCGTCGAATATTTGGAAAATATAAAAATGCGTAAAGATGATAATTTCCCATTCCACTAGAGATAACAACTATTGCATTCTTAATATTTTCCCTCCCAATATATTTTTATCTATTTAATGTTTTTATTTATTTTAAAAGATCTTATTTATTACTTGTAGAGAGAGGGGGAGAGAGAGAGAGAGAGAGGCAGAGGGGAGTATGTGGTTGCCTTTCACCTGCCTCCAGCTAGGGACCTGGCTGGAGACCTGGCTTGCAACCTGGTTATGTGCCCTGGCTGGGAATTGAACGAGCAACCTTTGGGTTTGTAGGCAGGTGCCCAATCCACGGAGCCACACCAACCAGGGCCCAATATCTTTTTAATACGGAGATTTAGCAGGGTATGAGTACTTCAGTGGAAGTTTTTGATTTAGGAAGGAACAGGACAAGGAGAATACCCTCCCGCTTCATCACTGTGTCCTTTGCCAGGTTGAATTTGTGTGCTTTCAGAGTCAATGGTTTCTTAATTAAAAGAGAAAATTTGAATGTATGGTGTCCTGTTTTAGCAGACTACTAGACTTAAACATATTTTGGAGATAAGAGATTCCAGCTTGAACATAGTTGTCCATGACAGTCAATATGCATGCCAGGCTTAACAGTTAATTTCAATAAGAAGCAACTCAAAAAAAACACCACTCAGATATTCAGATGTTTCCAAAGGATTTTTCTTTGGGATGAATTTGCTGGGAACTGTTAAGGTTACTAAATTACGAACAGAATGATTTTTCACTTAAGGATCTACATTCAGACAGGTGGGTGAGATTTTATCTACGTGGAATGTTTTCAGTTTTCATCTAAAGGGGTTTGTAGTATAGTGTTTCAATTTACAATTAGGTTTAAGGGAAAAAAATCAGTAATTATTCTGCCTATCCAGAGTTCCTTTTCATTACTAACACTAGGGAGATTACAATTTTTGGCTTGAGGCTTTAATTTATTAGCCAGAAATGAATGGAAAAATTGCTAAATTTGAAGACAGGAAAAAATAGATTTTTAAAGCAAGTGAGACAAATATTTACTATTCTGCCTTCCCAGTTGGTTTCTATGATGCAACACAGGTGTGGTATAGAAAGAGGAACAGTTCAGAAATGTGTACACTAAGGCAGCTGGAAATGATGTACAGCTGATGTTTATTAAATGTCTGTGTGTGCCAGGAAATGTGCTAAGTATTTCACAGTAACTTTTCCTTCTGTTAAATCATCATGGTATCAGATCTGCATGTAGAGGTCTAGGGCATGCTGACTAAACAAGTTGTAGCATATGGTGATAAATAGAATCTTGCAGGGATCATTGGCTTAATGAGATGGAAAATAGCAATTCAGAGGAAATAAATTGCTGGCAGGGGAGGGCTGAAGAAGAGAGGGCTATAGAAGAGAGGAAGACAAGCTATTTCTGTAGAGCACTGGAGGAAGTGGATGCTGTGTTCTTGATGTAAATCTAAACTTGGGCACAAAAACAAGTGATGGTTACTAGCTACTGCACCAGTTGGATATCAGCATTGAGTTGCATTTGCCTAAAAGCAGAGTAGTTGGCAAGTGCTTAAGCTGTCCTACTGAATATTTTATCTGTGAAGGGAAGAAGAAAAGTCTATGGAAGGACCATACCTGGTCAAGTAAGAGGGTGCTAGGTCTGGCTCGTTATAGGAGAGAGCTTTGTTTTTGTTACCTAATATTTTTCAGAAGGATTGAAAAATAGAGAAAAGCAAAAGAAATTGGGGAAAAATCAGTAGTTACCCTATTATTCAGAACAAACCACTGTGAACTTTTCATAGTTTAAACTATTTACCTTTCTATTAAATTCCTAGGAGTTAGGTAGAGCCTGGATGGTTTGTGTGTGAGTTGTACATTATCAGCCAGTATGATTATCATAATCTTAAGGTTTCTGGTGTTGGAAAGCCCAGGTGAATGAATAGACTGTCCCTCTCCACTTGGGCTGGGCTGGCTGAGCCAGGCTGCTTCTGTCATGTATTTGTATTTGACTGGAATTAATTATTGAGGTAATGAGTATGCAAGAGCTGCTGGTGCACTACCGAGAGACTGATGAACTCTAGAAGCCCTGGAAATAATGGGTCAGTAGGAACCTGAGCTCCTGCAAGTAGAAGAGAATAATTATGCTGGGTAAATAATTTATGGGCACTTCATTCACTCCTGGTTTTATTTTTCAGCCAGGTTCCTAGTGAAGACAAATGCTCTAGATAGTTCCAGTCCAGGCAAAAGTTCCTGTCCACTAACTTTTTTTTTTTTTAAGATTTTATTTCATTATTTTTAGAAAGAGGGGAAGGGAGAGAGGCAAAGAGAGAGAGAGAGAGACATCAATGTATGGTTGAGTTTCACCTGCCTCCAGCCACAGACCTGGCTGGAGACCTGGCTTGCAACCTGGTTATGTGCCCTGGCTGGGGAATTGAACCTGCGACCTTTGGGTTCACAGGCCGGCGCCTTATCCACTGTGCTACCAGCCAGGGCCACTAACTCTTTTATCTTAACATTTTTTAAATTTAGGTGTGTTTTACAGAACATTGTATTTGTAGCATCATTGTCCTTTGAATTGCAAGGGAAAATTGGTGGCATTGTCTTACAATCAATCGCCTGTCATAGAATCAAGGAAAAGTATGTGTTGTACATACACTTTTAAAAAAATTAGAAAATAGGAAAATAATTGCTTTGAATGATTTTTCACTTGTGAACATGTTGCTGTTTCATTAAATATACTTGTACCATGAGAAATATGCTTTTTACCAGCTGGGCTATGTTCCACCCAAAGGCTGTAGTAGTTTAACTTCTCTAAGGAATAATTTTTTTTTGAAGCAAGAATTAAATGTTGGAATTAATGATTTCTTGTGACCTTCTGCCTCTGTAGAGGTTCAAGGAGGATGGATGTGTTGGGGAGGGTGTCTGGCCAGCTGTAGATACTAGAAAGCCAGTCTTAAAGCCCCTACCAAGCAGCCTATGATTTTGGTTCTTACGGGCATGTTCTTTTAGTTGGAAACTGAAGTTAAACAAGAGTTATGTCAGAATTGGTATTGGCTCAGTGCTTCTTTTATGAGAAGAGGAAGCACAGATGTTAGACTTCAGAATGTTCACAAGGGAATATCACCTGACTCAAATGACCAAAAACACCTTATTAACTGGAAAAGTTAATTATATTCCACAGTTGAAAAAACTGCTTCTGGAAACATTAAGTTTTAGATGAGGCAATTTGTTTATAATGAAATAATACTTTTGTTCTTTGTTCTAAACCTGAACTTGTTGAGGAAAAAGTAAGTTCTAGTCCTATATTTTTCATTTACATCATTAACAGTATGTGTATCTTACTCATGAAGATTTTTAAATGGCCAGAGTTTTTAAAAAGGAATAGAATGTAGCTGTAGGTATTTACCTAGAAGAATATGTGATTTTAGTTGAGTAAAGAAAATAACGTATTGTATTTATCTGAAAGCCAGGCATTGATTGTGTGGGGGGTGTGTGTGTGTGTGTGTGTGTGTGCACGCGCAGGAAAAGTTGTGGAAGGTGACTACCTCTTGGGATTAGAGATGGGGACAGTGAGGAAAAGGACATTTACTTTGTACCTTCTGTTCCTGAGCCCCACTCCACTCCTGCAACCCCAAATAAGCATGGTGCAGAGTGGTTGCTGTGTGAACTGTTTGTATTCAGGTTTGGATGGTGGCACTAGAGCTTTTACTTGACCTCACTTGGAGCCTCAGTTTCTTCAGTTACCTCAGGGTGCTTGTGACGGTTACAGGTTACAATGTTACTAACGTGCTTTGAGCACTACCTGGCTTTTTAGTGAAACCCAGTAAGCCTATCTATTACGGTATGTTATACAGTATAGTTTAAACGTACAGAATTGGAGGCAGTGGGACTGCCCATTGGACTGGGTGTTCTGGAGCTAACAGACTTCTGAAGTGGCCCTAACCCACATGTTTTGTCACATTGTCTCCTCCCAGGTATTTGAGAGACAGCTGCAGCTGGCAGTGTCTCTAAAGAAGCCTTTGGTGATTCACTGCCGAGAAGCTGATGAAGATCTGCTGAGCATCATGAAAAGATTTGTGCCCTCAGACTACAAGATCCATAGGTTAGGCCAAAGCTTCAGTGGGCAAATGAAATGAATGCTTCCCTGTCTAGAATATTAGTTGAAAAAACAAAAAATCAGTAGGAGAGCATGGATAATGCTATATCTTTATGCAGTATCTTATCCATCTAAAGATTAAGTATTAGGTTGAACCATATGAAATTCTGATATTTGAACATTTTTACTTACAAAACTGCAGCTTTATGTGGTTTGTGCTAATACCCTACATCACCAGTGAGCAGTTAGGGGGCTATTGTGACCTCTCTACCTGGTGCAGGCTGAAATGGAGTCTAAGTTCTCAGAAATGAGGACTGTTGATCTTGGAAGAGGCTGCTGTATAGTCCAGTGACTTAGCACACAGAAAATTCTAGGGCACCTGAAC
This sequence comes from Noctilio leporinus, assembly GCA_004026585.1. Taxonomy (NCBI): domain Eukaryota; kingdom Metazoa; phylum Chordata; class Mammalia; order Chiroptera; family Noctilionidae; genus Noctilio; species Noctilio leporinus. Next base: position 335,834 of record PVIW01001073.1, on the reverse strand, counting down.
ATTGTTTCCTCCTTTTTTTAATGTGAAAGCCTATTAAAGTGCAGGATATGTTTTATCTGAATGATACTAGGGAGTTCTTAAATTCAGTTTAACAAGCTCTGATCTCTTACCATGTACATGTCTTGGGTGTTTGCTTAGCTGTGCGAGACAGATGAGTGAGCTGGTAACTTGTGTACAGAACGTGAGGCTAAGGTGGGCACGAGGTGCTTGAGAGTCAGGGAGGGGCCGTTAGCTAAACCTGGCTAGAAAGGGGTCAGGAGGCGATGCCTGGGCTGGCTCTTTCAAGATGGGTGAGATGGGTTAACTGAAAAAACAGGGAGTCTGGATTCCAAACCAGATCTTGACAGGTGGCAGAAGTGGGTGGGCCTGTCAGGCCTCTAGGCTGCTGCCCTTTGGGTGCCCAAACAGACTCTGACTGCTGGCCCACCACAGATGATGCGCAGTCCCTTGGCCCTTCTGGGTTGGCTGGTTGCTTTTTCATTGCTTCATTTTGACTTGAAAATAATTCTAATGGATAGTAGTAGGTAGATGGCTAAAATGCCCTAATAAGATGTCGTGGTTGGAGAAAATCCTACATTTCCAGATTGGCGGGGGTGGGGGGGTGAGCATAAAGTTTAAGAACATCAAATCAAGAGAAGAAAATTCGTCTGTAGTCTCCTCAATATTTATTTTATTTTTTCAATTCTATTACTGTTGTCCCAGTTTGTCTTTCTTTGCTTTCCTCCACTGACTCCTCAATATTTCTATGTTTTGTTTCCCCTTTTGAGTCATTAGACTACGTGGACATAATTTTTACCTCCTGTAGTTGTAATCATAATGGAGCCACAGTTTTAAATCTTGCTTCTCTTTCTGTGCTAGAAGCATACCCTCTCCCTGTATTGTTGCTGTGCCTTCATTCTTGGTGATTATTTCCAGTGGCTCTGTAGTGTTCTGCGGTGGTGTGGGTTGATACATGAGCACCTTGGGTTGCTGTGTTGGAGCCAGTGCTTGTCTGCATTTACTGTGGAGTCCTTCCTTTGGATGCAGTCTTTGCATTTCTGGAAAATTACCCATAGAATATAACTTACAAGAGTTAATATGTCTAGCCCTGGCTGTTGGCACAGTGGATAAGGCCGCCGGCCTGCGAACCCAAGGGTCACTGGTTCGATTCCCCAGCCAGGGCACATAGCCAGGTTGCAGTCCAGGTCTCCAGCCAGGCCTGTGGCTGGAGGCAGGTGAAATGCAGCCATACATTGATTTAAAAAAAAAAAAAAAAAAAAGCGTTAATATGTCTAGAGGGCATTGGGGACTGCTGCAGAGGGGATTGTGAGAGAGCACTGATCTGGAATTCTCCTCCCAGGCATTGCTTCACTGGCAGCTACCCGGTCATCGAGCCCCTGTTGAAGCACTTTCCCAACATGTCTGTGGGCTTCACGGCGGTCCTGACTTACGCCTCTGCCCAGGAGGCCCGGGAAGCTGTGAAACAGATCCCACTGGAGAGAATCATCGTGGAAACTGATGCCCCCTACTTTTTGCCTCGACAGGTAGGGGTGTCTTTGGCTGAGCTGAGGCACTGAGGAGGGAGGGTGGGAAGTTTGGCAAGGCTAGAGCCCCAGTGACTACCAGGTCCCACCCTTGGCTGTGTAGATGTCTCCTTGTATTGCTCTGCAGAACCAAAAGTCAAGGGGGCTGAGAAGCTGAAGGGTAACCACTCTCTTCCAGGCAGTGCAAAGCCCTACCCTGTAGAGGGTAGTCCAAGGAAGCGTGGGACCCTGCTCACCCAGAGCCCCCCATGACTAGGACTCTCCCTGCACCTGCAGGTAAAGGGGTCTCTACAGGGCAGCCCCAAAGAAGTCCTTACTGGGAAAGGGCCGGGGAGGGTGTTCTGTGTAATGACTGTGCACAGAAGGCACAGCGATGTTCTGAATGCTTGATATTTTCCAGGTTCCCAGAAGCCTTTGCCAGTATGCCCACCCAGGCCTGGCCTTGCATACAGTTCGAGAGATTGCCAGGGTCAAAGATCAGCCGCTCTCCCACACCTTGGCTATCTTGCGTGAGAACACCAGTCGCCTCTACAATCTTTAAGCAGAGAAGGGTGCAGGAGTCTCCTATAAAAGGTCACAGAATTCATATTTATTTATGTTTTTCAAAAATTGTGACAAAAGCATCTTTTGCTGCATTTTATTAATGTAGAAAATAGAAACATAGAGTGAGCATTAAGACTGATTTATCTTGAGTGGACTTGGTTTGAATCCTTCTTTTTCTCTTCCCTGCCCTTTAGGACGACCAGTGACCTCACAGGACATAGGCTGAGTTTCAGCTCTGCCTGGGCCCCAGGACAAGGGCGTGTTTGGAGAGCACATTGGAATGGAGAAAACCAGGACAGGAAACAGGATGTTTTCCTTGAAACCTCGTTATAAGAGTTTTGTTTCTGGCTGGTGGGTGGGTGGGGTAGTGGGGTGCAGTGGAGCAGGGTAGGGCTTTGCTGCCCAGCTACATGCTCCAGGATAGTCAGGGAAGAAGAAGGGCTGGTAGAAGGGTGCAACAAGTTTGCCCATCCAAATCCCCATTCTCTACAGCCTGTGTTTAGTAGCAGTCTGTGAATAAAGTCACCCTCCTACTCGTCTAAGCCCATGTTGGTGTGTACCTTGGTTCCTGGTTCTCAGTTCTAAGAATGAACTTGCAGTGGGAAATCTGGGGGGGACCTTCACTAGAGAAATGTGAAGTCATCCCTCTCCCTTCCCCGGACGCTTCAGTTTGGTTGTTGCTGTGGCTGTGTCAGCCGCATTGGCACAGGTGAAAGGACCTTGACTGCTCATCTCACTGGTTCCATGGCCATCGATGCAAAGTAAGCAGAAGGTACACCTGCGGTCCAGGGACAGTCCTGGCTGATGGAGATTCGGACAGATTGGGGAACTCAAGGAAGAGGCCTTCTTGAGGAAAAGGACCCTAAAGAGAGGTGTCTCACTCGCTGATGCCCCCAGGACTGCAGCTCAGCTCTGTTAAACTGATAAGGGTCCAGTTTGTAGGAGAAGCTACCTGCTAGTCTGCTGTCAAGGTCCCAGCTGCCCTTTGTTTCATTTTTTGCCCCCTTCTTCCAGACACTTAACTGGAAATACTTTGTTTCATTGCATATGAGAGCCTCTTGTGTGCTCAGGTTGAGAGGTAAATCAGTTTAATTCTCCAAAGCTCTGCTAGAGCCACTCCACCATGTTCGGTTGCGTTTGCAGAACAAGCAGGCCTGGTGGCCGTAATCTCAGTGTTGTGTGGTTGTGTTCACCCCACCCCAGCCTGGTTCCCCTGGCCTTTGCCTCTTCTGTGTTCTTTATGCTGGAAGTGAGAGCCTTCCCTTTGACCTTTGAGTAGCTGGGTCATCTCAAGTTTTGAGCTGTGCTCTCCCTACTGGTGCCTTGTAAAGAAGGTATATTCATTACAGGCCCTGGAAGGTTTTATGGTCAAGGGTTAAGTGTGAAGACACTGCACTTTGTCTAAAAGGATCCTGTACTCCAATCTTCTGCAGTGAGGTAGGCCACCACATTCCTTGTGTGTTTTTTTGGAAGCTAGTAGCTTAAATCGTAAAATCCGTCATCATTCAGTTTTGGATTTCTCTAGGTGTTTTTGGGAGGTACGTTTGAGCCTTATAAGTTAAAAAGGAACGGACTTAACATTTTTGTCTGGATGGTACTTTTGTCTTGTCCCTGTATACAAGTTGCTGGCCTGGGAAGTGGACCTCAACCCACTGTCAACCTTTCATGGATTTAGCTCTGTGTTGCCTGGGCCTCGGACTTCTCAACGTGGGGCATAAGGGGCTTGTTCTCCTGTTTGGAAGATTTGGGGAACCGCTAAATACTTCAGTGCTTCATTGTCACCCAAGTGAACTGCAGCATATCCATCTCTTTCACAAGCCCTATAGTTAGTATTGTCTATGCAGGAAACCAACTAGTCCTGCTTTAGAGGATTAAAAGGGATTACTAAAGGGATGTCTCAGAGCCTCTATGCAGTCTTCCTGCCAAGGTAGAGCACAAGGTGCTATATACTTTTATCTCTGGGACTTAAGATTATCATTTCTGTGCTGTGGGCGTGAAAGCTGGTTGGCAATGTTATTGATTTTGGATGGCTGACTTGACTGTTTTTGCAGCGCTGCCGAAATGCCTCTGTATCACCCCTACCACTGGCCATCAATTTCTGAAAATAAAGGGATGGATTCTCTGCCTGCTGCCATGCGCTCTCTGTTTGCTTAAAGTTCTCAGAATGAGAACAGTGACTCAGTTGTTGACCCACTTTGTCACCTGAAAATACAAAAGCCTGGAGACATTCTTGAGTATACATGTGCCTCTCCGTACGCTACACTGCAGATATGACATGATGCCTTAAACATTCTGCTGTCTTTGAACAGTTACTTTCATTTTACACTTTGGGAGCTCAGATTTACTGCTGCTACTTAGCTGTTGAAAACTACATGGATACATTTTTTTTTTCCACCAGAGCACTGCAGTATGAAGAAGAAACACTGAGTACACAGGTGTAGTGTTGATGAATTAGTTGTACTGCGGCCTTTAGACTGTGAACTCTGGTGTTTCCCAGTAAACTAGGGAGGAAATTCTGTTTCACTACTTGCAGCCAGTCTAATTTTGTACTAAGATCTTGTTCAACAAAAATGCACAAGCCCAAAGTAAACCTCTAAAAAGGAAGGCTCTTCTTTGAGAATGCTGAACAAATTTGAAATCTTTGCTAGTGCCTCATCTTTGAGACACAGTTTTGACTGTCCGTTTTCAGCATGTTCCTTCACTGGGTTGGGCTCTTGGTGCAGGTCAGCACCCAGTTGACTGCGTCTACTCAGTCTGTTTGTGGTTGAAAATCTGCTCTTGGTTTTTCTGATGTTTACATGTTTCTCTGTATTACGTTTGGGATTAATACTAATCATTTATGCCACTTATTTTTGTAAAATAGTGGCAAATGGCCACTGAAGTATCCGGTGATTAAACACACACTTTCACAAAAAGGTGACAGCAGACCTGTTGAACTGTGGCCCTGTCAGTGCTCATCTGTCAGCGATGCTTGCGTGTGGATTGAGATTATGAAGGGAGCTATGCGTGGGTCTCCATTCTTCTGCTCGCATGTTGTCATAGGGAACTTGTAAAGCACACACCTCAAAGTGTGTGATGAGTTTTTCCTCTAGCGAATATCTTGCTTACCCCAGGTATAAGTACACTCCATTCAGAGAACCTTAAGTTAGTGGTATCAGTAAATGATGCTGGAAGAATAGGTTTAAAAAGGCTGACATAGGATCATGTTTGAAATACTACATTTTCTCAAGTGTGTCGTCCCTTGTTTGAGATTTTTTTTTTTTTTAATTTTTGATTTTGGAGAGGGGAACTAAGGGCAAAGAAAAGGGTGGGAAACTGACTGCTTTCAGTAAGCAGCCTGACTGGGGATCGAACCTGAAAACCCAGGCCTGTGCCCTGACCAGGAACCAACCAGAGACCCTTCAGTTAGCAGACCGATGCTCAACCAACTGAGCCACACCAGCTGGGGCTCCTTTTATTAATTTCTGCCAATTGTTGACCCATTGTGTTAGGAAGGAAGAGAAAAAACTGAAACAAAAGAAAATCCCTTGGGCCCTGGACAGGAGTAACATGGAGAGGCCGTAGCCTGTGAAAAGCAAGGATGGGTTTGAGCGCTAAACCTCTGAATGTGAGTGGCAATGTATTTGTGACCTTAGAAAGGTAATTTCTCTGAACTTCAGTTTCCTCCCTCCTAAGTGGCTTGTGAAAGTTAACTGACATTACATACAAGTATTTAAAACAATGCCTGGTGCACAGCAGAAATGCAGTAAGTGGTGACTGTTAGAATAATTGAATGCCTAATATGTGCCAGGTGTTCTCTTGGGAGAGCCTGTAGTCAGTCTCCATAGTAACCCTGGGAGGTAGGTGTCTTAATTTGAGGAGCCCGAGAAATTCAGTGGGTTGGTTTGGATCATACAGCTGGTATTCAAAGTTGGGTCTGAGCCTGTAGCCCATAACTTTCCACCAGATCGTGCTGCACCCCCAGGTGAGATGGCCCAGTCCAGGTGGGTGCATAACATCTGCTTTTTTGAATGAATGATGTAGGCTCATGGGAGAGAATGCTTGCGAGTCCCTTGGGAGAGAAATAAGTCTTTGGTTTTGAGGGGGACAAAGACAGTGAAGCATTAGGTGACCAGCATACCTTCTCCAGTCCAATTCATGGCTGCTGCTTCACCAGGCCAGCACCTGGTTTCCAGGGCCAATTTGATCACATTTGAGCCTTTGGTCCTCCTCTCTAGGTGTTAGAGGAGGGCTGTGGGCATGTTTGTGGTGACCTGGGTTGTACCCTTGCTAAATGACAGCTGGTTAAGCTCCAGCACAGTGTGTCAGTCTAGGCCTCAGTGCTAGGGGCTGGGTCACAGGCTGGTTGGTTGAGGGCTGTGGAAGGCTGTTTCCCTCCACTTCTGTTCCACTTCCATTACCTAGTTCACCTGCTTGCTTTCTTTTTTTTTTTTTTAAGATTTTATTTATTATTTTCAGAGAAAAGGGAGGAGAAAGCAGCAGAGAGGGAGAGAAACATCAATGTATGGTTGCCTTTCACCTGTCTCCAGCTACAGACCTGGCTGGAGACCTGGCTTGCAACCTGGTTACGTTGCCCTGGCTGGGAATCTAACCAGCGACCTTTGGGTTCACAGGCTGGCACCTTATCCACTGCCACCAGCCAGGGCTTCACCTGCTTTCTAATACCTTAAATTCATTTAATGGTGGTAACGTGTTTCAATCTGTGATCATTACTGAGGCTTAAAGGAAGATGCTTTTGGAAACAAGGACTTGGTGAATGAGTCACAGGTGTCAATAGTCGTGAGAGATGGAAGGGAGAGAGAGTATGTGTGCTGCCTGCCCAGCAGGTGGATATAGAGTTGACAGCAGAGCCGGGACTAAAGTGATGGGAAGAAGGTAAGTGGAGGAACAAACAGGACACCATTTTCATGTGTTCTCGGTTATGTTGAGGTCCCACCTGGCCAGCTCTGAAATATGACAGTTGGCACCTGTCCTATGCCAGGATCTGTCTGTGCAGTGTGTTGTTTTGCCTGAATAGGATCCGTTGCTGGTAAGCCACTTTAGATAAGCCTGGGAGTGTTGTTAAAATGTGGATCCTGGTATTAGTAGGGCATGGGTGGGGCCTGAGATTTTGCATTTTTAAGAAATTCCCAGATGAAGGTGCCACTCCACAGACCACATGCAGGTTCTCGATGATGGATGGCAGTTGGGTTTCAAGGTGCCTACAGTGCCCTGGTAAGAATTTTACTTGAGAAGATACTTGATTCCTAGAATCTTCTGTGTAGAGATTTTCCAGAGGATGGATGTTACCCCTGCTTCTCTGCAGAGGAAAGCCCCACATGTTACCAGCAGGGGTTCATATGTCTTGAGTGGGCAGGCTGGTAGTACCTCTCTTTGGAGCCTCCTTGTTTACTTTTTCTGCCTCCTAATGGTTCACCCACTCATCACCAGCTCTCAGAGATCAGTTTGCATGTTCATGCTAAAGTGTAAGTGGCTGATAAGTGACATTCCTCTAGGAAGGCTGGTGTCTTCACTGAAATTAAGTTGTGGATCTTAAAGACCAAGGCTCATTTCCGCTGCGAGCCAGAGTTGGAAATGTTTTGGAATACTTACCTGGCCTGTCTTGCTTGTATAAGGTGGGGTCTACTTTGCGGGGCTTCTCAATAGTGGACAAGGAAGGAGGAGTAATTCCAGCCCTTTCCAGCAGTGTGGCTCACAACCATTATTAGCACCTATGACCTATGTAACTTAAGACCCACTTTGGCATTCCCAGAATTCTCTTCTGATCTTGAATGTTAGTTTAGTGGTTCTTAACTCTGACGATGTCTCCTGCAGCTTCTTTGTCCACATAAGTCCTTGTTGATAAGCTTGCTACAATTTTGAACTTAGGAAGCTGATATTTAAAGGACTTTTTTTTTTCTTCCCCTTTCCTTTCTCCTTCCCTGCACCCTCCTCCTCCTCTTCCTCTCTTTTTCCTTCCCTCTCTTCCTTTTATCTCCCCCATTTCTGCCATACACACCCCAATAATCTACTTGCATGAGATGTTTCAGTTTGGTTTTCTAAATATGTGCACCTGCCTAGATACATATCCTCCTTTTCTCTTTACATTGACCATAGACTGAGATTTTTTTTTTTTTTTTTTTTCAGTGAAATGTGAAGTTTTCCTCTTTGGTGAAATAATTCTCATTTTGAACATTTAGCACACAATTTGAATATTTATTCAGCTCCTAGGCTAGTGTCACTCAGAGCCGGTAGTTGCAGAAGCTGTCTAAAAGCCAGGGGGGCACCTCCGGCGTGGGAGGAAAAGAAGGAGGTGGGCCAGTCTTGTGGGCAGTCACTTGTCTGCTGGGGCCTCTGAAAAGCAAAACCCCAAGTCAAAATTCCGACTCTGCTCCCTGGCTTTTCCGCAGTTGTGACTACTGAGGTGGTGGTTGTAGCGGGGGAAAGCATGGGGCTGTGACTGGCACAAGTCACTCCAAAGCTCCGAGTCTTGGTCTTATCTGCACCCAAGGGTGAGTGCAAGTCTCCATCTACCTCACGTGGTGGGTGTTGGTGAGGGAAGTGCCCTGCAGGTTGAAGGGGGCTTCCAAAGGCAGCTCTTTGCCAGGAAAAAGTTGGGTGATATCTTTTTAAAAGGCAAGGATTTGATTTTCAAATCAGAAGCAAAATGACTTTGCCAAATTGGCTGCCGAGCCCATTTTGAATTAATTGTAGCACTAATTCCTCTTGTTGGTGATATAAAACTATACAGCAAAGGTGCCGTAACACCAAATAATTTTATTTATACTCCTAGGAAGTGTTAGGTCCATTCTAAAGGAAATTGGGGTTTATGGGGCTTCAAAGCTAGCTCTTGGAACATAGAACCCCATTTGCACAAAGAAGATGTGCTTAACCCGCCCTGAGCCACTCAGAAATACTAGCCCAGCCCACACTCCTGCTCTCTTTGAGAGGCAGGGTCGGGGAAGAAAATGTGTGTCGCCCATGTGGGCTCACAGTTGGGACTGAGGAAACTCGGAATTGACTGGTCCCAGCCAAAGACTTACCGTTGGCCTCTTCCCAAAGCATGTCCTGAAGAAACTTCCCCAGGGCCTGGCCATGCCGGTGGTACTGAGCCCCTGACAGCTTGATCCCAACGTCAAAGGGGGCATTGAACTAGGAGAAGAGCAGGGAGGACTCAGGAAGTGCCAGGTATAACCCCCACCCCCGCCCCAAACACCCCCTTCCCAAAGGAGGCCTGAGCTCTCAGGGTCTCATCATGGCAGGGAGAGGAACAGCCTGTGAGCCCCACAGGTTACCAGTGGGGGATGACAGCTCAGCCACTGTCTTCTTAGGCCTGGTCTTAGTGCTCCTCACCCCAGCTTCACAACACTTACCTTGAACTCTTCCTTTACTTCTAAGGTTGCTGATAAAAGCTGCAGGGTCCCCTAAATCAAGCTCACTCAACACCCCCTGCCCCCAACCCACCTTGCAGTTTTGGAAGACGTAAGGTTGAATTTCAGGCCCTGGCCAAGAGATCTGGGGGGCAGTGGACCCACCTGTTGTACATAGCACAAGCCTAGGTGTTGGGCTGTCCGTCCGTGCCCCCCCCCCCCCCCCCCCCCCCCCCCCCCCCCCGCCCAGCATTCTCCTTTCACGTGCACCGGTCTCTTGGGGCTGTGCCAAGTCTTAGAGGAAGCCCATCTCTTCCTAGACAGGCTTAGCACTAAGTCCTCCTTTCTCAGCCGCCATTTCTTTCCTTCTTCAGAGAGTGTCCTATTTTGTCTACTTTCTTGGCATTTTGTGAGAAGATTTATTTGTGCTAAAAGCCTGGGGACATGGGATAGAGCTCTGTTAGCAGCCGAATCGTTTTCTCCCTCCAGAGCAGAGACTATCTTTATCCCTGTTCCTCCAGTCGCTGCCTCAGTACCTGGCCGTGCTGGTCACTGAGATGTCTGAACATCTCCATGAATCAATGGAGGAATCTTGGTGCTGGCACAAACCCTTGATAATTCTGCCCTCTGGACAGGTGTTACCTTCACTTTCAGATAAAGCAGCTGAGGCCCAGGGGGATTAAATGACTTGTCTGAGGCCTCAGAGGAGTTGGTGGCCCAACGCTAGACCTCAGGATTCTTAAGTCCACCATCCCCAGGACTAGTGCGGAGCCCTGCCCTGTGCCAGGCTGGAGCTGAGGATCTCCCTTGGTGTCTCCCCACCAGGAAGGTGCCACTGTTCCTGTCTTACAGGTGAGCAAGCACACTTGGAAAAGTTATTTAAAAAACAACAAATAGCTGTTTGTTCCTTTAAAACAATTTACCTTCCCCACTCGTCTCCTCTGTGAAGGTGGAGTGTGTGGGGAATGGCATGCCTGGGCTGTAGGGAACATGGGCCTCCTGTGGCCTCCCTTCAGTAAAGATTAATTTTCCTTCCACCTCTGTGGCTCATGTGCGGTGGTTGGATCACCTGAGCAGATTTCTTGGGAACCGCTGAGCACCAACCCAGAGACCTGCTGGCTGGAACCGTGTGGCAGGGGCCATGGGGGGGGCAGCGTGGGCGCTACTGGTGGGAGATCAGCTTCAGGTGACCTGACGGGTTTTTTTTTTTTTTTTTGCCTCGAGTGTCATCTGTTCGGTTGAGGGGTGGGGGTGAGTGGGTAGGATTTGGTTTGAAAAACCTTTCTGTTCTGAAAGTCTGTTTGAGGAGGACAATGTTTGGGGAACGGGGGTGCGCTACCATGAGAGGTGGAACCCCAGGGCTGGAGGGCCTTGGGGAGCTTGACCAGAGCTCTGCCACCAGTGTTGCAGCCACCCTGCCCCGCCTGCCCCAATGTCCTCAGCACCTCCCAGACATTTCAGGCTCCTGGTGCTTTGAGGCCAGGTTTCATGGAATCTGGAAACTTCCCGCTGTCCCAGCCCTTCTTTGAGTCATCAGCCGCTGAAACCACATCCCCATCTGGGCTAATTTAGAGTTCTGCTCTGGCTGGGGTGAGGACCAGCCTGTGGCAGCTGGCAGCCTCACCAGAAATGTTCCCTGGCTGTAGTTCAAGAATTTGCAGGCCATCAAGTGGGGAGATGGTTGGGGACCTCCCAGGTGTGGGAAGGAAGTGCCTGAGAACACTGGCTGAGGGTCAGCCTCCGTTGGGGAGTGTATCCTGATGGGAGAGGAGGTCGGTGGGCAGTTAGGGAAAGGCCAAGGCAGAGCACACTTCGGCTTCCCTCAGGCCTGAAAAGAGCGAGAGGCACTGTCCACTCTGTCGGCCAGAGCAGTCAGGAGGAAGAGAGGGTCGGCCCGGCCTGGAGCCCCACCTCTGCCCCCTCCGGCTGCGGCACCGCAGGCCAGTGAGCCCATCGTCTGAACTTGTTCTTCCTCTGTACAGTGAGGGCAGTATCAGCCCTCAACTACAGTAATTTCTGTCGTTACTGAGCACCACTCCAGAGCAATTCTGGTTTCTCTGAATGCAGCAGACCGGCCTCAAACCATGCACAGCCAAGCTTTCAGGAAGGTTACCAGGATTACCATAAAAATCCCCTTTACTCTCTCCTAGTTCTCCTTTTATCTCTAAATGATTTCCTTGTCCCAGGCAAGGTTTGTCAGAGCCCAGATGAGCCTGACTGGCCGGCCTGGCCCTGCCTGTGCCTGGGCCTCAGTGAGCGGTGCCACACAGCCTGGCCTTCAGCAGCCGGCCGCCCAGGGTACCGTCCTGGCTGGTGCAGAGGCCCCTGCACCACCCAAAGGCTTTCTGTGGGAAAATACCTGCCAGCGGTGACCAGCTGCACCTTCTGGGTGTGTCCCTGGCTACCCTATTTACTACGCCCTTTGAACACATCTGGTGCCTTTTGGTGCCCCCTTCTGTCCTCTGCTCATGGCTGCTTGCATGAGCCCCCTCACTTGAAGCCATCTGCTGCTTCATGGGCAGAGACCTCGTGCAGCCCAGTGTGGAGTCAATATTTTCATGGTATTTTACATTTCTTGAGTAGCTGGTAAGTGGGCCCCTGTTCATGCCTTCTCCCCTGTCCTGCCCCTTCCCTCATTCCCTCCCCCACCACAAAAGCACAAGACAACCAAGGAACCAACCTGAACCTCCAGCTCATCCTCTGTTCCTTCCCCTTGAGTTTTGTCTTCTGGGCGGAGCCAGCCCTCCAGTTCTCGGGGCTGCAGTTTGGCTGGTGGCTTCTTGGACTCCTTTCTCTGCTGGAGAGAGGAGGTGTTCTCTTGGGGGCCTAAAGCCCCCACATCCTTCCAGAAAGCAGAGGGGCATGGGGCCTGTAGTCAGACTCAGGGTCCTTTGTGCTGTAGTTGGGCCACAGCTGCTAGGTGGAAGGGCTGGAATGAGATACCCCAATCAATGAACGTGGGGCTTGTGGGGAGGCATCTCACCTGCTCTTTCTGGTGTTTGGGGCCCAGGAAGCTGGTACCTGCCATGGCCAAGTCCACCCAGAGCACACTGAGCAGCAGCAGGCTGCAGACGGCTCCTGGGGAGGGCATGGCTTCTGCCGGGTTGGGACAGACGGACCTGGAGAGGAGAGAGTCTCCAGGTGGTATACCTCCCCTTCCCATCCACACCCCTCTTCTCCGCTCCTTCCCCATCCCTTCCCCTGCCCTGCCCTCTGTGCCTCCCAACTCTTATGTTAGGAGCCTAACAGGGTGAGGGACTTTGACCTGGGGTGGCAGGTCTGCCCCCTCCGCAAGGTAGGTGAGCACGGAAGGATGCACGTGCCCTCATTCGAGACTGTTGGTTCAGGCAGAACACTTGGCCGTGGGATCCTGCATGTCGCTCGTCCCAGCCCTCAAGGAGCTTGTGCCACGTTTCTTAACAGGGATGATGAAGCAGAACCGCAAGTTTGCAGGAGACACGGGGGGATTGGGCAGCTCCAAAGGCCAGTTATGTCTGCACAGCCAGGCTGCCCCCAGGTTGTGCAACCACTGCTTTGTTCAAATGGGCCTGTGAATGGCCAAGAAGTTAAACCTCTAAGCAAACCCACAGGCAAAGAGAAAGGGTACCTACCTGGAATTCCTGGTGAAGGTGGGGCCTGGTGGCTGTCTGGTCCTTATATAGGAAGTCCTGTGTTTGTTTTAAACCAGGAGCCTCATATCAGGGCAGCCTGGCTTCCAGGGGCTGATTTACATTCCTTGGGTCCTCTGGGTGGAAATCAACAATGGAGGTTAAATGTCCCGTGAGAGGTTGTTGGGTTGGCTTAGGGTGGCCATCTGCTTCAGCTGTCCCCAAATGGGCCTGGGCATGGTGTAGAGGGGAGGGAGGGAGTGCCTGGCAGTGCCCGGCTGGCTTTGCTGCTCTGATCTTGCCTTACTCCTCCATCTGAAACTCCCTTCCTCCCTGGATAGAAGGAGGTTCCCGTCACTAGGTTTTGATACCTTCCTAGTCCTGATACCTGCTGTTCAGTGACCAGTGCTGCTCTGGCCCCCACAAATCTCTGGAGCACAGGGGGAGTCTGGCTCACGTAATTCTCCTGCCTCTCCTGTGAGGAAGCCCCATTTTACAGATGAGGAAACTGTTGGGAGGGGCAGCAGCCAGAGCTCCTAACCATCCGTCCTTCAAGAGGCAGGTCTAGAGATCGTTTTAATCAGTGGCTCAACTTCAGTCATTCCTTCTGGGTGATGCACAATGACTCTGCTTGATGTTTCTTTGTGTGCGGGCTTGCCTCCCCTTCGCCAGCCGAGAGGGAACAGGCTGAACCCAGAGGCAGAGGAGCTGTGACCTACTGGCACTGGTGACTCCTTATAAATGGGTTGGCCTCAGGCAGATCACTGATAATCCCCCTTGTATCAGGACTGCCTTTCCGAGTGGCTTTGAGGATTAAATGAGTTGATGCATGTGGAAATCTTTTATTTTTATTTTTTAAAGATTTTACTTTATTTTTAGAGCAGGAAAGGGAGGGAGAAGGAGAAGAAGAGCAACATTGACATGTGAGAGAAACATTGATTGGTTGCCTCTCACCCACCCCTGACTGAGGACCTGACCTGCAACCCAGCCATGTGTCCTGACTGGGAATCAAACTGGAGGTGACCTTTTGTTTTGCAGGCTGGTGCTCAATCCACTGAGACACCAGCCAGGGCTATGACACTTTTATAACCTGTAGGGTAGCAAGCATGCAGATGATGAGTGTTTTTGTATCAGGCCCATAGAGCTTGCAAGCATGGGCCATGGTCACACATTCTTGGATGGAGAGTTAATTTACATTGTGGGGGTTTCCTTATCTGTCTAATTGGATGCCTGAGCAGTGGCTCCTATGGGCTGAGTTGTTGATACTGAAGTCCCAGCATTTCAGAGGAGGACCTTACTTTAGGCTGGGGCTCCATGCAAGAGGCTGATGTTGGAAGAGGAGCAGGGCTTTGAAGCAGAGTAGCACGTGAAAGGGAGCAAACAGAGGGCGTAGGTGTAGAATGTTTGGGGCAGCAGTGAGAAGGGTGGGTGGCTTGGAGGATGGTGGCAACAGCGGGAGGGGGTCGTCAGGAAAGGCCTAGAAGGCAGGTCATGGCCAGGTTGTACACAGCAGCCTGGAAAGCTGCTGGCACAGGAATTTGGGCTTTTGTGTAGGACAAAAGCCATTGAAGGTTCTTGAACAAAGTGACAGAACATAGAATAATAAATGGGAAATAGCTTAAAGACTTGGGATGCTGAACCTTTTATTTCACTGGAAGAAAAATGCCAATGGGCCTCACTTTCCCCAAAGCCATCAGTGGCCATGTGAGGACTCCCACTTAGGTTCATGACTCCTACACCAGGTGGCTGCACGGTCTGCTTCCACAAGAATGTGGCTGTTGGGAAAGTTGGGTGTTCCAAGCAGGATGGGACCAGGGCAAGGACACAGTCAGGAGGTGCTTGGGGCTGTAGAACAGCTGATCGTCAAATGCCTCCAGACCTGAAGATTGACTTCCGAGCAGCACTGGACCCCTGTACAGACTCTAGGGAGCGTGGAGGCACAGGAGGGGCTGCACAGCCCTCGGCAGGATGGCGGGAACTATGCCTCCTGCTGAAAAACATCGCCAGCTGCAGCGGGGGCTGGGGTAACCCTGTTGCCAGGAGCCCTTCACCCTGTCAGGCACTTGGGCTTAGACCTCTTGGCTGTGGGGCCAGAAAGGCGGAAGTTGGAAACGGGTGGGGAGAAGTCTAAGTTCTCAGAGAAGCCCCCCACCGAAAGGAAAAAATATCAAAAACCCCAACTATGGTGACCAGGCACCTACTGAGACACGAAGCCTCTGCTTACGCTTGACCCAGGAGGCCTGGGGAGGCAGGAGCTGCAGTGTTGATCTTAGATAGCAGCAGCAGCGAGCAAACACGCACCCTCACCCTCGGGGTTATCTTTGGGAGGCAGAGGTGGGCTGTGGTGGAAAGAAACCACCCTGGCCGCGTACCACAGAGGAGGCTGGTGCGGGATGTTTCTCTCCCTTTCTTCCTCCCTCCCTGCCCTTCTCTCTAAAATTAATGAATAAAAAAAGAATTTTAAAAAATACATACCTAAGTCTTTAAGGCTGAAATTGCATGATTGCTAGAATTTGCTTTTACATTATCCCCCTTCCTCAAAAAACAACAAAAAAAAAACAAAAACCTATTATGGGGTTTAAGTAAGTGAAGCAAGATGTGAACAAATGTAGATGTGGATGGTCGACACTTGGAGACTCATATCACTCCCTCTACTTTTTTTTTTTTTTGCTTGAAATTTTCCGAAGTTAAAATATATATGAAGAGAGTTTATCTTCCACATGGTCAAACTTTCTGCTAGAAGCATTATTTTATCATCAGAAAGTAATTGCCTGAAAAGCCTATTAAAATACAGATTCTGGGGCTGCACTACAGACCTACTGGATCCGCATCAGAGGCTGAGGCACAAAATGACCCACGAATCCAGGGCAGCTCAGTGCAGGTCTACACCAGCAGTGGACGCTGCATGGCCCCAAGGGCCTCACCCCGAGACCACGCAGGGAGGGGGCGGTGGCACCCTGACTTGCGGGCTGGGGACCATCCAGGGTGGCAAATGCATGTAACTCAGTAATCAGGCCTGGGGGGTTCTGAGAAAGACCCTAGAGTTGGGTGCAAACCAGCTTTCTCCTGCTTTCCTGCTCATTCCTCTCTGAGTGTGGGTAATCCCAGGGCCAGTTGGCACCTCCCTGTGCCCGGATCCTCTTCAGAACTTGGTGGGCACCCAGCACGACACTCCCTCTGAATTGCCCGCTGGCTGGTCACCTTGCTGCCGTTGCAGGGCCTTGAGGATCGGGAAGCACGTGTCGCTGCTTCATTACTATGTGTCACTGGTGTCTGAGAACAAATGATACTTCTCACTATAATTTCATTTGTACTGATAATTAGCCTTTTTCATCAATTAGGCTAAACCTTGGGCTGAATGAGGCAGATTTTTGGTTTGTAGAAGGTGTTATTTTTTGAGGCAGGGCTTTTTGGTGCGGTTTTTTTTTTTTCCCCCTCGTTCTGGCTTTCATACCTTCTAGATCAGCATTGTTCAATAGAAATATGTCAGCCTTACATAGGAGTCTCCTGTAATTTTAACTTTCCTAGGAGTCACATGAAAATGTAAAAAGAAACAGGTAAAATCTGTTCTCATGTTTAATATTAATTTCCAAAATAGTATCAACATGTAATAAATACAAAGTCAATCAATGATATATTTGACACTGGCTTTCTTTTTACTAAATTTTCAAAGTCCAGTGCATCATGTTTGCGCAGCACACAGCCGTCCAGAAGCCAGTTTCAAGTGCTCTGGAGTTGCCTGCGGCTTATGGCTATTGCGCTGGACACCAGTCCCAGGTTGTCATTGGTGTCCTCTTAAAACTTCTGTCACCCTTGCTGTGGCCTCTCGTTCATCCCTCCTGTGGGCCACACCACACCTCTCCCACTGGGGCCTCCCTGTTCTACCATCATGGGATCGGAGCTGCAACAAGTTGTCTTTCCCATCTTCAATCTTTCTCTCCAACATCTTCTTTCCTCAGCCTTGAAATATGCCCGGTTTCTAATTGTGGACAAGTCTGATGTGCACCAATCCCCCTTTGCTCCGTTATATCATCTCCAGGCACAATTTCCTTTTTTTTTTCCCTGTATCCTTTTCCTCACAGTGGACTGATTCCTCATATCCCTCCAGCTTGACTTGTATCTCTACACTGTGCTGAAACTGTTCTCACAGAGTTGCTGCTGCATCCTTAGTCTAGGGACCACCGAGTCATGGGGTCTCGGGGTGAGGCCCTTGGGGCCATGCAGCATCCACTGCTGGTGTAGACCTGTACTGAGCTGCCCTGGATTCGTGGGTCATTTTGTGCCTCAGCCTCTGATGTGGATCCAGTAGGTCTGTAGTGCGGCCCCAGAATCTGTATTTTAATAGGCTTTTCAGGCAATTACTTTCTGATGATAAAATAATGCTTCTAGCAGAAAATCTGACCATGTGGAAGATAAACTCTCTTCATATATATTTTAACTTAGGAAAATTTCAAGCAAAAGTAGAGGGAGTAATATAATGAGTCTCTAAGTGTCTACCATCAATTTCAACATTTGTTCACATCTTGCTTCACTTATTTAAACCCCATGGTGGTTTTATTATTTTTTTTAGGACGGGGGATTAATGTAAAAGCAAATCCTAGCAATCATGCAATTTCAGCCTTAAAGACTTAGGTATGTATTTTTAAAAAATCTTTTTTTTTCCATTAATTTTAGAGAGAAAGGCAGGGAGGGAGGAAGAAGGGGAGAGAAGCATCAATGTATGATTGCCTTTCACGTGCCTTCAGCTAAGGACCTGGCTGGAGACCTGGCTTGTAACCTGGTCATGTGCCCTGGCTGGGAATCGAACCAGTGACCCTTGGACTTGCAAACTAGCATCAATCCACTGAGCCACACCAGCCAGAGCTAGGTATGTATTATTATTATTTTTTTTAACTTTTTAAAAAAGATTTTAAATTTATTATTATTTTTAGAGAGTGGGGGAGGCAGAGAGGGAGAGAAACATCAATGTATAGTTGCCTTTCACCTGCCTCCAGTTAAGGACCTGGCTGGGAAGACCTGGCTTGCAACCTGGTTATGTGCCCTGGCTGGGGAATTGAACCAGCGACCTTTGGATTCACAGGCCAGTGCCTTATCCATTGTGCCACCAGCCAGGGCTTTAGGTATGTATTTTTATCAGTAAAAATACATGGTTGGTTTGTTTGAATCAGGATCCAAACAAACTCCACATTTGGTTGATGTATAGTCTACAGCAAACTCCCTTACCTGTTCCTCTTTTCTTTCATTCCAAGTCATTTATTTAAAAAAAACCAAAAAACTTATTTGTCCTGTACAGTTTTCCACCTTCTGGACTTTGCTGATCACCACCTTGTATTAACTTGTTCCTCTCTCTCCCTGCTTTCTGTAAACTGGCAGTTACATCCAGAGACATGGTCTTGTTAGGATTCAGCATTTACTTTTCAGTGAGAATAATTCATTGTTGGTGTCATGTACTTATTATTGAATCCCATTACAGGCATAGTGTCTGGTGGCTCCACTTTTATTGAAGTTGTAAGAATAAGATTTATCACCCTGGCCAGGTGGTTCAGTTGGTTGGCACGATGTCCCATTCACCAAAAGATTGCTGGTTTAATCCCTGGTCGGGGCATGTATGGGAGGCAACCAGCTGATGTTTCTTTTACATTGATGTTTTTCTCTCTCAGCCTTCCTTTCTCTCTAAAATCAATAAACATATCCTTGGGTGAGGATTAAAATTTTTTTATTAAAGAGTAAGATTTATTCATGAGTTCAAGTGTTGTTACATAAGCCCATTCATTTAAAAGTTCCCTGTTAACTTTTCACTTAATAGATTTATTTACCATTGACATTTGTCTGCATCCACCATTTATTAGGAATTACAAATGGTAATTTAAAGTTTTATTTTTTCTTTCTATATTTATTAGCATTTTTCTTCAGCAATTTTATTATCTTGATACAGGAAAGGTAAAATAAATTCATGATGTTTTTCTATTTGTCTGCTAATTTTCAAAGTAAGTTTCATGTCCTCATAACCTCCAAAGTTTTATTACATTATAAACTCATGAGTTTAAGTTTTAGTTATAATCATTATTCTTTTCAGTGTTTCCATATTTAATGAGTTGATTCCAGAATGCCTTTGACATAACCTTATGGCTTTTAACAGCTTCCTTTCTGTCCCAATAAGAAATCCTGGGCTCATCTTGTGCATGTCCTTCCTGCCTCCAGCCTGAAATGAATCATTTTTCTAAGAAGCCTTAGTTTTTTTTTTAGTGAGAAACAGTTTTTAGAGACCACAGTCTAGGCGCTAACTACTAATATTATTGCTTCTAGGCCGTTTCAGTACAGAGGTTAGATATGCATACTGAAGGAAAAAAACAGGATGTGACTTCATACTGTTATTTCCAAAAACAATTCAAGGTCGGTGTGTTCACTCTTGGATTTTATGCATGCATTTCTTTCCTTTCTCCAGAACTTGGTTTCTAATTCATCAACAAATTACGTCTTTCTTGCTCTATCTTTTAAAATCAACATAATACTTGCAAAATATTATTACTACTAACCACAAAACTACTAAATGTACAGTTAAAACACTTTTTTTTTAAAATTAAAAAAATATTTTTATTTTTAGAGAGAGGGGAGGGAAGAGAGGCAGAGAGGGAGAGAAACATCAATGTATGGTTGCCTTTCACCTGCCTCCAGCTACAGACCTGGCTTGCAACCTAGTTATGTGCCCTGGCTGGGAATAGAACCAGCGACCTTTGGGTTCACAGGCTGGCACCTATCCACTGAGCCACCAGCCAGGGCCTTAAAACACTTTTTAAAGTCACATGAATATATATATTTTTTCTGTGTGATTATGACATGGTCTTGAAATATAACTAAAATTACATTCATTTTTTTCAGTTTTTAGGAATTTTTCTCCTTTATGGTTTAATTTTATTTGTTAATGATTAAACATGTTTTTCCATAGTCGATGGTATCAAACAAGATACGTTCAGGACTATATCTTCCATCTCTGTCCCTTCTACTCTGTCCTCATTTACCTCTAGAGATTACTATTTTTATTGTGATTTTTTCTTTGACCAACAAATTTGATGAGTATTGCTTAAATTTCCAAATATTAAGCCCTGGCTGGTGGCACAGTGGATAAGGCACCAGCCTGCGAACCAAAAGGCCGAAGGTTTGATTCCCCAGCCAGGGCACATAACCAGGTTGCAAGTCAGGTCTCCAATCAGGTCTGTAGCTGGAGACAGGTGACAGGCCACCATACATTGATGTCTCTCTCCCTCTCTGCCTCTCTCTAAAAATAATAAAATCTTTTGTAAAAAAAGTTAAAAATTTTCCAAATATTTGAAGATTTTCCAAACATCTTTCTTTGATTTTTAGTTGACTTTCATCACAGTCAGGTAATATGTTCTATATGATTTCAGTTCTTTTAGATTTGTTCAAGTTTGTTTTGGAGCCCAGAAATTATTCTGTCTTGACGAGTATTCCGGATATACTTGAAAAGAATGTGTTTAAGTGATGCTGGGTAGAATGTTCTATAAATATCAGTTAGTCAAATTGAGTGACAGGTTTGTTAATGTATTCATTAACCTCACTGATTTGGGGGGTCTGCTTGTTCTGTTTCTGAAAGAGGAGTGTTGAGAGCTTCAATTGTAATTGTAGATCATGTCCTCTCAGTTCTGTCAGCTTTTGTCTCACATATTTTGAAGCTCTATTTTAGGTGTATATACATTTAGGGTTGTTACGTCATCTTGATGAATTTACAGTGCTTATTTTTATGTTCCTCTTTGTCCCTGATATTTTTTGTTCTAAAGTCTATTTTATCTGATATTAACACAAGTATCCTCTGCTCTTTGAAAGTCCATATTACACCACTTCATTTTTGTGGAAGGCCTACATTAGTACCTGTTTTCACCAGCCAAAGGAAATCTGAAGAGGATTTTCACTTTTATGAAAAAAGGCAACAAGCAAAAATACTATCCGTTGTTTATTTTGCAGCACATCATTGTAGAGGCATTGTGTGCTCTGAGCAAGAGTGGCCCCACGAACTTCCCTCCCCAGGACCTCCAGGCAGCACCTCAGCATCAGGCCTCTAGAGTCTCTAGCTGTGTCTGTGAGCATCTGGGCTTTATGTTGACTTCTTTTATGTATCCATTAGCAAAATATGTTCTCAGGTATTAGAATAATCTAACAGAGCACGTATGGGTGCTACATTTAGTATAAAACTGGACATAAGTGTTTTGATTGTGGTGAACTAAATAAAGACTTTGTGGGTATATTGAACTTGCCTGTGCCCTACCATTCATACTACTTATACACAGAAAGAAGCTTGAAAGCTGTTGAAGTTACTGTTGGCGTCACTAATAGTAAACAGGTCTCTTTTAGTTGTCATCAGTAACAGGTAAAATGGAGCCTATTGCTTGTAATGGATTGATAGATATTTAAAGCATGATGTGTATTAATCATATCAATCCTGCTTTTACTGTTAGTGTTGTGTTAGATTTTATATGCTATTTGGCAGGTTATTTTTGAGTCTGGGGATGCTCGAAAATTTTTTCATATAAATGAATGGTAATTGCTTCTTTGCTTTATGCCACTTTGACTTTCAAAAGTTTCATAGGAATGTTCTACTTTTGGATATTGGGGGAATCTTGTATAGACACTTCAGTTATCTTCTGATTAGTATTTATATCTTTTTAAAGTCATTCTCATTATTTTAATTTACCTGTGTGTTTTATGTTTAAAGTGAGTTTCATATAAACAGCATATAGTGAGTCTTTGAAAAAAATTCTGGCCCTGGCTGGGTAGCTGTTGGTTAGAGCATCATCCTGATATACCAGTGTTGCAACCTGGTTATGTGCCCTGGCTGGGGAATCGAACCAGCGACCTTTGGGTTTGCAGGCCGGTGCCTTATCTACTGTGCCACCAGCCAGGGCTACTTCTGGTTCTCTTTAATACAATTTTATCTCATTTTTTGACTTCTTCAGCTCTAGAATTTGTCTTTACTTTTTTTACATTTACACATTTTTTATTCTTATTCTATTCCAGTTGTCCCAATTTTTCCTTCTTTGCCCTCTGCCCATGTCACCCCCACTACTACTCCCACAGTCAGTCCCCACACTGTTGTCCATGTCCGTGGGTAGTTCATACCTGTTCTTTGACTTGTCCCTTCCCCTTCTTTCCACCATTATCCCCCCTCCCACCCCTCTGGCCACTATCATTCTGGTTCTATTTAGCTCATTTGTTTATTTTGTTCATTAGATTTCTCTCATAAGTGAGATCGCATGGTATTTGCCTTTCACCGACTGGCTTATTTCACTTAGCATAATAGTCTCCTGGTCCTTCTTTCTTTTTGCTATGTAGTATTTCATTGTGTAAATGTACCATACATTTTTGGTCCTATCATCTACTGGTGGGCACTTAGGATGGGCACTTAGGTTGTTTCCATCACTTGGCTGTTGTAAATAGCCCTGCTATGAACACAGGGGTACATAAGTTCTTTTGAATTGGTGTTTAGTGATTCTTAGGTTATATTCCCAGCAGTTCCATTTTAAATTATTTAAGGATATTCCATACTGATTTCCATAGTGGCTGCATCACTCTGCATTCCCACCAACAGTGCACCAGGGTTCCCTTTTTTCTATATCCTTGCCAGCACTTGCTTGTTGATTTATTAATGATGACCATTCTGACAGGTGTGAGGTGATATCTCATGGTGGTTTTAATTTGCATCTCTCTGATGGCTAGCAATGTTGAACATCTTTTCATTTATCTATGGGCCATCTATATGTCCTCTTTGGAGAAGTGCCTATTCAGGGCCTTTGTCCTTTTTTTTTTTCTTTTATTATTATTATTATTTTTAACTTTATCGTTGTTGTATTACATCCATCCCCTTTTTGCTCCCCTCTGTCCCCCTCCCCACCCACCCATTCCCCCCAAAGTCAATCCCACCTGTTGTCCATGTCCATGGTTCCTTTATACTAGGTTCTTGTCTAAGCTGCTCCCCTTCTTTGCCTCTGCCTCCCCCCTCCCCCCAACCCCTTTCCCCCTGACCACTGCAGGCCTATTC
>PVIW01001073.1:0-312660 GCA_004026585.1 Noctilio leporinus | reverse complement strand
AACACTTGGTTCTGTTTTGCTTGTTGTTAGTTTTGCTCATTATTGTCCCGTAATGGGTGAGATCATATGATATTTGTCCTTCACTGACTGGCTTATTTCACTAAGCATAATACTCTCCAGTTCCATCCATATTGTTGCAAAGGGTACAAGTTCCTTCTTTCTTTCTGCCATATAGAATTCCATTGTGTAAATGTACCAGTTTTTTGATCCAATCATCCACCAATGGGCACTTCGACTGTTTCCAGCACCTGGCTATTGTAAATAGTGCCGCTACTTTGTCCTTTTTTAAATTGGGTTGTTTGTCTTCTTGGTATTGAGTCATATGAATTCTTTATATATTTTGTAGATTAAACTCTTTGTCTGATGCATCATTGGCAAATATGTTCTCCTATGTGGTTGGCTCCCTTTCATTTTATTTTCTTTAGCTGTGCAGAAGCTTTTTAATTTGATGTAGTTCCATCTGCTTATTCTTTCATTTCCCTTGCCCTAGGAGATAGAGCAGCAAAAATATTGCTAACTGAGATATAAGATTTTACTGTTTTCTGCTGTTTTGTTCTTTCTTACAGTTTCATTTTTTAAAAAAAGATTTTATTATTCTTAGAGAGGAAAGGAGAGAGGCAGAGGGGTAAAGAAACATCAATGTATGGTTGCCTTTCACCTGCCTCCAGCCTAAAGACCTACCTGGCTGGACCTGGCTTGCAACCTGGTTATGAGCCCTGGCTGGGAATCAAACCAGTCAGTGACCTTTGGTTACACAGGCTGGCATCTTATCCACTGTGCCACCAGGCAAGGCTTAGTTTCATCTCTTTAGTAAAATATAATACTGTTTATTAATTTTATCCCTGAGCTCATTAAACTGAGTTTTCTTGTATCTCATTGAGGTCCTCATGAATGCTATTTTATTTCTTGTGACTTTGAGTTTGTTTTCCGGAGAATTGTCATTTTCTTTCTGTTAGCATGTTACCTTGGTTGTTAATGGTGTTTGGTGTATTGTTTCTTGGTGGCACATTTGAAGTAAAAACTTTTCCTATTTAGGTACTATTTTGGTTTTAGCAATTCAGCAGGTTGGTAGTGGCCCCCCACCCCTGTCATTGGTACTATAGTCCTTTTTTTTTTCCAGTCTTACCTCCACCTCCAGGGTTGTGGTGTGGCCGTCACTGTAGTCATAGGATTCCCCTATAGAGTGATGGGTTCCCTTACTGTCCGGGTTGCCTGTGTGTTGGGGCATTACCACCATGGGGGTGGGGAATGTGGCAGGTGGTCTGAGGCAGGTTCACAAGCTGACTATGCTGTTGCCTGACTTCCTTTGGGTGCTAGTGCTACAGGGGGCCATGGATGCATCTCTATTGCTGTTACCAGGTTCTGGATGCAGTTGGGGGAGGGAGCCAGGTTTTGAGATACCAATACTACGGCTCCCTTCTACCCTCTGCCAGCCATGGTGCAGAGATCACACCTCATCTCCTCCATCTTTACCTCATTCACTGGGGCTGGCAATTCAGCCATGGTGGCCAGGGAACTGTGTCTGTGGGACGGTACCTGTCCTTCCCCTGCCTGCCTTCCAACATGTCCACCTTCAGATGCATTGATGTGTGAATCTCTCTGGGGTCCTAGTGTGGTGAGTAGTGCAACCTTTGCTGGGTTACCAAAGTCTGACTAGTTATAAATTTACAGGGAGATACAAAAGGGTTGACTAACCCTGCCATGATGCTGTCACTCACCTTTATTTAAAAAATATATTTTCACTAGGTATATATTGTAGACTATTTTTTTTCCTTTCAGCATTCCAAAGATGTGAATTTTCTTATGGTTTGTGTAATATCTTGCATTTCTTTCTTTCTTTCTTTTTTTTTTTTTTAAAGATTTTATTATTCCTAGAGAGAGGGGAAGGGAGAGAGGGAGAGAGATATCAATGTACAGCTGCCTTTCACCTGCCTCCAGCTACAGACCTGGCTTGCAACCTGATTATGTTGCCCTGGCTGGGAATCGAACCAGCGACCTTTGGGTTCGCAGGCCAGCACCTTATCTACTGTGCCACCAGCTAGGGCTCATATCTTGTATTTCTTATGGTTTGAATAAGTTGACACATATAGAGTTCTCTCTCAGTATCTGCGGGGGATTGATTCCAGGACCCCTGTAGATAACCCAAATCCACAGATGCTCGAGCGCCTTATGTAACATGGCATTTTTGTCTACACTTGTATATAATCTATTCTTGCATAGGCTACAGCAGGGTATGCTGAGATACCACTTGATTGGTGTGGATTCAGCATAATATTTGCTGTGTGGCAAATCAAGTTTTGCTTTTTGGAACTCTCTGGAATCTTTTTTTTCCAAATGCTTTTGCCTGCAGTTGGTTGAGTCCCCAGATGCAAAACCTGCAGATATGGAGGGCTGACTCTATTTGTCCCTCTACGTAATGTCTTTTTCTTTGGCTACTTGTATAATTTAAAATTTCAGCAATTTTATTATGGGGTACATTAATTTTTTTATTGGGGGGGGGTCTCCAATATTGTTGGACCTGGAGGGTTATAGTTTTAATGCAATTTGAAAGATCCTTGCTGTTTCTTCAAATATTCTTTGTTCATCTGTCCCCTTTCAATTTTTTTTCTCATTGGGACTCCACACATTTTAGACTACTTGATATTGTCCCACAGGCCACAGTTGCTTGGTTCACTTTTTAGTTCTTTTTTCTCTGTGCTTGTTTGTGTAGTTTCTATTGCTGTGTCTTCAGACTTAGTGTATCTTTCCCATTGTGTCCAACCTGCTCTTACTCCCACCCAGTATATTTTCACCACGGATACTGGATTTTTCATATCTAGAAATTCCATTTGCAGCATTTTTATCTGCATTTTTCTTAGTTTCATTTACATTTTTGACCATATTTACAATAGCTATTTTAAGGTCCTACTCTGCTAATTCTGTGGTTTCATTTCTGTACCTGTGGCCATTAATGTTTTTTCTCTCTCCCCTAGTCGTGGGAAAATCCTGCTTCTTTGCATGCTGGTAATTTTGGATTGGCCACTGGACATTGTGAATTTTGTTATCAAGCGATTGTTTTCCTTTAACGAGTGTTGGGCAATCTGACACTATAGTGAAATTATTTATGGGTCAATTAGATTCTTTCAAGGCTTGCTTTTAAGATCCAGAGAGCAGGCTTTCCTGCAGGCATAATTTAAGCTCTACTATTGAAGTATATGTATCTTCCTTAGAATTCTACGCAGTGTCCTATGTTTATGAAGATACTGCATTCCAATTCTTTGGAAAATTATTCCCACTTGAGTTTCCAGGAATTACTCGGTCTACTGCAGTCATGAAGTTTCACCCTTTATATATGCAGGTTATTCTTGCTCAAAGACTTTAATAAGAGACCCTTTTACAGATCTCAGGAGCTTGCTCCGAGAACCTCCCTCTTCTCTAGCATTCTGCCCCGTGAGTTGTAGCTCAGCTTTCCTCAACTTCTCTGAGACCAGACTCTGGATTCTGTCTCCCTGTCCTTTGGCCGGGTTCATAAGCTGGGACAGTTGTGCTTCTCTCATTTGTTTTAGTTCTCCTAAATACCTGTTGCCATATATCTGAAAGCAATTGTTTCATGCATTTTGTGCTTTTCTGCCTTTTATTGTGAGGAAAATTATAGCTGTTAATGTGTGGAAGTGAAAGCCTCTTCTGTAGAAGTCATGTATGAACAAAAGCCTAGGAAATTCTCGCTTTGACAGTTCTCACTGGCTTGTTGAGTTTTTCCTATTCAGAATGGATAATTATTTGAGTAAATTCTTTGGTTATGTGGCTCCAAGGATCATACCCAGCCCTCCTCCTTTCCCCTGGGCAGATCACACACAAGTATTATGGCTATGAATGGTGTGGCCCTACTCCTTTAGGTTCAGTGGTCTGAGGCTTACTTTAATCTTGTCAGGGGCGGGGCGCGTGTGTGTGTGTGTGGGTGTGTGTGTGTGTGTGTGTGTGTGTGTGTGTGTGTGTGGCTTTTTCTGAAGGGATTGGAAATCACTGTGGCTGCTACTGCCTTTTTGCCTTATCGAGTACTGTCTATACCTTGTAAATTATCCTTATATTCTCATTTGGGGTGGCAACTGCCCTGGAAGATTAACATAGTATTTCTATTTAAGTATTTTGTGGTAATAATTTGGGGAATTTCTCACCCCCAAGAATGGCGAATGTGTTACTACTCTAAGCATAAACATTGAAGCTGGTAATTTTATATACCTCCAGATTATCTTAACTGGTCCTTGGTGGTACAAGCTACAAATGGAGCATATGGCCAGGAGTCCATTGACCTATCACCAACCCAGTGTGTCATGGAACCATGACACACTCATTATTCATTTGATAGTACCTTGTACCATCAGGAAGACCAGGCCTGTCCTTGGGGAGCATACAGTATGTTAGGAAAGGCAAATATGTATATAGCACTAACTAGAATTCAGTGTAGTCAGTGTCCACTGAGAAATGTATGCAAAGTCATCTTCTTGGGCTTTGTTTTATCTCATGTGAATCACAGGAGTCCCCCACCCCCCCTTGCCCCTAGCAGTTTTCATATTCTCCAAAGGCTTGGATTTTGCAGCATGACCTGGGAGGCTGAGTGAGCTAGGCTATGGCCTCTATCCTCACTCCAACTAAAGTAGTTATACCGTTTTCCATTTTATGTATTACGTTTTAACATTTTTTTCAAAATGGGGTTTTGCTGTGGAAAACAAAGGCTGAGAAGCAGGTAGAAGAATAGTGAGCCGTGCTTACCTGTGCACACAGCCTCCTGAGGTGAGTGGCTTGACCTTTTGTCTAAGTGGATTCATGCCAAGCTCTGGTGTGATCCCTACTCCCTAGGTAACAGCCGAGGACTCCCTCATTCTGCTGAGAGAGTACTAACTTTGGCATTAAGATGGATCAGGACTCATTGGCTTTACTAACTTGACAGCAGTCAATCCTGGGCAGGTCCCTAACCTTCTATGTCAATTCCTCAGTTAATTGTGAGTATGCACCAATAGGTTTGTTGTGCTGCTTAATGCATGAAAGAGCCAAGTGTAGTGCCAGCTATTGTGACTGCTGATTCAGGTGACGGTCCTTGCTGAGACGTGACACTTGGCTCAGGGTTGATTCAGACCAGAACCATAGTCTCCATCACAGGCCCCTCCTATCACTGAAAGGGTTAATAAATTGAATTGTGCCCTCTTTTCTGGCCAGTCTCAACTACTGTATTTGGTTAGTACTGTCCTGCATTTACATGGCATTTTGTGGGTCACCCACATGTATTATTAGTTCATTTGGATCTTGCAACCATTCTGTAGGGCACATTTTATTTGTCTCATTCTACAGAAGAAGATGTGTACTCAGGATAAGTAGCAGAGCCAGGATTACAGGCCCTGAAACCAAAGGCCAAGTTTAGCACTCCTTTTACAGTGCCTTGTGTAGCACCTTCTGTATAAATTGAGTCCTAAGATTGCTTACACAGTGACTAGGTTTGTGGGTAGGATTTGGCCAACAGGGACGTGGCTGCTGTTGACCAAGTCAAAATGAACTTTTTAGGGAGAATAATAAGCAACATGTTTAATTACTTTGGAAACAAAACCTCCATATTAATGCCTGAACCTAACAGGTACATAGAAATGGCCCAAAATATTTTAAAATAATAGTTTTCCCTATGAGTGCTTTCAGCCAGAGAGTAAATTACAAACCATATCAAATCATGTTAAGGCAGATGATCAATCTGGTTGCAGATTTAACTGTTCCTGGGAAAGTAATCATCTTGGAGTTTGGAGCTCTTCCTCCCAGCTGATTGGCCACGTGGTCCAGGAAGGGGCAGTCCAGGAACTGGCAGGTAGGGAGCTGGGCCTAGCTTGTGTTGTCACTGCTCATTCTGCTGGCCCTCTGTGACTGAAGCAGATACAGAACCCTGGCCTTTGTTGACGTCACTGATGCACACCCACTGCCCGTCGACCGACTCCTTCCACAGGGTCACCTGCAAGCAGCACGCACAGCCCGTTAAAGGTCAGCAACCTTTCCCCTGCTCTCATCTCACTGGATCCCCAAGTGCGGGCCAAGATCCCTATAAAGAACCACGGCTCACTGCCGTGTGGGCAAACAGAGGGCTTACCTTGGTTCTCCCATTGAAATCCTATCAAAACAGAAACAAAATCTACATAGATAAAATAAAAAGGAAAATGGCATCATCAAGATGGTAACACGGGTTCCCAAGGCTTTCACTCCCCCTCAGAATAAGTATTCAGCCCTGGCTGGTGTGGCTCTCAGAGGACTGAGCACCGGCCTGCAGACCAAAGTGTTGCGGTTCAATTCCCAGCCAGGGCTGGGTTGTAGGCCAGGTCTCCAGACAGGTCCCCAGCTGGGGGTGCACAAGAGGCAACCACACATGGATGTTTCTCTCCCTCTCTAAAAATAAAAACCAAAACACAAGTATTCATGGATAAGACACCACTAAGAGGCTCCTAGAATGTGGGAGTGAGGCTGATGCACCCCTTGCTCCAGAGAGCAGGCCAGACTATACCAGGATGGTAAAAAGAGTGGCTAACATGCTATTCCTCTGCACACCCCCGCACCCCGCAGGTCAGTGCCATGCAGAAACTACGGTTCTTCCGGAGAAGAAAGAGTAAAGGATGACATCTAGCACCCAAAGGGACTGCAGGTGAACCTGTAGGGTCAACCACTGGACTCCAGTTGTAAGGGGGCAGGGTGTCAGAGGCTTCCAACAACCAGCACTCAGTTCCCACCTGCAGAGTAGTCCCAACCAGTAGCTTTGCTCATCGGCAGAACCTAGTTAAGGGCACAGTCTGACCAGGGAACTTGGTGGGTGTAGATCACTTAATTTATGTCCCAGACAAGGAGTTCTGCCCATTCTGGTAAGTCATAGCCCTACCTGCTGCAGGAAGGGCTGACAAGAACACCTTGATCCACCCGTCCCACCACCTGTACGGCTGAGAGGAAGGTGGGCAGGCAGAGCTGACCACCCCCAGGGCAAAGCCAGTGCTCCCTTTTGACCAGGAAACTTGGGGCATAGACCAACTGCAGTCAAAGCCTCAAAGAACATCAGTGGCCTTAGCGTTGCTTTCCCATTGGGCCTAGGAAGGAAAAGTAATTTGTAGCCCAGTTAATTGCTGAATACAGTCTTTAGACCAAGGAAGCTGTGTATTCCATCAAACAGACCTGCTTATAGTGTCACTAGGATAGAAAGCACAGACGAGAGCTTCTCCTGTCTGAGGCAAAACAAGTGACTTCACCTGACCAAGATATTCAGTGTACTCTTGCTTAATTTGGGTCCCCAGATGAGCTTAGAGTGGTGTCCCACCAGGGTAGAGAAGCTAATTCATAGCCCCACCCACTACTGAGTAGAGAGCCCAGTCTGACCAGAGAATACAGGCAACCATGAAGCTCATTCTACAGTAAAACAATGCATGAAAAAAAAAAAAAAGAAACCATGAAAAAATAAAAAGCTCAAATCCTAGAGCTGAAAAATATAATAGCTAACCTTAAGATTTCAAAAGCAGCCTCAATAATGTATACGAAAGAACTATGATCTGGAAGATGGTTCATTTGAAATTATCTAGTCAGAACAGCAACAAAAAAGAATAAAAGAATATGGAAAGCCTTACGGGAATTAGGGGACATAATGAAAAGAAAACAATACAGTAGCCCTCCCCACAATCCACAAAGGATATGTTCCATTAACCTCCCCAGTGGATGCCTGAAACCATGGATAGTCTAGAATTCTATACATACACACCTACGCTAAAGTTTATTTTTATTTTTTTAAGAAGGTTATTATTATTTTTAGACAGAGGGGAAGGGAGAGAGACATCAACGTATGGTTGCCTTTTACCTGCCTCCAGCCATGGACCTGGCTGGAGATTTGGCTTGCAACCTGGTCATGTGCCCTGGCTGGGAATCGAACCAGTGACCTTTGGGTTCGTAGGCTGGCACCTTATTTATCCACTGTGCCACCAGCCAGGGCTAAAGTTTAATTTATAAATGAGGAACAGTAAGAGAATAACAATAACCAATAAAATAGAACAATAGTAACAATATACTGTAATACAAGTTATGTAAATACAGTTTCTTTTTCAAAGTGTCTTATTGTACTGGACTCACCCTTTACTTAATGGAAGCACATTACGGCTTCTCATTGGCATATCTGAATTACAAGTATCACTAGCCCTGGGTGCCTTGGGGCCATTAAGTACAATAAAGTTTATTTGAAATAAGTACTGTGTTACCACGCAGTCACCCTGATAAACCACTGAAACAATCAGAAAGAGCAAGTCTGACTAGACCAATTACTAGTAAGGAGACTGAACTGGCAATCAAAAAAATCTTCAATGAAGAAAAGCTCTGGCATTACTGGTGAATCTATCAAACATTTAAAAAACACCAATTTTTCTTAAACTCTTTCAAAAATTGAAGAGGAAACACACCCTAACTCATTTTATGAGGCCATCATTACACTGATACCAAAGGCTGAAAAGGAATGTCTCAGAAAACTAGAGAAGAATATCCCTCATAAATACAGATATAGACTTCCAGCCAAGATGGAGGCACAGATAGCTATGTTTCGCATCCCTGCACAACCATAAGAAGGATCACAACTAACCTCAAAACAAAAAACAACCAGAATTTCCAGAAAAACTGTATGGGAGTCCAACAACCAAGCATTTTGGGAAGAAATACTCATGCAGACAGGAGGAGGGGTGAAGACAGAGCCAGGACAGAGAAGATGCAGTGTGGCATCAGCAAGGTGCTGGATAGGCGGCAGCGGCAGCAGCAGCAGCGTCTGGAGGCCGCACTTTCACATGTGGTGGATAAAAGCTAGAAGGGACACCTGGGAAGTGATTATAGCCCTAGGCCAGACCATGCAGTCCCTGTTCCAGAGCGGGGAAAATAAAGCCTCATTGTTTTTGGCTGTAAAAACCAGTAAGGGTTGGGGAGGCAAAAGAAACAGCCTGTCTCTCAGGAGAATCCACTTAGCTCCCAAGGTCCTAGAACATGTGCAAACCCACCCACTCTGGGAACCACCACCAGGGCAACACTAGAGGGGTGCCAGTTGTGAATATGGGAAGTGGGAGAAGTGACTGGAGCAAGGCAAGTGCCTAGCAAGTGGGATGGTTCCCTCTCTGACCCCTCCCCCACATAGAGCACCATAAAGCTATAAAACAGGTTGCCCTAAGGCTCTACCCCTTACAACGTAACAGGTGCACTAAGATAGGGAGTCAAAGCAGCTCTATTTAATACACAGAAAACGGACTCAGGGAGGCTGTCAAAGTGATAAGAAGTATGGCCCAAATGAAAGAAGAAATCAAACCTCCAGAGAAAGAACTAAGCAAAATGAAGATAACCAACCTATCAGATACAGAGTTCAATACACTGTGATAAGGATGCTCAAAGAACTCATTGAGCAGATCCAAGATGGAGATCCAAGTCATGCTGTATCTCCTCCCACAACTAAAAATAATACCTCTACTTCAAAACTAGAGACATCCAGAAATTCCTGAACACAGAACTGCATGGAAATCCAATAAAAGAGAAGAAAGAAAAGACTCATCTAGGGGAGGGGGACAGAGGGGAGCAAAAAGAGGATGAATGTAATACAACAACAATAACATTTAAAGAAAAAGAAAAGACTCATCTAGACAGGTAGGAGGGGCGGAGCCAGGACACAGGGCGGATTGCTGGTGGATTACCTGTGCACTTGGCGGAGCAGTTGCATGAGTTGGCATAGGTGGGAGAGTGGCAGCAAAAAGAAAAATCATAGTAGGGGCACCTATTGAATACTCCCGGCACCAGACCAGATCGCACACCACCAGGGGAGAAAAATAAAAAGCTACATTGCTTTTTCTGACTGTGAAAACCAGTGGGGGTTGAGGAAGAGCAACTAGCAGATAGTTTGTTGGTTTAGAGTTCCCCACAGTCCTGAAACCTCCACAGACCCATCCACTCTGGGAAACAGGGAACTAGAGAGGAGCCAGCCCCATACAGGAAGCTGAAAAAGGGGTGAGTGCTGAGTAAGCAGCATAGTTCCTTCTCAAACCACCCCCACAGACAGCACTACTACCTGGTAAAACCAGTCACCCCTGCACTGATGAGTACCTAAGGCTCTGCTCCTTAACGGCTAACAGGTGTGCTAGATCTACCTAAGGCACAGAGACAAGCATAGGAGCCTGTCTCAATGTGGAGACAGAGAAATATGACTCAATAAAGGGCACAATCAAGCTCCCAGTGGCCGAACTAAGCATCAGAGAAGTAGCTAGTCTGGAAGATGAACAGATTGCTAGCTTGACACGCAGTTTAAATCGATGGTAATAAAGATGCTCACAGACTTGACAGGTATGTTTGAGTACGGCAAACACATAAGGGAAAAAGTGAAGGCTAGGCCAAGTAAAACAGGAAAATACACACAAAACCAATGGTGAAGGGAAGGAAAATGGGGTTCATATCAATGACATGGAACATAGGAAGAACTAAATAGTTAATCAGCACAGAAAGGGGAAACAAGAGTTGAAAAAACAGAGGAGAGGATTAGGAACCTCTGGGACAACTTTAAGTGAGCCAATATCTGAATCACAGGAATGCCAGAAGAAGGGGAAAAGCAAGAAAATGAAAACTTGTGTGAAAAAATAATAAAGGAAAACTTCCCAAATTTGGCAAAGGAAATAGACATACAAGCCCAGGAAGCACAGAGTCCCAAACAAGTGAGACCCAAAGAGGATCACACCAAGACACACCATACTTAAAATGCCAAAGATAGAGCATCTTAAAAGCAGTGAGAGAAAAGAAGAGTTAACTACAAAGGGGTTCCTATTAAGAATGTCAGCTGATTTTTCAAAAGAAACTGCAGGCAGGCAGGGACTGTCAAGAAGAATTCAAAGTGATAAAAAACAAGAACTTACAACCAAGATTACTCTATCCAGCAAAGCTATCACTTAGAATGGAAGGGCAGATAAAATGATTCCCAGAAAAGGTAAAGCTAAAGGAATTCAACATCACCAAGCCATTATTATATGAAATGTTCAGGGACTTAAGAAAAAGAAGACAGAAAACTCACAACTATCAACAACAGAACCTGAAAAATGAAAAAGGAGGAAAACAAAAGCAAACCAAACAACCAACCAGAAAAGGACCAGAGACACAGGTGTGGGGATCACTGGGAGGGTTATCAGCTGGGAGGGGGCAGGGGGCAAAACAGGGAAAAGGTGCAGGGATTAGGAAACATAGTTGGTGGGAACAAGACAGGGGGAAATTAAGAATCACAGAGGAAAGGGTGAATCAGAGAACTTACATATACAACCCATGGACATGAACTAAGGGTGGGGTGGGACTGCGGGAGGGAATGAGGGGACTGGGTGGAGGGGAGCAAAGGGAAAAGAGTTTGGGACAACTGTAACAGCATAATCAATAAACTACACAGAAATAAATAAAAAGAACTCATTGGGTACAGCAAAGGCGTAAGAGAAGAAATGAAGGCTACACTAAGTGAAATAAAGAAAAATCCACAGGGAACCTATAGTGAAGGGAAGGAAGCCAAGTTTCAAATCAATAAATTGGAACACGAGGAAGAAACAGTCAACTGGTATAAATAAAGAATCAAAATAAAAAAAAATGAGGATAGAAAAAGAAAACTCTGGGACATCCAAAAGTGCCAACATATGAATCACAGGGATTCCAGAAGGAGAAGAAAGAGTAAGAAATTGAAAACTTATGTAGGATGGTAAAGAGCAGTGATTCTCAAAGTGTGGTCCCTAAGACCAGAGCACCTGCATCCTCTGGGAGTTTGTGTAAACTGCAAATTCTTGGGTCACAGCTCAGACTCATTGATTCAGAAGCTCTGAGGGGTGGAGTTGGCACCATGTATTGAGAAGTTCAGCAATGCTAACATTTGAGGGCTGTGGTAGAGGAAGGAAGCAAATCAGGAAGTATGTTATTTCTATACTAAGTTGACAGTGGAAGAAAGAGCTAAGAGCTGAAAAGGTTTGCCTTCGTGAGTAAAAATCAGGAGATTGCATTAAAAAAAAATCATAACCTAATAAAAGTTTAAAGCTATGTAAACGTATTTTGATTAAAATGATCTTAAGAATTCCTGCTTTAAGGACAGACTTTTATTTACTAGACATGCACTGTGCAGGATGTTCTGGACTAAAATGTACTGAGTCTAATGAAGGAGTGGAGACAGCAATAGGGTTGTGCTTTTCATAGGAAACAGGCGTATAAAGATCTGGGTAAGAAGCATTCAAGCATAGTGACAGCAGACTCCAAGACACAGACTGTACAACCAGGTACTTGCTTACTGTTTTGTAAACATTACTATTGTAGGGCTGCCTAAGTCAGGATCCCCGGGCCTATATGGGGTGCAATCCCACTTGAGTTCTATTCCTAACTCTGGCACATACTACAAATAAAAGAGAGTTGGATTAGTTGTCCTTTGGGAGTCACTGCAGTTCCAAAATTCTATAGCTTTGAGAAGGGGCCTGCTAGATCTTTCAGGGACCACTGTACATAAAAGGGACCCCAGGCTGGATAGAAGCTGACTACAGAGGGTCTTTGTTTTTTAATTTCAATTTTTAAAAATAGATTTTATTTATATTTAAAGAAAAAGAGAGGGAGGGAGAAAAAGAGGGAGACAAACATTAACATGAAAGAGAAACATCCATCAGCTGCCCCTTGCATGCACTCTGACTAGGGTCTGAACCTGCAACCCAGGCATGTGCCCTGACCAGGAATTGAACTGGTGACCTTTTCCCTTGCAGGATGATGCCCACCAAGCCACACAGGTCAGAGTGCACAGGGTCTTGAAGAGATATTATCCGTGCATCCATGTTCATAGCAGCATTTTCACAAGAGCCACAAGTTGGAAGCACCCCAATGACCATCAACATGTAAATGATAGATGG
Organism: Noctilio leporinus; assembly: GCA_004026585.1. Lineage (NCBI taxonomy): Eukaryota > Metazoa > Chordata > Mammalia > Chiroptera > Noctilionidae > Noctilio > Noctilio leporinus. The sequence goes on along the minus strand of PVIW01001073.1, from coordinate 299,761 downwards.
TGGAGTAGATAAATGCTGTGTGCTTGCCTCCTCTGAAGACCACATCAGAATTACAACTAATTAGAGAACAACTATACTGAAGAACCAACTGAAGTCTAGCTAAACAGAACACTTATAATTCATAGGAGGGGTGGACACATGGAATGAGCTGGTCCCATACTCACAATGTGGTGGTTAAGAAGCAGATGGGTAACTGAGCTTTGGAGGTCCACCTGAGTGAGGGGTCCCAACTCCATACTGGGCTCCCAAGACAGGGACATAGTGTCAGAGGAGCAGTCTCAATAACATCTGGCAGTGAAAGCAAGTGGGGATTCTGTCTGAATGAGATGAGGTCTGCTGGAGACCTACATATCTTGAGGGGCCTGGACAGGGTGAACGTGCTAAATTGTGACTAGCCTGCGACCTTTGGATTCGCAGGCTGGCATCTTACCCACTGTGCTACCAGCCAGGGCTTAAGGTTATATTTAACATCACTGTTTCAGATATGAAGTATTAAATTTTGCCCTGGCTGGTGGCACAGTGGATAAGGCGCCAGCCTGCAAACCTAAGGGCCGCTGGTTTGATTCCCCAGCCAGGGCACATAACCAGGTTGCAAGCCAGGTCTGTAGCTGGAGGCAGGTGAAAGGCAACCATACATTGATGCTTCTCTCCCTTCCCCTCTCTCTAAAAATAATAAAATCTTTAAAAAAAAATTAAATTCTGAGAGCAACCATCATGTCAAAGGAATATGATATTAGAGCAACTATAATTTCTGGACCACGTGCAGGGCAAACTGCTAAGGAAATTACAGACTTCAATAACATCCTTTACATACAGTTGACAAAGTAAAGAAGGTATATGATGCTTGATCCCTATGTTGCCACACCAACAGGGAAAATGCATAAGGTACACAAGGATCGCACAAGTCCAGATATTGTACACAGAATCCAGAAGATCATCAATGAAGATCCAGGAAAGTCAATGGATTTTCTCTCCACAGCAAGAGAACTGCAGATGTTGGGTGCAATCTCCACAAGATTATTGCTGAATAAAGAAAACACCAGCAAAATTCAAAGGGAACCAACTCTATGGGAAAACATAATTGCCAATGATACCTCAGACAAGGGTTTGATCTCCAAAATATATAATGAACTAATGCGACTCAATACCAGGGAGATAGACAGCCCAATTAAAAACTGGAGAAAAGACCTGAACAGACAACTCACTGAGGAAGATATACAAAGGGCCCAGAGGCATATATGAAAGAATGCTTAACATCACTAGTCATCAGGGAAATGCAAATTAAAACCACAATAAGATACCACCTCACACCTGTCAGAATGGCAATCAACAACAAATCAAAAAACAACAAGTGTTGGCGAGGATGTGGGGAAAAGGGAACCCTGGTGCACTGTTGGTGGGAATGCAGGCTGGTGCAGCCACTGTGGAAAACAGTATGGGGTTTCCTTAAAAAACTAAAAATGGAACTGCCTTTTGATCCAGCAATTCCACTACTTGGACTATACCCAAAGAATCCTGAAACACCAATTCATAAGGACCTATGCACACCTTTGTTCATAGCAGCACTATATTTATAATAGCCAAGTGCTGGAAACAGCCTAAGTGCCCAGCAGTGGATGACTGGATCAAAAAACTTTGGTACATTTACACAATGGAATACTACACAGCAGAAAGAAAGAAGGAACTCCTAACCTTTGCAACAACATGGATGGAACTAGAAAGTATTATGCTTAGTGAAATAAGCCAGTCAGTGAAGGACAAATACCGTATGATCTCACCCATTACAGGACAATAATGAACAAAAACTAACAACAAGCAAAACAGAACCAAATATATGAATACAGTGAATAGGCCTTCAGTGGGTAGGGGGAAAAGGGCTGGGGGGAGGGGGAGGAAGAGGCAAGGAAGGGGATCAGTTTAGACAAGAACCTAATATGAAGGAACCATGGACATTGACAACAGGTGGGATTGACTTTGTAGGGGAATGGGTGGGTGGGGAAGAGGACAGAGGGGAGCAAAAAGGGGATTGATGTAATACAACAACAATAAAATTAAATTAAAAAAAAAAGATTATTGCTGAAGATATCAGCTACAAAGCATACGTTCTTAGAAGAGGCCAGTTTATGACACAGCTAAAGAAAGGTGCTTTGAAAAAGCAAGTAAACTGCTAACAAAATGGAAAAATCCCAACGAAAAAAACCCTCTGATTTTCTTCTCCAATGAAAAGAATTTTCAGCGGGACCAAATAGTCAACAGAAGAAACAACTGGTGGCTCTGTGAGAATCTTAATGAAGTCTCAATTGTCATGAAAATGAAATTTCCTGCTACAGTGATGGCATTAGGTGTTATCAGCAATGAAGGAGATATCAAGATCCTGTTATTTTTTCCCACAAGGCTTGAAGGTGACTGCTGATGTTTACCTTAACACTTGGGAGAAGTAGCTGTATTGTGGATGAAGTCACAAATGGATGTCATTTTATCTTCCAACAAGATGGTGCACCAGCACACAACACCAGTGTCAATGTTCCTGAATTCTGGCCGCCTAGTTCACCAGATGCAAATCCTTTAGACTTTAATGTATGGAACATTTCTGAGAGAGAAGTTAATAAACAACTTCATTCCAATAAAGTGGCTGTTAAAGCTGAGTTAAAACATTATGACATCCATGGATAAAGAAAAGTTAATTAAAGGATGCTCAAGATTCCAAAGTTGAATTGAGTCTATTAATTGCAGCAAATGGAGACTCTTTTGAACAATTAAAAAAATGTTTATGTATTTATAAGGATAAATTTACTTCAAAATATAACAGTTGTAGTATGTTGTTTATTTTACTAAAATTTTGCCACTTTACTGCGTGTACCCTGTACATGGACTCACTCGCTTATATTCCCTATGAGCTCCAGTGCAAGGGCAACAGTTGGAACAATACCAGGGACACATGGGGAGAAACTAAATTGATTAGCTTCAGGGTGAGGGCAGCAGAGGCAAGGGTGAGGGGCAGAAGTGCTAGCAGGCACCACTGTTCCTTTGTTGGGCTCTCCTTTTGCCCATCAGGCAGGTGTAGGTAGGCACCAAATAAGAGGTTTCCACTGATTTAACACTGTTTGCCACACCCTGGTGATTCTCTGAGTCCCTGCCCCACCTCACTTGAGAACCGGACTGAAACTCTTTCAGTAGCTTTTCAATACAATTGGCCTGCCTTGGCTCATGCTGCAGACTTTCCCAAAATCTCTCAAAGGTCCACAAATCCCAACCTAGAAGCAGCTGTCCTAGGCATCCCTTAAACCACTTGCTAAGCAGCTCCAAGCCTGGTACAAGGGGTGATCAGTCTCAACTTACTGGTCTTGGCTTGAAATGTAGCTTCCACGAAGTGACCACAAGTCTGGTACTGGTGGTGGCCAGCCTCGGTTCACAGCACAGCCTCGCCAAGTACCTACAAGCCCAGCACAAGTGGCAACCAACTGTGGTTTACTTTGTAGCTTTTACCAGGTGGTCCCCAAATGAAGGCACAAGCAGTGCCTGACCTTGAGTTGCACTGGAGAGCCTCCCAAGAAGCTCTAGAACCACACTGGAGCACTACCCAAGAGTTTACAAGTGACACACCCAAAGGGTGAACCTGGCTGCCCCAGAGCACTGTAAGGGCCACTCCTGCGCCACAGGGTCAGCCCCTGCATAATCACTTGTTCACTGTCGTCACGGTCAGCCCTCACATGCAGTCATCTGAGGTCCACTCCACTCACTGACATGCCAACAGCAATCAAGGCTCAAGTACAACAAGCAGGCACATACAACCCACACAGGTGCACCTCTGGAGTACTCTGCTCAGGTGACAAGGGAGAGTGTGCCACTGGGCCCCGCAGGTCATTTAGTACATAAGGCCACTCCACCAAGACTGGGAGAGGTAGCAGCTCTACCTAATATGTAGAAACACAGTAAGACAGCCAAAAGGAGATAAAAACATGTCCCACATGAAAGAAGAGGACAAAACTCCAGAATAAAACCTAAATGAAATGAACATAAGCAATCTACCAAATATAGAGTTCAAAACACTGGTTATAAGGATACTCAATGAACTTAGGGGATGAACAGATGAACTTAAGTGAGACCTTCAATAAAGAGACAAAAAGCATAAAAAAGAATCAGTAAGAAATAAAGAATACAGTAACTGAAACGATTAGAAAAGTCAACAGCAGATTAGATGAAGCACAGGATCAAATTAGTGATTAGGAAGACAAGGTAGCAAAAAACATCTACTTATAACAGCAAAAATAAAAAAATGAAAAAAATAGGTTCATTTAAGAGACTTCTGGGACAACATCAGCATACTGACAGTCATATCACAGGGGTACCAAAAGGAGAAGAGAGGAAGTGGGGGACTGAAACCATATTTGAAGAAATAATGACTGAAAACTTCCCTATCTGGTTAAGGGAACAATCAATTGTTCATGTCCAGGAGGCGCAGAAATTTCCAAACTTTCTGTGAACCCAAAGAGGTCCACACCAAGGGACACATCATAATTAAAATACCAAAGGTTAAAGACAGAATCTTAAAATAGCATGAGAAAAGTAGTTAGTCACGTACTAGGGAGCACCCATAAAATTACTATCAGCTGATTTCTCAAGAGAAACGCTGCAGGCCAGAAGGTATGGCACTAAATATTCAAAGTAGTGAAAGGCAAAGGCCTACAAACAAAGTTACTCTACCCAGCAAAGCTGTCATTTGGAATTGAAACTAGACCACTTTATTTTACTCAAAATAGATTAAAGACTTAAATTTTAAGACCTGAAATCATAAAACTCTTTGAAGAAAACAGAGGCAGTAAACTCTTTGATGGAACTCTTAGAAGTATTTTTTGGACCTATCTCCTCGGGCAAGGGAAACAAGAGAAAATTAACAAATGGGACTACATCAAACTAAAAAGTTTTTGCACAGTGAATGAAACCATCAACAAAATGAAAAGACAACCTACTATATGGAAGAAGATATTAGCCAATCATATATCCAATAAGGGTTAGCATCCAAAATATGAAAGGAACTCATACAACTTAACACCAAAGAACAAACAATCCAATTAAAAAATGGGCAGAGGAGCCCTGACTGGTATGGCTCAGCTCAGTGGACTGAGCACTGGCCTGTGAACCCAAGGGTCGCCCGTTCGATTCCCAGTCAGTCAGGGCACATACCCGAGTTGCAAGCCAGGTCTCCAGCTGGAGGCACTTGAAAAGCAACCGTACATTGATATTTCTCTCCCTTTCTTCCTTCCCCTCTTTTTAAAAATAATTAATAAATGAAATCTTAAAAAAAAAAAAAAAAAAAATGGGCAGAGGATATGAATAGACTCTTTCCCCAAAGCACAAACAGCCAACAGACATGTGTAAAGATGCTTAACATCATTAATCATCAGGAAAATACAAATTAAAACCATGATGAGATATCAGCTCATACCTGTCAGATGGCTAGCACCAATAAATCAATAAACAAGATACTGGTAATGATGTAGAGAAACAGGAACCCCTGGGCACTGTTGGTGAGGCTGTAAATTGGTGCAGACACTATGGAAAATAGCATGGAGGTTCCTCAAAAAATTAAAAACAGAACTATTACATTACCTAGCAATTCCACTTCTGGGTATTTATCTGAAGAAATTAAAACATCAATTTGAAAAGATACGCACCCCTATGTCCACTGTAGCATTATTTCTAATAACCAAGATATGGAAACAACCTAGGTGTCCACCAACAGGTAAACAGACAAAGAATATTGGTACACATATGTAATGGAATATTGCTCAGCCATGAAAAAGAATGAAATATTGCTACCCTGCAAGAACCTGGATGAATCTAGTGGGTATAACGCCACATGAAGTAAGTCTGAGAAAGACAAACACTGTATGCTTCTACTTATATGTGGAATCTAAAGAACAAAATAATTGAACAAACATAAACTCATAGAGACAAAGAACAAACTGATGGTTACCAGATGAGAAGGGGCTTCAAGGGATGGGCAAAAAAGATGAAGGGATTAAGAAGTACAAATTGCCAGTTATAAATACAGTCATGAAATGGAAAATATAGCATAAAGAATATGGTAATAATTATGTATGGTGTCAGATGGGTACTAGATTTATCAGGGTGTTCACTCTAAGTTATATAAAAGTCTAATCATTGTACAGCTGAAATAACTGTAATTTATAAAAAAGGTGAATGGATAAACAGAATGTGTTATAATGAAAAATGATTTACCCTTATAAAGGAAGGAAACTATGACCATGCTACCAAATAGATGACGACAAGTATGTTAAGGGAAATCAGCCAGTTACAAAAAGACAAATACTGTATGATTCCACTTACAGGAAGTCTCTTGAAGAGCAAATTCCAAGATGGAAAGTAAAACTGTGGTTGCCAGGGGCTGGGGGAAGGGAAACGGGGAGTTCTTGTTGAATGGAACAGAGTTTCAGTTTGGGAAGATGAAAAGAGTTCTTGATGGATGATGGCAATGACTGCACACAATGTGAATGTACTTAATGCCACTGAACTGTACACTTAAATATGGTTAAGATGATATTTTATGTTATATATATTACAACACAATAAAAAAAAAAACAACCCAGAAAAGCTGCCTGCAGAAAGGAAGAAGTGATAAGCCATTACCATCTGTTTGGCCAACTTCTTCTCTCAGGCAGAGCACCCCTAACTTTGTAAGGTAAGTTTCAAATGCAATGGTCACGGTGATTTTTCAAGTTAATTTGCTTTGGTGCAACTTGCCTGTGCTAGTCAGTCTTTGTTTTACTAAGTTTCCAGTAGTCACTTTGGCTCCATAACCCTACCTTTGTGCATAATAAGTACTCATGAGCTGTACTGATTTTGAAAAGTATGTCTCTTGGGGATTCTCAACAACCATCCCACCCCTCAATCTATCTGCTTTTATGAGTTACTTTTCTAACCTGCTTTTTGGGCAGAGCTAATTGGCATCACGAAATTAACATAGTCAAATGGCTGAGGTGATGGACTAGTGGCAGTGGCTTTGGATTTAACTTGGACCTGGCTGTTGACTCTGTCACCTAATAGCATTATGGCTCCTATGCAAGTTAAATCACCTGTTAGCTTCTTTCCTCTCTGTAAATGTGGGACACATGTTCAAAATGCAGTCCTCATTAAGGTTCTCCCCAAGTCTGCCACTAGATGGGATACTCAACTGCACTCTCTAGTGGGCAAAGACAAATGGGGCCCTGTCCACTAGGACATGGAAATGGGGTGTACCTTATTATCTCCGCCTGAGACGGCCAGGATGTTGGCTGTGATGGACCAGCTCACGTGCCAGACAACATCGTTGAACTTGTGCAGTAGTTTGGGGGACCACGTATTGCTTGAGGCATCGTCACAGGTCCAAATGAACACACGACCATCCTGGGAAGACAGAAGAGTCAGGAGATGGGGGTAGGGATCCTGTCTTGAGTCATACTAGGACTTTTGCAGGAATAGGGTCGGGGATTCAATGCAAACATACTCAAAGACTTCTTGGGTTTCCACAATTTTGAGGGCCAATTTCCAGCCCAGTATCCTTGCTTTTATCCCTTTCCCCAGGAATACACTTCACAGAGGTCAAGAATCTTCCAGGTTCCTTTCCTCATATTGGTTTCAGGTATGCACTTTGCATTGCTAACTCTCAAATTTTCTCTGGGGTTTTCCTCATGTATACCGTATCACTTCCTTCTTTCAGCTTCCTCTGGCTCTGTACATGTACTTTCTCAACTGAATGGGTATGTCTAAAAACTGAGCTCAGAGAAGAAGAAGGGAGAGCAAATAAATAAATAAAAACAAACAAAAAACAACAATAAAACAGCCCTCTCAGACTTAGGACGAACAAAACAGGCACAAATGATGTAAAAGGCCTGGCTGCCTGGCTTAATTCTTGCCCAGGGCATCGGTAGCATTTAATTAAAGGCTCGTCGTTGGCCTTACTTTTGTGATCTGCCTAGGAAGATGAGTCTGAGGTCTTTAGAATTTCCCATTGCCCTGGTCCTTGTTTGTGAACATGTTCTCAGGATTGCACTTGAGCACCTTTGTTCCCTTCTCACGCAAGCATCAGGAGGGGAAACTGACCCTGCTTTTGGCTCAGTGGAGGTCAGCCCTTTGGGGCTTCTGACCGAGTTCACCGCATAATACCCTGGCTCTATACACCCTTATCTGCCCTGGTCTAAAGGTGCCTGATGCCCTGCCCTTATCTTTCAAGGACTTTTCCTTAAAAGAACTGTAAGGGCTGGCAGGACTCACTCAGAGATTAAATAACACAGGATGCTCTCTTGGGTGTGAACTCACCTGGGAACAGCTGGCAATCGTGCTGGTGGGTAGACCAATAGAAGGGGCCCAGGCCACATCTCGAACCCAGTCACTGTGTGCTTCCAACTTCTGCTCCTCCTTCCACTGGCCATCCTCTTCCTCTCTAACAAGAGGACAATCATAAGAACATCAGGTAGCAGCCCAGGTACCTTTTCTACACCTCTATTCTTTCCCCACATTGTGGGCTCCACAGGAGCTGAGAAGCTGGTTCATCTTTTTGATTTCATTCATTGAGCCTGTAGAATTTTATCCTGTTTTTAAGCGATAATGTACTGTTCTTCCATAGTCAAGTCAGCTCTAGCAGTCTGGAATTAGGTGAAAAGTGCATGAGCAAAAAGCACAAAAAAATTTTAAAGGATGTCCTTTGACACTGAAAATAGTGTTCTATGGGCAAGAGAAAAAAAGAAAAGGTGACCCTGTTTTTTTTGTGAGCTGTGGCTGAGTCATGGTAGGTAGGGTAGAAGGTGAGAAGTGTCCCCTTGAGAAGTCCACTAACCCCACTTACTTCCACAACTTGATGAGGTTGTCACAGCCACCCGAGGCAAATTTCTTAATGTAGTTGGGCTTCTGCCCTGATGGCTGGTCTATGAGGCTTCCAGGTACAACAGCAGGGGCCCAGCTGACGGCATTGCAGCCAATCTGTAAGGAGAGGGACTTGTAACTTTGCCCTTTTGCCGTGCAATACAACACTGCTTTGGCAGACCTGAGGCTGCTGCTCATTTCCTTTGTAATCTCAGGTCTGGATTATGTAGGACAGCTGTTTTGATGTACTAAGGGTTAGACATTCATAGTTCTCCTTCAAGGATTTCTAACTGTATTTTTCAGCAATGTACACTTAAAGTAAGAATTAGGACTCTCAGGAATTTAAGAAACAGAACATTTTTCAAACAGGAATGGAGGGCACAGATTCAGAAAACCATATACAGTAAATATATGGTGTAATGAATTACTCTAAAACATTTTTATAACTGCCACCAGGCCAAGAAATAAAACTGCCATTTACTCAGGAAGCCCTCATGACCTCCTACCTGAATCACAGCTCTTCTCTCCTGGTAAGTCCCCGTTATCCTGACTTATAGCCTTTTTGTTTTAGTTTTGTCACTCAAAGGTGCATCCTGAGCCTTAAAGTTTTATCTTAATGTTTAAGTATTTTTTTACATCTCATTTATAGATTCCTCCTCTGATCCTTTTTATTTTTATTTCTTAAGATTTTTTTTAAGCTTGTGGCTGGAAGTGCAGTGGATAGGTCGCTGGTTTGATTCCCAGCCAGGGCACATAACCATGTTGCAAGCCAGGTCTCCAGCCAGGTCCATAGCTGGAGGCAGGTGAAAGACACCATGTTGTTTTTCTCCCTCTCTCCTTTCCCCTCTCTTTGGAAATGATGGATAAAATCTTGAAAGCAAATCTAAACAAAAACACCTTAAAAATCTTTTTTAAAAATTTTTATTTTTAGAGAGGAGAAGGGAAGGGGAAGGAAAGGTAGAGAAACATCAGTGTATGGTTACCTCCAGCTACCAACCTGGCTTGCAACCTGGTTATGTACCCTGACTGGGAATCGAACCAGTGACCAATGCCAACGCCATTCCACTGAGCCACCAGCCAGGGCTCTGATCCTTTTTTTCCCTACAGTTGTTTTGTTAATGAACCTGCAGTTTCTCAAGCTGGTTTTTGCTGTTACATACTCAGTTCAACATGTTCCTCTCAATTCCTAAATCGTCAGCTGGATCCATGACTGGATCAGACTCAGGCTTGATCCCTTTGCCAGCACTACATGTGGTGGGGTATTCTTTCACCAGGAGGCATATGTTGTTAGCACCCATTAATAATTTATTCCTCTCTTAATTCACTGAGCATTACAAAATGGTGATACTATAATTTCACTTATTTTTTGTCATATATTACATGGAATATTCTAGGATAGGGACAATTCCCTCATTAATATTTGGTTGCCCAGGGGTACAGGTTAGATGGGAAAGGAATATGCTTGAATCTTTCTAAATTAATTCCCTATCATTTTCCAAAGATGACTGATTCTCTCTTAAATTTAAGAACTCATGGATTTAAGCATATTTGATGCGTTTCAGTTCATTGCAATTATTCTCACCTGTTACATACTGCCTGTCTTTGGCACTGTGAACTTGTTCAAGTTGGCTTTTTAAAAATTTATTTATTTATTCACTTTGTGGTTGTTGTATTACATTCATTCCATTTTCCCCCCATTGCTCTCCCCTTCCCCACTCAAGTTGGCTCTTGTGACATAACCCTAGTATATATAGTCAAATTATGACTTTGATTATTTCTTTTCAATCTGGTATGACAAGATGTACAAGCTCATCTTGTACATTTCCTGCCTCAGACCTGGAATTGGCTGTTCCCTCAAGAGCTCTGTTTTCCTGTAGCAAGAAATATTTAAGCCTATAATCTGATGCTAGGGGTGCTCACTGCCACATAATTATTTACTTATTGCACATAGTTTTAAGTATGATTACTAAAATATTTAATGAAGTATTTGTGATGTACTTCCCATTTCCCCCAGTTTTTTTTTTTGGTGGGGGGCAGAGGGAGGGGTAATGTTTGTATGTTAATGGTGCCAACATTTTTTTTTTCAATTAAAAAAAAAAAATTTTGTCCTTGCTGGTAGCACAGTGGTTAAGGCGCTGGCCTGCGAACCCAAAGGTCGCAGGTTCGATTCCCCAGCCAGGGCACATAACAAGGTTGCAAACCAGGTCTCCAGTCAGATCTGTGGCTGGAGGCAGGTGAAACACAACCATACATTGATGTCTCTCTCCCTCTCTGCCCCCTCCCTTCCCCTCTTTCTAAAAATAAAAGAAATAAAATCTTTAAAAAAAAAAATTTTTATTGTTGTTGTATTACATCCATCCCCTTTTTGCTCCCCTCTGTCCTCCTGCCTCATTGTTTTTAACACTTGTACTCTATCTATCTTAGCTCTCTACCATTCACTTGATATTTATACAAGTGTACCCTGGAGATACTGCAGATTTGGCTCAGACCACTATATAAAGCGAGTATCAAAATAAAGTGAGTTGGAATATTTTTGCTGCTGGAGGGTCTTGCCTTTAATTTGCAAAAACCACAATAATGGCAAAGTGCAACAGAATGATATAGGCCTAGACAAATGTTTTTCTAGTCATTTTTGTTGCCAAAAGTGTATTTTTTAGTATATACCTCAAGAAAACAATAGTTCTTGTGTTCTTGCATACCAATAACTATTTTTACACTCCAAAATAAAAGTTTAAAAACAGCTTTGAGGTATAACTGACATTAACTGTACATAAAATACACAATTTGATAAACTTTAACATACATACATCCTATAAAACCATCACTACAATCAAGATAACAACCATCTCAAAGAGCTGAAAGAAAAAATACTTTACAACTAAGCATATTCTTCCTTGGCAAAGTTATCATTTAGAACTGAAGGGGAGTTATTTTTTCCAGACAAGCAAAACTTAAAGGAGTTCATCACAATTAAACTGGCCTTATAAGTAAAGTTAAAAGGACTTCTTTAAACTGGAATAAAGGGTGCTAAAACTTTAAATTTGTAAAAAGAAAACATATTAAAGTATAAATCTTAATACTTTCATATGGTAAATAAATATATAATAAAGGTAAAGGTAAATATATATATAATAAAGGTAGTAAATTACTTATAGAGCTAGTATGAAGGTTAAAAGGCAGAAAAAGTAAAAATGACTATCATTACAATAATTCAAGGATACAAAAGATAAAAAGACATAACGTGCTACATCAAAGATATAAAACATGGGTGGGGAGAGAGTAAAAATGTAGAGTTTTGGAATGTGTTTAAACTTAAGTTGTCAACTTAAAATAGACAGTTATAAGTATAGGTTGTTACATGTAAACCTCATGGAAACCACAAAGCAAAAACCTATAGTAGGTTATAGAATCAAAAATAATGAGAAAGGAACCTAAGAATGCCACTAAAGAAAGTTATCATACCACAAATAAGAGAGCACAACATGAAAAAAGGAACAGAGAAGAAGTACACTAAATCACAAAACAGTTAACAAAATGGCAAAGAAGCACATACCTACTAATGCTTACTTTAAATGTAAATAGATTAAATTCTCAAAAAAGAAAACAAAACCCCCAAAATCCATCAGAGTAGCTGAATGGATAAAAAACCATGAGCCATCTATATGCTGCTGACAAGAGACTAACTTCAGACATAAGGACACACACAGACTGAAAGTGAAGAGATGAAGAAAGATATTCCCAGCAAATGGAAAACAAAAAAAGCTGGGGTACCTATACTCGTGTTACAAAAATACTTTAAAATGAAGACTGCAGTAAGAGACAAAGAATATTACATATAAAGGGGTTAATCCAACAAGAGGATATAATATTTGTAAATATTTATGTACCTAACAGATAATCATCTAAATATAAAAACAAACAGTAACAGACCCAAAGACAGAAATAGACAGAAATAGAACAATAGGAGGAGACTTTAATACATCAATGGACACCCAGAGAAAATCAGTAAGAAAATACCAAAATTAAATAACACGTTTGATCAGATGGAGTTAACAGATATATGCAGAATAATCCATCCAAAAGCAGAATATTATTCACTGTTACAAAATATGTGCTTATTTGTGGTGTGTTATATATAGATTTTGTTAGCAATTTATGTTTTAAATAGCAACCAACTGGTCATTGGTGTGTTGTGAAATAAGTCAATCTTTAGGTTAGAAAAGATGCTGAGAATGAAGACCAATTTGGATGGAAGTTGCAAACTACTAAACTATATGATTGGTATACATATGCAATATATATTCTCATATTAGTATGTAAATTAGATGAGATTCCTTTCAAATAGTTCAGGGGTTAGTTTAGGACCATACAGGAAGTCAACCACAAGTTCAAAAAATAGGTAGAATACTATTCTACAAAATTATTTAAATCATAGGGACTTTTATTTTTTACCTCAACTTAGTAGACATAGTAATTTCTACTCTGGGGACCAGTTGAACACTGCAAGTGCCATTATTTCTGAAGGCTTCACATGTACAACACATGTAGAGGAAAAACAGAGGGTACTGAAATAAGTAAGGTCTGTACACAGCCAAAAAAAAAAAAAAAAAAAAAATTCAATCTACTATTTAAAATGGAAAATTCCAAAAAGATTAAGTTGTAGTTCCAGTATCTTAAAATAAAGTTGAGTTGTATTATTGGAGAGGGGAGGATCTGACTCAAAAAACAAATTTATTTTTTACTATGGGTTTGGCACTGACTCCAGGACAACTTTCACAAAAGTGAGTTCTGCAATACACCATTTCTGTGATATATTTCACAAAAATAGCATTCCAGAGTAAAATAAGTATTAAAGAAGAAAACTGCTTAATTTGCTACAATATATCTAAAATACTATCATTTAACATGTAATAATTATGTAAGCTATTGGCATATTTAAAATTTTTTTTGTATTAACTCTTCAAAATCTAGTATGTACTTCTTTTAAAAAGAGATTTATTATTTTTAGAGAGAGGGGAAGGGAGAGAGGCAGAGAGGGAGAGAGACATCAATGTATGGTTGCCTTTCACCTGCCTCCAGCTACGCACCTGGCTGGAGACCTGACTTGCAATCTGGTTGTGTGTGTCCTGGCTGGGAATTGAACCAGCGACCTTTGGGTTTGCAGGCTGGCACCTTATCTACTGTGCCACCAGCCAGGGCTTAGTATGTATTTTTAATATGTGTAAAAATATGAATGAGTGTAAATGTATTTTTTTTAAATTTTTTTTTAAAGATTTTATTTCATTATTTTTTTTAGAAAGAGGGGAAGGGGGATAGGCAGAGAGGGAGAGAGACATCAATGTATGGTTGCTTTTCACCTGCCTCCAGCCACAGACCTGACTGGAGACCTGGTTTTGCAACCTTGTTATATGCCCTGGCTGGGGAATCGAACCTGCGACCTTTGGGTTCGCAGGCTGGCACCTTATCCACTGTGCTACCAGCCAGGGGTGTAAATGTATTTTTGCATGTGTTTCGTAATATTGCAATCTGTATTACTTTAAAAAGTAATTCTTTAAATGAATTAATGTAGGCATTTTAAAATAATGAAAAGAAAACTTTGTATTAATATGATTTGAGAAGCTGACAGAAGGCAATAATTAAATGGTGAATTGTCTGGATGTAAAAGGAAAAAAAAAAAGTACACATTGGTGATTACAGAATAAACAGGGGGATGTTAAGAAGAATAAAGGAAATGGAGAAGCCAAAGAACTTATATGCATGACACAAGGACATGAACTAAGGGGGGCATTGCTGGAAGAAATGGGGTACTGGGTGGAGGGGAGCAAAGAGGGGAAAATTGGGACAACTGTAATAGCAAAATCAATAAAATATATTTAAGAAAAAAAATGTGGCATTAGCAATGCCTTAGATGGAACTGAAAATAATATCATATGAAGATAGTGAAGAAATTGATATCAGTGCTTGTGAACAACTGAGCTTCATAAATTCTGACACTAGTGATGATGAGTTCTTGGGGTTCCCAAAAAACTAGAAGAGTACTTGAACCTTAAAGTCTGTCCTCATTTGTTAATGACAGTGATGATGGTTCTTAAAGCTGCTGCTGACTGCTGTTCACTTTACATGGTTGAAATATTATTCTGTTATATTTTATTAAATGTTTAAGTATACCAAAAACAAACAAACAAAACAAAAAAACAAAAGAAACAGAATAAACATAATTCTCAAGCAATAGAAAATTCTCCAGGACTGACCATATGTTAGGCCACAAAATAAGTCAACAAATTTAAGATTGAAATCCTATCATGCATCTTTTCCAGCCACAATGGTATTAGTAGAAATCAATTATAAGAAGAAAACTAGAAAATTCACAAGTATGTGGAGATTAAACATCATGCTACTGGACAACCAATGGGTCATGAAGAAATCAAAAGAACCTTGCCTAGCGTGGCTCAGTGGACTGAAAGCTGGCCTGTGAACCAAACGGTTGCCAGTTCAATTTCCTGTCAGGGCACATACCCAGGTTGTGGGCCAGGTTCCTAGTTGGAGGCACATAGAAGGAACCATACATTGATGTTTCTCTCCCTCTTTTTCTCCCTCCTTTCCCCTCTCTCTAAAAATAAATAAATAAAGATAAAAATAAAAAAAGAAATCAAAAGAGAGAAAAAATATCTTGAGACAATGCCAAAAGAAATACAACATACCAAGATTTATGAAGTGTAGCAAACGTAGTTCTAAGAGGGAAGTTCATAGCAATAATTGCCTACCTTAAAACACTCAAAAAATCTCAACCTACATTTACACCTCAAGTACTAGAATACAAACAAAGTCAGAAGTTAGTAGAAGGAAATAAAGATTAAAAAGGAAGTTCATGAAATAAGAAACTAAAAAGACAATGAAACTAAGAGTTGGTTCTTTGAAAAGATAAAAAAATGGACAAACCTTTAGTTCAAGTGACCAAGAAAAACAAAAGAGCTCAAATAAATAAAATCAGAAGTGAAAAAGGAGACAATATAAAAGACTGTAAGAATAAATTCCTAAAAACATACTACCTTCTAAGACTCATCATAAAGAAATAAATAACCTTAATACACTGATGACTACTAAGGAGATTGTATCAGTTACCAAAAAACTCCCAAGAAATATTAGTTCAGGACCAGACAGTTTCACTGACGACTTCTACTAACATTAAAAGGATTAGCGCTGGCTGGTGGCACAGTGGATAAGGCGCCAGCCTGTGAACCCAAAAGTTGCTGGTTCAGACCCCCTTTCCCCAGTTGCCGCTAAGGTGCTCGGTCCTTCCGAGGAAGCTGAGGCCGCATTGGGGTGAGGCCCTCACTTCATCCGGCGACTAGCACCACTCCCGGCAGCGCTTCCCCAACACTCGTTCAACACCATGGCCTCCGTCTCGGAACTCGCCTGCATCTACTCGGCCCTTATCCTGCACGACGATGAGGTGACAGTGACGGAGGATAAGATCAATGCCCTCATTAAGGCAGCTGGTGTAAATGTTGAGCCTTTCTGGCCAGGCTTGTTCGCAAAGGCTCTTGCCAATGTCAACATTGGGAGTCTTATCTGCAATGTAGGGGCTGGTGGACCTGCCCCAACAGATAGTGCTGCTCCAGCAGGAGGTCCTGCACCCTCCACTGCTGCTGCCCCAGCTGAGGAAAAGAAAGTGCAAGCAAAGAAATAAGAATCTGAGGAATCTGATGATGACATGGGCTTTGGTCTTTTTGACTAAATCTCGTGTAACATTCAATAAAAGCTGAACTCTTAAAAAAAAAAAAAAAGAAAGGTGCTACTTCAATTCCCAGCCAGGGCACATAACCAGGTTGCAAGCCAGGTCGCCAGCCAGCTCTGTAGCTGGAGGCAGGTGAAAGGCAACCATACATTGAAGTCTTTCTCCCTCTCTGCCTCTCTCCCTTCCCCTCTCTCTAAAATGTAAAAAGAAAAGAAAAGAATACCAATGTATCTCAAACTATTCCAAAATACAGAAAAGAAGATAATGTTTCCAAACTCACTTTATGAGGCCAGAACTATCTTGATACCAAACTAGACAAGGACATTACAAATAAAGAAAATTATTGGCCAATATCCCTGATAGATGAATAAATTCTCACCAAAATATTATAAAACTGAATTCAGCAAGATAGTAAAAGGATCATACTCTATGATCAAGCGAGATTCATTCCAGGGATGCAAGGATGGTTTAACACCCACAAATCAATCAAGGTGACAGGTCACATTAACGAACTTAAGGATAAAAATCATATTTTAGCCCTGGCTGGTAGTGCAGTGGTTAAGGTGCCGGCCTGCGAACCCAAAGGTCGCAGGTTCAATTCCCCAGCCAGGGCATATAACCAAGTTGCAAACCAGGTCTCCAGTCAGGTCTGTGGCTGGAGGCAGGAGAAACGCAACCATACATTGATGTCTCTCTCCCTCTCTGCCTCTCTCCCTTCCCCTTTTCTAAAAATAATGAAATAAAATCTTTATAAAAAAATCATTTTAAAAGAGGCAGAAAGAGGCATTTAATAAAGTCCAACATCTATTTATGACAATAACTCACAATAAAGTGAATACAGAGGTAAATACTAAAGGCTGTATATGACAAGCCCACAGCTAACATCATAATCAACTGTGAAAAGCAGAAAGCTTGTTTTTAAGGTCCAGAACAAGACAAGGATACCCACTCTCACCACTTTCATTCAACATAGTCTTGGAAGTCCCAGCCAGAGCAATTAGACAAGAAAAGAAGTTACAGGCATTCAAACTGGAATGAAGAAATAAAACTGCCAGTATCTGAAGATGGCATATTACATATAGAATACCCTAAAGAGTGTCAGAATGAATAAATTTGGTGAAGTTACTGGACACAAAATCAATATACAAAAATCTTTTGTGTTTCTATACACTAAGAACTATCAGAAAGAGAAATTAAGAAAATCTCATTTACAATTGCATCAATAAGAATAAAATACCTAGGAATAAATTTAATCAAGGAGGTGAACAACTTACACCTGAAAACTATTAGATAATGAACGAAATTACAGAAGACATAAATAGAAAGATATTCTATGCTGATGGAATGGAATAA
Organism: Noctilio leporinus; assembly: GCA_004026585.1. Taxonomy (NCBI): domain Eukaryota; kingdom Metazoa; phylum Chordata; class Mammalia; order Chiroptera; family Noctilionidae; genus Noctilio; species Noctilio leporinus. Next base: position 281,808 of record PVIW01001073.1, on the reverse strand, counting down.
TAATAATTATTTCAATCCTCACCTGATGATACATTTTTATTGATTTTAGACAGAGAACATTGAGGTTTGAGGGAAACAGTGATCAGTTGCCTCCTACCCATGCCCTGACTGGGAATTGAACCTGCAACCTTTTGGTTTTCAGGATGACATTCCAATCAATTGAGCCGTCTGGCCAGAGTGGACTGGAAGAATTATTATTTTTAAGATGTACACACTATCCAAACCAATCTATAGATTCAATGCAATCCTTATAAAAATTCCAATGGTATTTTTCAAATAGAAAAAAGTCTTAAAATTTTTATGGAACCAAGTAATACTCCAAATATCCAAAATGATCTTAAGAAAGAACACATCTGGAGGCATCCTGCGCCTTTATTTCAAACTATATTACGAAACTACAGCAATCAAAACAATATGATATTGATATAAAAAAACAGATACATACAGCAATAGAACAGACAGCCCAGAAATAAAACACATGCATATATGGTCAATTAATTTATGACAAAGGAGACATGAATATTTGATAGGGAAATGATACACTCTTTAATAAATGGTCTTGCAAAAACTGGATAGCAAGAGAATGCAAAATGCAAAAGAATTCAACTTGACTACTACCTTACACCATGTGCAAATATGAATTGAAAATGGATAATGACTTGAATGTAAGACCTGAGACTATAAAACTCCTTGAAGAAAACACAGGTGGTAAGCTCCTTGATATTGGTTTCAACAATGATTTTCTACATCTGACACCAAAAGCAAAAACAATAAAAACAAAAATAAACAAGTGGGAGTATATCAAACTGAAATCCACAGCAAAGGAAATCATCAACAAAATGACCACACCACCTAGTGAATTGGAGAAAACATTTTCAAATCATATGCATGACTTGGGATTAATATCTAAAATATAAAAAAGGTCATACAAAGCCCTGGCTGGTGGCACAGTGGAAAAGGTGCCAGCCTGCAAACCCAAATGTTGCTGGATCGATTCCTAGCCAGGGCACACAACCAGGCAGGTTGAAAGCCAGGTCTCCAGCCAGGGCCGTAGCTGGAGGCAGGTGAAAGGCAATCATACATTGATGCTTTTTTCCGTCTCTGCCTCCCTCCTTTCCTCTCTCTCTAAAAATAATAAATAAAATCTTAAAAAAAAAAAAAAAAAAAGAGCTCATACAACTCAAAGAAACAAAATCAGATTTAAAAATGGGCAGAGGGGAGATCCAAGATGGCGGAGGAATAAATGGAGTTACACCAATCTTCTCCCAGAACCAATCTGGAATTACACTTAATTGTGGAAAAATCATCTGGAATAACCAACAGAACACTAGCTGGAGAGAAGCCTTATAACCACAAACAGAACAGAGGAGGGCATTTTATCACAATGTGATTGGTAGGAATGCAGGGACATGGGAGGGCTGGCTGGGTTTCCACAAGTGACAGCTGAAGGGACGGAGAAACACCTCAGCAGCCAGGGGTTCCACCCTTCCAAGAAGGGTGGGGTCTAAACCCTAAGCTGGGCTTCCCAGCCTACAGCAATAAAACTGAGGTTAAAACAGCATCCAGCTAGGAAAAGCAAAAAGTGGGCCTGAGAGAGAGGCTGGGGACACAGAGAGTTCCTAAAGGGACCACGCACGAAAATACATTGCCACCCACTTACACTGGTCTCCAGCAGAGGGTAGGCACAGTGGACAAGAGACACTTTAGAAGAGTTTGGGACAGTGCCTTTGAGGAGAAAAATGAGGGAGCAGCAGATGGGGTCCCAGTGCTGACTCATCCCCCATATGGAAGGCAGACCATGCTTTTCTAAGTGGAATCAGCTTGAGGGGAAGCAATAGCCCCACCCACAGGAATTAATCTGCCCTATCTGGTGATGCTTAAATCTGACAACTGATCACAGATTAATTAGATTAACAACTGAAGGAGACAGACAAATACAGTGGATCCTTGCTAGTCTCAAACAAGCCCAGATTGGAACATGATCAGATGTCACCAGGTATGGGTTCAGGAAATAAAGAAAGTGCACCTCTGCAATAGTATACAAGATGTGGTGGGTGAAGTAACTCTCGGACAGACTGCCAGAGGGAAGGACCCACCAAAGAGTAACACAACAACCAAAACCCAAGTACAACCAGACAGCCCAAATAAATGGCATAAAGAGCATACCAAGAGCATCAAGTCCAGATCAAGGAGACTGTACCATTGAATTCCACAGGTCTCCTACCATAGAAGGTCATACCACAAAGACAGGAAATCAAAGCAGATCGAACTAAGATGCAGAAACAAACAAGAAGAGTCACTGAAAATGGGGAGACAAAGAAACAAGCCCCCATCAAAAGGAAAGGAGGAATCCCCAGAAAGAGTGCTAAATGAAATAGAGGCAAGCAAACTATCAGACATGGAATTCAAAATAATGGTTATAGAGAAGCTCAATGAGCTCACTGAGCTGAAAGAAAACTACAAACAACTCCAAGGGAACTATAAAGACCTCTAGGGAACCTACAAGGAGCTTACTAAGAACTACACCAGCATTGAAAAGGCCATAGAAATTATCAATAAAAGTCAGAAAAAAATGAAGACTACAATTTCTGAATTAAAGAACACAGTAGAAGGGATAAAAATCAGGCTAGAAGAAAGTAGAGGACTGAATCAGTGAGCTGGAGGACAACGTAGAAAAATTTCTCAGACAATGCAACAAAATGAAAAAAAGACTGAAAAAGGATGGAGAGGTTTTAAGAGAATTGTAGGACAACATGAAACATAATAATATTCATATCATAGGGATATCAGAAGGAGAAGAAGAGTAAGGGATAGAACACCTATTTGTAAAAGTAATGACAGAAAACTTCCCTAATTTGATGACAGAAAAAGTCACACAAATTCAGGAAGCCTGGAAGGTCCCAATGAAGATGAACCCAAAGAGGTGCACTCCAAGATGCATCAAAATTAAAATTGCAAATTTCAAAGACAAAGAGAGAATCCTAAAATCAGCAAGAGAGAAACTGCTAATTACATACAAGGGGGCTCTGATAAGATTTTTCCACAGAAGCACTACAAGCCAGAGGGAATGGCAAAAAATATTCCAAGCAATGAAAAACAAAGGCCTACAATTAAGACTACTCTTAAGGCTCTCATTCAAAATGGAAGGTGAAATAAGGAGTTTCCCAGACAAAAGGATGCTAAAAGAATATATCTCCACCAAACGATCATTGCAAGAGATGCTGAAGGGTCTGCTTTAAGATGAAGAAACAGAGAGACAGGGAGGAACACAGGTACAAAGGGGGAAAAATGACAATGAGCCCTGGCTGGCAGCACAGTGGATAGGCACGGGCCTGCAAACCCAAAGGTTGCTGGTTCGATTCTCAGCCAGGACACATAACCAGGTTGCAAGCCAGGTCTCCAGCCAGGTCCATAGCTGGAGGCAGGTGAAAGGCAACCATACATTGATGTCTCTCCCACTCTTTGCCTCTCTCCCTTCCCCTCTCAAAATAATAAAAATCTTAAAAAAAAAAAAAAGAAAAAAAAGAAAATGAATATGTACCTATCAGTAATAACCATAAATGTAAATGGACTAAACCCACCAATCAAAAGATACAGGGTAGCTGAATGGATAAGAAAACATGACCCACATATATGCTGTCTACAAGAGATCCACCTCCAAAATACCAATACAGAAGAACCTATGCACCCCTATGTTCATAGCAGTCTTATTCACAAAAGCCAAGTGCTGGAAACAGCCTAAGTGCCCATCAGTGAATAAATGGGTCAAAAAACTGTAGTACATTTACACAATGGAATATTATATGGCAGAAAGAAAGAAGGAATTCCTACCTTTGGCAATAGCATGGATGGAACTGGAGAGTATTATGCTTAGTGAAATAATCCAGGAGGCAAAAGACAAATACCATATAATCTCACCCAATACAGGAAACTAATGAACTAAATAAACAGATGAGCAGAATGGAATCAAACATCTGGAAACAAGGAGCAGAATGACAGTGACCAGAGGGATGGGGGGAGGGGAAGGGGTGGGGAAAGAAGGCGAAGGGTTTGGTCAAGGAGCTAACATGAATGATCCATGGACATGGACAATGAGAGGTCAAAGAAGGGATTGGGTGGTGGGCTGTAGGGGGACAATGATGAAACAATGATAATACAACAATAAGAAATTAATAAATTTTTTTAAAAAAGGAACAAAGGGGTGAATTTTATGGTGTAAATAGTATCTTACTTTTCAAAAAAGTTAAAAACACAACACTTCTCCCAGTTTCACCTGCTACTCTCAAAGCTATGCTTTGCAGTAAATACTTGTTGGCTATGTTAGGGGTACTCCCCTAGGTCTTTTAGAAGGCATCCGCCCATTGCTTTTTGCTTCCTCCTGCTCAGATATGAATGCCATGCAGTCTTTGGGCTGCCAGGGGTTCATTACTCTTCACTTATATTTTAGAGTTTGTTGGAAATACCCTGTTATCCAGTTTTGTAATGTTCACGAGGTTTTGGTTTTGCTACCTAGTTCTTCTGGTTTTATGTGGAGATGCAGAATGACTGAAAAATAATGATGCCCCTCTCCCCTTCTTGTCAGAAGCTTCTCAGCCTATTCATTTGCAACTTAGTCAGCAGATGGTAACAAGTAACATGACTGTGAGACAAGCCCCTAGGGCTTGGGCGCTGGGCAGGCTTACGTGCCCACGAATTGGGGAAACTAAGTTTCCATATGGGTAGAATTCAGAAGTGTTTGGGGCTATCAAAGCTGTAAGTGCTACGTAGAGACGGCGGGTGGATTCTAAGGTCCTTACCCTGGCACAGTGCCTTTTCCAACTCACTTATCTTTTCTGAGTCTCACTTGCCTCAACATAAAATGGAACTAGGACTGCTTACCTTGTAAATGTGTACATTTGTTAGTTTCTTCTTTTATTCACGAACACTGGGTAGGACTATATGACACATTGCTGGAGCTCGTGAAAATGTGAGTCCCCCTCCCCATGACACTCTCTACAGTACTTTCTTGACTTTTCAACCTTAACACCAAATGACTAGAAGTATAGGAAACTAAATTCCTACAATGCTTTCTATAACACCATCCAGTTCTAGGGAAAGACCACAATACACATGAATTTCAGGTATCCACAGCAAAGGTCACAGGTAGGCAGGCACTGCTGTCACCTTGTCAGTGCCCTGGTTTTCTCCAATTTAGGACCTTGTGAAGAGGAACCAGTGCTAACCTCTGACTTTCCTGGATGCTGCCTTTGTTTGGTTTCAGAGCAATGAAGCTCAAAGTTGCTATACCAAGCACGTCTGCTCAACAGCCCCTCCTTTGGCCCCCTGCACAGCAGTGACACTACTCCTGCCCTTCTCTACAGGCTCTATAGGAGACACAAGGCAAGTCTGCGGAGCTACCCTTCACATGCAGGCAGGGTCTGGACTTACAGTGTGAGCATTGTTGATCTTCTTCACGTCCCACTGGCCATCCCCGGTATATGTGAGCAAGGAGATGGCCCCATCAGAGCTCCCACAGGCCAGGATGAGGCCGTAGTCATGGGGTGCCCAGCATACAGAGTTTACTACAGGAAGGAGGGAGGCACAGTGAGCAAACTTTGATTTTCTAAATTTATCATTTTACTAAATTTCTAAAAAACAGTGCAGGGATCACCATAGGGAAGTTGTAATTTTGTTAATTAAAGAGATAAAAAAAACCAAACTACCACCTATTAACATCACTTGCTAAATTAATGTCTATTTTAACAAAATGTAAGATGGACAATAATCTGAGAATAAAGGTTAGTACTTAAGACTGTATTGTCTTCATTTTTCTCATTTTGCTTTGGATTGGCTTTAGGTCTGCAAGCCTCATCACCCCTGTGGACCATTAATGAAAAAGAACCAAAACCCAAGGGATAAACAAGAAGCATCACATGGGAAAAGAAGCAGAGCATTAGCCAGAACTGTGGTCTTTCTCTCCCACCCAAGGGTCCTCTTCCCACCTTCCTGTCACCCACCCAAGGGCCCTCCTCCCACCTTCCTGCCAAACTCAGTATACCTGAGGAGTCGTGTCCTGTGTGCTCGTGCGTCTTCTCCCAGGTGCCGTTTTCCTCTTTCCAGATTATGACTTTCCGGTCATAGGAGCAGGATGCCAAGATATTGCCATACATGGGGTGTGCCCAGGCCACTTGCCACACAGGTCCCTCATGACTGCAAAGGGAGAGGGTCAGTAGTTACTTAGATGAGCCAGAGGAATCCACAGTGTCTGCCAGCCATTTCTTTGGACAGATCTAAACGTCTTCCTTGGTAGGAAGAGGAAGTGGGTTAGGACAGAACTGCCTAAGAATTTCAAAAGGGAGAGCCTTAGAATGTTACTGCCACAAGGAATTTTCATTGAGCAGTAAGAACCTTGAGGCCCAGACAACAGAGAGGCTTTCAAAGCAAGTCAGGACTTTAAGTTAGCCTCTCTGTCCCAACCCAGCAGAATCCTCTTGCCCCAGATTGTAGCCAGAATCAACACCACCTACTGTTACCAGCAGTCACTGATCAATCTAGGTTTTGCACTCACAAGTGCTCAGTAAGTATCTGTAGAATGAACCATTATTTATCCTTCCAAATGACCCACTTCTTTAGGTGGCAATATCTGTTTTGTTTTGATGTTTTCCACTACTCTTTCAATTTGCTCAAAAGGCATCTTCGATCTTTGTGTGTCCATATGCTAAGTATTGTCTGAGCGTATATACCCTGTGCCAGGCTTAGTACTGAAGTCATTTCTTGGTCCAGGGAAGGGTGGGCACCAGCACATGAGGGATACCTCAGCTTGCAGGTGATGGGACAGGTTCTCTCGTACCCTCTCTCCATTTACCTGCTACTTTAATTTGGGCAAAGCCATCTTCTCTATGGCTCAGTCTCTTAATGGGAGTATCAACATGACTTCTTTCATAGGGTGGGCATGAGGGGAAATCTGGTTGGCCAGAAAGTCTGTTAAGACACATTTTTCATTCTCACCTATAACTACTGATTTGAATATTTTGAGATGCTGGTCATCTACCGCATGGTACAACTTGATTGTTCTCAATTAATGTCTTGATTTGGTTACTATCAACTTCAACTGCTCTACCCAAACATGGAGCATGTATTGAGAAATCTCTGGCACAAAACTTTGCAAATTGCTTTCAACACGTTTAATCAGTCTTAACACCTCCATATGCTGCATTTCACTTACATTTTTACCTTTCTTGAAATAATAAAGCATAATATACTGAAAAGGTTGCATATTTTCTTCTATCTTCAATATTAAAATGGCTATACAAAAATTCACCATTTTGATGCTGTTTTAAAAATGATGCTGATATGGTAGTTGTCACAATATAGTTTACCAAAATTATTTCCAATAACAATTAAGACAATGCTATTAGAGCCATTATATGGAAAAAAACAAACTTTCTGGCCAACCCAGTATCTGTGATGACTTATGTAAAGAACTTGACTGGTACAAGGAAAAAAAAATACTCAATGCCTATCAACTATTACTACTGTCCTTGTTTAGTTCTTCACTCCAAGGCTGCATGCAAAGTTTCCTCCTTCTTCTGGTTGGGACAATAATACATTCCCAGATCATACAAAGAAACTGCTAATGAAACTCTCAGTAGACTCAAGTCCTACACCTAGCATAGATTTAACCAAGGTAAAAAAGAATGGGGGTATGAATTTATCCCTCTAATATTTCACATCTTTTGAATATAAGGAAAAAAGAGCAGAAAGGACTGATTTAGAGCAGATGTGACTGCCTCTGCAGTGCTGGTAGCAGACCTCACCCTAGCTCTCTACTCAGCCAGGGGCTGCTGCACAGGGAAAGTGGTATTTGGCTCCTCAGCCACTTGATTCTGGACACTCGGGAAGAAGGAAACATCTCCCCAAATAGTGAAGGTTATGGTCTCACATTAATGCACCTGAATGACACCGAGACCAGGCTGGTTAAACTTGAGGGGAAAAAAAGGAAGGTTTTCACTTTCAAAAATGGATAAGGCATCAGCCTGTGAACCCAAAGGTCACTGGTTCGATTCCCAGCCAGGGCACACAACCAGCTTGCAAGCCAGGTCTCCAGCCAGGTCCATAGCTGGAGGCAGGTGAAAGGCAACCATACATTGATGTCTCTCTCCCTCTCCGCCTCTATCCTTTCCCCTCTCTCTAAAAATAATAAATAAAAAATTTTTAAAAGTAGCAGCAGTACTGAAGGCTTGCTGTGAACTAACTACCTGGGAGAGGGCAGCATCAGCCCATTTTGAGGGTGAGCGGGTGAAGGATCACAGAGACAAAATGACTCTCTTGTCTAAAATCTTCTACAGAACATTTGGGTGGCAGAGCTGGGATTTACTCCTGGATCCATCAGCCTGGGATGTCTGCTGAGGGCAGCAGGCTGGCAGGGATCTGAGTGTCCTCGCCGTTAACTGCACTGTGGGGCTGATCTGATCAGGCTCTCAGGCTTTCCTCCCATGCCTGAGAAGGCCGAGACCATGCCCAGGGTTGGCTGTACTCACCCTCTGAGGTCTGCAATGAGGAACTGCCCTCCGTTGCGTACATCAAAGATTTTGACAGACCGGTCTGATGAGCAGGTTGCCAGGCGGGTACCATAGTAGTCCATCTGGGCATCATGCTGCAAAGGGAGGATCACTCAGGATGGGTGGGTGCAGCCACCAAAGCAGTCTAGTTTGGACCAGAATCTACCTGAAATTAATCTAACCTCAAAGAATCATCACTATCATCCCGGAAGCTAGAATGTCAATATTCTCACTTCTCTGACATGCAATTGCTTTCCGAAGGGCACGAGACAAACCATACTAGTTGCTTTTAGACCCTTTACATACATGGGTAAGTCCTTTCCCATCCTGTTCTGCAGGGTGGGTATGGGAGGAAAAAAAGCTGGCCTCACCTATCTCTTCTTCCTTAGGCTGTCTCCTCTCCCCCATGTTCTGAGGTTCTGTGGGCTACTGGGAATGACACCTGGAGGTTCAGCCTAGAACCAAGGGCTAATGCTGATCCAAAGGAACAGGCCTTTTACTGCCTGTAGGCCCCAAACTGGTCCTCCATGATGCACATCTGGCTTAGATACAGGGTTCCATTCAGACATTGGGCTCCTTCCTCCACTCATGGCTCTGGATCCTTTGTGGACCTTTTTCCTAGTTGCATGCCAGCACCTCAGACAATCCATGCATGCTTTATCACTGGCCCTACCACTGATAAATTGACTTTGATGATGCTGACTGGCCATCCAGACCCAAGGCCGGCCTCTGTCTATAGTTCCTTATCCGTCCAGGGTGATGGCTCCTCTGAGCTACTCTGCATGTTGGCCTGTTTGCTGGCCATTCCTACTCCATCAGGTGATACTTCCTTCAGCTATCCCATGTTGGGAGTTTCAAGAACTATTAGTTGTTGTTTTTATGGTCATCAGAAGCAATTATACCCTTTCAATGGAAGCAATCAATCCATCAGCTTCAACATTCCTTTCTCACTTCCCTACTTAAGAAAAACATCCTGATTCTTTGGAAGTTTACCCTCTCTACTATTCCTGGTCTTGACATCTTTGCAGGCAATGAAGGTGTTAGATCTCTAAATGTATTCTGAAGCCCTTCTCCTAGAGAGTGTTATCACACACTCTGGGGGGAAAATAGGGCATAGTACCAATCTCCTCAGCTTATCTGTTGCACAACCTTGGAAAAATTACCTATTCTTTTCAAGTCTCAGTTTCCTTATTTTTAAATGGGGATAATGATGGCCTCTGTTTCAAGGGTTGTTATGAAGGTTAAATGAGATAATGAATCAAAAGTATTTAGCATGGGATCTGACAGCATGCAGACATGAGTTATTACTAGATTGCCTTATCTATTCCTCAAATTGAACCCACACAAGTAGGTAGCACATCTATTATTTTTCCCATTTTAGCTACGAGGAAATCAAGGAAATCAGAAGAGTTAAGAGTTTGGCTAAGGAGTCTCAGATTGGTCTGAGACTTACCCATGGTGCCACACTGTCTCTAAGGAGGTGTGGTCTTACAGCTAGACCACACATGGCTGCATCCAGAGAACATATACAACTGAGACCAGAAGCCCCAAAGCAACCACTGGTGGCCAGGAACCCTGAGAGGAAATGCTGTAAGCTGACTGACCTGGGTCTTGCTCAAAAGCTGCCTGGATGGCTTGGCCCTGCATGAGGCTATGGGAGACTTTTATCTCTGAACTTTCTCCCATAGTTCTGTCTTCTTATGTTGAACCCTGTGTTTGCCTCTCAGGAAACACCCTGAGTTAATGACTTCTGGTCCAAAGGGCCTTGTCTGGCACCTCTGTCAGCAGTGGTTCTACTTGGCTCTGTCTTGGGCTTTTGCCAAGCCTGCCACCTGCTTTCATATTAAATCATCCTCTTACTCTCTCTTCTTTTAACCCCCTTTTCAATGGGGCTAAGAAGTGACAGCAGGAGGAAGACAGAAAGGAAGACTGCTGTCAACCTTCTGTTTCTACTCAGCCTCCATCTCAGACCAGGTTATTCTGCTGGCTGGAAGACTGAAGGCCTTGAGCTACAAACCATTCCTAGGTTCCTCCCACCAGAGAGTGACCAGTCTGCCACAGCCCTGCTAACTCAAGAGGGCACTGCTGCGAGACTGACTATATCCCTAAGGCTATAGTCTGACTGGCAAAGGCTACACTGCCACACTGGATTCATGGATGCTTCCCTTCCACAGAAATGCCCATGCCCACAGCCCGTGAGGGAGGGCTAAAAGAATACTTACAATCATGTCCTCATGGGAGGTGTCCACAGTGTTAATTACTGACACCTAGAACCAAAGATATTATTAGTAAATGAATTGATGGCAGTTAGAATGCAATCACCTTATTAAATCCACTGATCATTTCTAAAGTTCTTGACTGCATTTCTTTATTCATTCAGTAAACATTCCCTTGAAGTACTTCTTTTTGCTAAGCACTGTGCCAGGAACTGGTACTTGTTGCCCGTGAGAAGCTTTCATACAAGTAATCCTAATATGACAAGACAAATACTTTACTGGTGGTTTACATGTGCTATAGCAGCCTGAAGGGTTGGTGGTGCTGGATACAAACTGGGACTTAGATGATAAGGAATCTGCCAGGTGTCACAGGAAAAAAAGTACTGTCCACGTAGAGGGCATAACTTAAGCAAAGAGGGGAGATGGAAAACAGCCCTGGATACCTTTGAGGGTGAAGAGAGACCCTGAGGGAGTAATGACTGGTTCTCCCTTCCTGGCGACAGAGCCTCTGATGTTCCAGGCAGCTTTTTGCATAATGAGGTTAATGTCTAAGACTTGGAGAATTTATTCAAGTTTTTCCTGAGGCTGCTCCCTGGTCCACAGCAGGTGACAGATGCTAGACCATCTACTGGTTTCAGGGTTGAAGTGGCTTGCAGGTCTGGAACACAGCTGCAATAGTCATTACCTTTATACCCATTCTCTGAGGTCCATTTCAAATTCTGGCCCCCTTCTTGAAGATTCCCAGATTCCCCAAATGGCTGCACTCCTCTGAACAACTTCAGCACTAAGTGTCTACAACATTTTATGCTGTTTCTTCTTCCAACTAGAAGGCATGCTTCCTGGAGCTAGGGTCTGTGTTGTCTGTAGTTTTGAATCCTCTCAAATCATCCAGCACAGTGTTTTGTAGCCAGAAGAAACTCAGTGACTATTTGTGGAATAAGTAAATGAACAATAACAAACAGTTTACTTGGCTCGACCACTATTTTCTTAAAATTCATGGAATAGAAAAGGACTGGAAGTGTTTCAGTTTGGAACTGATATTTCTTACCATTTCCCCCATTTCATCTTTTCTCAGCACAAAACCTAAAGGTATAGAGCCTGGCTTGACTTTTCAGAAAGGTGGACACTGCAAAGCAGTTCAAAAGGTGCACATCAAATAAGCACAGGTTCTCTCATCAAATTCTAGACTCCCTAAAACGTGGGCTCCAAGGTCTGCAAAGGTAAGCAAGGAAGATACGTCGTCTCCCATGTGGGCCAAGCTAGCCAGGTTACCAAGTGCTTTCACATGTGCACTGGGAAGGATGAAGGGCAGAGTTAATCAGAGTTGTCTGACAGACCAAGGAGCTGAAGAGTCCAAAGGAGAGAAAGGATTTGCTCAAGTTACAGAGCTCGTTACAGGTGGAGCTGGGAAAAGAGCTCCACCTGCTAACTTCTAGCCCACAAAACACCCCACTTAGGCTGCCTATCTAGGAGATAAAGTAGTTACAATGAATTCCTAAATCAATGGCTGAGGGATGAATAAATACAGGAAGAAGTTTACTGGTAGTTTCACACCACTCTCACCCACCAGCCAGAGTTGGTGAGCCATGTTTCTGAACAAGTGCCTTTTTTTTTAAAAGCTCCTTAAAAAAAAGTCCTTCCTCCTGAGGACCTAAAAGTTGTTTGGTCCCTGTTAAGTAGGAAGTGGCAGCCCTCAAAACATACTGGCTTTTCAGAATCAGTTAATGGATTAAAAATTCATTTAGAATGAGAAGACTGTCAGAGCATAGGAGCCACCAGTTCTCAGCAGCTGAAGAGTCAGAGGCTCAGAGATGAGTAATGAAAAACCTAGCACCAATGCAAAGCAAGAACTAAACCCAATGTCCTAACATCTGGGTTCAACCAGGTTTCCTCAAAACTCCAGGCACACGCATGTTCCTGAGAGTAACAGTTTACTGAACCCTTATTCTGTGCCAGGCTCAGGCTGGATGATGCTTTTCACCCCTTAGTTCTCCCATTCATTCATTAACTCAATGAGTAAGTGTGGAGTGAAAGTACACTGCGGACTCCACAGATTTAAAAAACGGAGCCCCTGCTTTCAGAGACTTTTGCTCATCCTTACATCAGTTTCCTTAAGCATGACACCTCGGAGCCCCACCCCCAGCCAGTGTTCCATACACATCATTAAGGAATGGGTACGAGGGTTCGAATCTCAGCTCGTCACCTACCAGCTGCGCTAGAGGCTTTCTCATTTGTAAAGTGATAACAGCACCTACTTTCCAGCAAGGGCTATTAGCAGGCTGAGATTAGCAACAATGCCTGGCACTGCAGAATACAGTAGCTCCTACAATGTTCTTGGTTTTGTTTTCAATTGTTGGGGAAGAGAAGGAAAGGAAGGAGCGTAAGGCGCAGTAGCGGCGCATTCCGCGGAGTTCCGGCAGGTTCGGCGACCTCCCCCGCGAAAGGTGCCGAGAGGGCCGGAGCTCCATGATGGTGGAAAGGAGCTGAACAGCCCCAGCCCAGGGCTTGAACCTCAGCGCGGTCGAGGGCCCCGGGAGGGGCGCGACTATGGATGGAAACCCCACGCAGCGTCTGGGACGCCAACACTCACCATGGTTGCGGCACCGGCAACAGCTCCCACCTTGGACGTGGCAGCTCCCGGCAGCGCCGACAGCTCACTTCCGGTACAGGGCTGGCCGACTGGCGGGCGGGGCTGTTGCGTAGGAGCCTCCGGGCAGCAACGGACTCTGCTTGCACAAAGGTTCCGTGCCTTTCAGAGGCAGCGCCACACCCTCCGTCCGGTCCCGCCCCTCTCCTTGAGGAATGCGGGAGACGCAGCGTGGGGATCTCGTTTACAAGGCTTTAGCATTGGGAGCTCTAGCGCGTCTTCTCTTCTGATCAACTGCCCCCAACGCCCCTGCTGAGATCGTTATGTAAAAGAAAGGATTCATTACTACAGTTTCACCCAACTTTCTTTCGGTTTTGGGTGCGACCGGCCTTAGGGTGAACACTGAAGGATGATCAATGTTTTCGGTAGTCGGTAAATTGACCCTAGTGCTTTCTTGTTGTTAGTCCCTCCTCAGGATGCAAGGTTTGGACCAGGGGCAAAGAAAGCTGGGGGGCTGCCCCGCCCCCCCGCCCCCCCCGCTCCCCCCGCCCCCCCCCACTAGAGGCTGAACCCTCTCCCCCTGCCTTCTCCAAGCTATGGGACCCATGCCTCCAAATTGTCCCTTCCCCACAGTTCTGGGGTCCAGTGAGTCTGGCCCATCAGGTAGACTCCCCCAGGCAAGGTGGGATCTCAGCCAGTATTCTGCAGCTAGGGCCCAGGACCCAACTCCCAGTGTCTTCAACCTTTAAGATTCCTGGCTCCCCACAACACAGTGAGAAGGCTGTGCTCTGGACAGCTGGGGGCTCTCCTAAGGTCTGGTAGCTCTGGGCCCCTCTTTCCGGGTTAAGGAGTTTAGTGACTTGGAGTGGAGCCTAGGCTCCCCTTGGTTAAGTCACAGTCCCTTAGTTTCTTCTCCTGGAAGAACCCCAGCTGGACATGGTCACTACTGGCGCGGGAAGATATTAAGGCTCAGAGAGTGTGATAGACCGACCATTGGGAGCTATGGAGAGGGCCAGTAGGGGTCTATAGAACTCGGGGCTGGGCCTCTGGGAAGCAACCCACCCTCTCATCTCCACCCCAGCTTTCAATACTCTTTATTTCCCTCTAATGAAGAAATATTGTAGGGGTGCAGGGGTGTGAAGTAGTGGCGCTTCAGGTGGAACAGAGACCAAAGTGGATAGGACTGTTTGGTTTCCTGTTTTTCAAGGGACACACTCTGGCCTTGGATCTGTACTTGCACCACTGATCCTCTGGGTAATGAGATCATATCTTTCTCTCTGAGGCTTTCCTTAAGTGAAAAAATGGGGACGATGGCATATTGTAATACAATTATAATGAATGAGGCATAGTTGTTATTAAAGGAATTCCTTGGTGTAGGCATTGAAGTTGGAGAGATTGGGGATTTGAGACAAGCAATGCAACTGTATCTTATTCATTAAGGTATTTGCTGGTGGGAAGAAAGGGATAGAGGTTTTGAGCATCAGTTCTGCCATAAAGACTGCTAGCTGTCAATACTCTCTCTTACTTACTCTGTGGGCACACCCTTTACCTCTCTGAGGTGTTGTCTCCTCTGCTGTGAAGTGGGAATTACAATAATTACTTCTTCTGAAAACTGATGTTGGGATTAAATGGAGTCTGGATGTGAAACTTTGGAAATTGGATGGGTCAATGGTGCTTGATCTGGGTATCAGTTCTCCCTGAGAAAAGCTGGGGTTTAGTGTGTGTGTGGTGTGTGCATGTCACCCCTCAACTTTGGAACAACAGTGGGATTTAGGGTGTCAGGCTCCCTTCTGTCTCTCCCCTCCCAGTAGGGGATGCTACCTACATCTTTTGTCCATATCTTCCATCACCTTACTCTGGTTAATACTAGACCCTAAATCAGGCCATTCTTAGCTTCCCCCAATTTGTGCCCCTACCTCCCAGAGCCTCTGGTCTCTGAATCTCTTCCTCCTCCTCCCTCTTTAGGCCTCTTCTGAAGTTTTGCTGAGACTGTGAGCTGTTCCCCCTGTAAGGTTAATGACTCATGGCAAGTTAAACTTGTCTCCTTTAAATGATGGCTGTTGGAAAGATGTAACTTTCTTGAAGGAGAGAGACCACTCACTGAGCTGTGCACCCTTGGGCAAAGTGCTGTTCCCTCCCAGAGACTCCGTTTCCTTCTGAGTTCTGATCCATGAGGGCGGGGACCCAGCTGTCTTTCGGAAAAAGGTCTTGTGATGTGTACCGTGTCTGCGTTTCCACGTGTGCATTTATTGTTATTGCTCAGTATAGTGTTGAAAAGGCAGACAAATCCCATTAATTACAAAAAGCACAAGCCAGAGATACAGAGAAATAGTGTACAATAAGAGCACAGTCACTTCCCAGCCCCGATTGTCCCAGAGCCCCCCAGAGCCTGGGCAGCTTGTGGAAGCTGGAGGCGGCACCATTTCCTCATTACTCTGTGATAAAATATGTGCACACAAGAGTTAGCAAAGTGTGGCGACCCCCAAGAGGAAAGGTTCGGAGGGAGAGCACCACAGGCATTACAAAACAGACTTAAGGGGGCTGATAAGGGCAGTCCCAAAGCAGCCTCAAATATCTTGTTTCCAATGGAGGGGGTGATGGCTGACCCCCAGGGCTTAGGATCCCCCTCCCCTGACTTGGGCAAATAGAATCTCACATCAAAATCAAGAGAGCTTACTTTGGAACTTGGGAAGGACTAGGATATTTTCTGCTGTTGTCTGATTTAGGCCTTAGCTCTGGAATACCCAAAAGCCTTCAAGAAATGCACCCTCCCTCCAGATCTTCTAATGGTGGGGTCTTGGACATTACGGAGAGTTTTGGTTGGGAGGCGTGTCACAGTGAGCCCAGTTACAGCCTCCTATATGAAGAGCAAGAACAGGTGGGGGAGTCAGCGTGGTGAGAAGGTTCAGGCAAGAAATTGCTGCATCCCAAAGGACATATCACACAACAATTGAAAACTTTGAAGGGAGAGGGGGATGATGTGGAAAAGCAACCACTGAAAACTTTGAATAAAGAAAGGAAAAAGCAGTAAGCAGTTCAGGAAAGGGAGATAGGAATAAACATTTCTCCATAAGGAGAATTAGAAATAGAGACAACTGGGCCACACATTCTGCTAGCTCCAAGTCTGGGAGAGACCCCTCTTTCTTGTTTGGACCAGGGCAGATGAAGGATCCACCCTAACACACCCAAGTGGGTGATTTTGGATCTCAAACTGGACCTCTCCTAATGATACCCTAGCTTAGAAAACAAGTGAGAGTATGAAATGAATGCTGGGTTTCCCTCAAGATTCAGGATGCCCTTTTCATTTCTCCTTACAGCACACTCTCTGTAGTCACCCTGCCTGGATAGTACTTATAATGGCTGGAATATGTTTGCATACAGAATGACAGGGCCCAGTATTTCAGGTGGATAGAGGACTCAAAAAAAATTTAAATTTACTGGGAAGAATAAATGTGAGAGAATAACCAGGCAATTTTGTAAAAAAAGAGTGAAATGTACTTGTCCGACCACATAGTAAAACATTATATAAAGCAACAATAATTAAAACTGTGTGGCTGGTGCCAGCTGAGACACCAGAAAGGGAACAGAAGAGAAATTCCAGAAATAGACCCAGCTGTTAATGTGTGGTAAAGATGACATTTCAACATGGCTGGGGAAAAGAGTAGCTATTCATTAACTAGGATACCCAGGATAAGACAGGTCCAGAGTCCTTGCACCACTGCTGTCTTTGTCATTGGTCTGGTCTCAGAAACAGGGAACCCTTCCTTTGGCCAATTCTATGCTCTGGTTGGCACAAGGGATCAAAGGGCCATGGTGAGAGGTTGGTGGGAGCAATCAAAGCTCCTTCTGAGTTAGGGAAAATGTTAACTGAGTTGCAGGGAGGGAACACCTCAGTTTCCTCCATGCCCACCTCCAAAGGTGGTCACTGAATGGGCCCTCTGCTCCTCCCTCATCCCTTGGGTAAGACAAGTTGGTAAGCTTAGATCTCAGAACTGAATATGCAACCTATTCCTGAAGGCCTAGTCCAGAGGAAGCTAAGTGGATGGTGCAGTACCAAAAAAGTACTAGTTACAGAATATATATTTACTATGTTCTGCTTGATATTGGTTTTTGCCTTCATTTTTTTTTCAAACCACAGACATTTCAGAACCACACTGTGGGAGTAAGAAGAATCAGCAATTGAAAGCATTGCATAGTATTAAATGAACAGAGACGGTGAGTTCTTTATTTACAATTATTGTCTAGATAAAAAAATTCATAAAAACAGATGAATGGTCATAAATTATTTACCCCCTAATGGGGTGAACTGCCAAACGTACCCCATGCTGCTAGATATAGGACACAGAGTGCAAGCTTTATGTATTACAGTGACATCTGACAAACCAATTATTTCCTGTGTATGTGGATGTGTGTGCAAGTGTCCGAGTGAGGGTGTGTACTTGTGTGCATGTGTGTGTGAGCATCCATCAATCCTGACAAGAAAAGACTAATGTGAGGCATCCTTGGTAGCTCCCATTGCTCCCTGTTCCCCAAGCTGTGATCCAGAAAGACTCCTCCTGTTTTCCTTGCATCCTGGCTCCAAATAAACAGGGAGCATAGCCTGCAAGGGCAAGTTTCCTGGTGTCATGGAATGAGGTTGGGGACACAAGATTGGAACAGAGAAGGGGGGAGGTGGAAAACCTTGAGAAAGGAAACCACCTCCCCCAAAAAGCAAAAGCAAAAACAAACAAACAAATAAACAAAAACCACCACATTCCAAGGCTGCCCCATGTTTTCCATGTGCAGGTCTTTCCTTTCTCAGTAGGCAGGAGAGCAGTGGGCTGGCTTTTGGTGGCATTGTGTTGGAATCCAATAAGCCTATCTGATGGCTGATCACCCCTTTAGGGATGCAGTTTCCTCTGCTGAGTACATTCAGAGAGATTTCTTCATGACATTCAGGTGATGCTCTTGCGCAAACAAGGTCCTCCTTCCAGGAAGGTTTGCCAGGTGGGATGGGCTGACTCGGGATTCCAAACCCTCAGGTTTCTCCACAGCCATCAAGATGTAGGCCCTCCCAGCTGACTATGGCTCTTTTCCTGAGTGGCTCTCATCTTGTGTGTGGAAGAATTCTCTGGGCTTGGAGAAGGGAAGGGGTGGGGCTGACACAGAGCGACTGTGGGAAGGGTCAGTATGAGGAATGAATTTCACAAGCGAGGTGGAGTGTTTGGTTTTCCTTGAAGCATGGGACGTCTTCGATCATGGTACCCAAAATGTCTTTTGCACTGTACAAGTTTATGGAAAAAGGTCATATGCTGAAAAGTCTCAAAGCAAATTTTGTATTAAATACAAAAGTTCTTTTATGAAAAAAGCTGATACCCACAAAGTGCTTAGCAGTTAAGAGGCTGACATACAATTAAATAAGCTCTTATTAAGTGGGATTACTAGTGCTGTAATTGTCTTGAGGGAAAAATGACCTCCTTTTCTCACCTGTGATACTGTAGGGTTTTAGAATGGCTTTCTGTCGGGAAAGCAAGACTTGCTGTTAAAAGGCTACAGTATATATTGCAACTACAGGAAGACAATTTGGTTTAAAAATCACACTGAATACATCTCAATATACACATCATAAGGTTTGTTCGGATCTAAATAGTGCAGAGAAAAAGGCTATTCTTCTTCAAAAATAAAAATAAAAGCAGCAAGCCATAATGATCCTCATCCAATATGCCAACAGCTCATATGCTGCAAGTTATAAGGAAATAAACCTCTAAATTACTAACTAAAAAAATCAACACAATAGCATTTCTAATATTACAACACTACCTCAACCTCTATCCAGACAGGGCCAAAGAGAACCTCGTTTTGAAATGCTCTTAGTAAACCCAAGTGAGTTTCATTGAGAGAAAAGTCTTCACCCACTGCTTTGTGAATCCCATCATCCTTGGACCAGGATGGCCACTGGGGCTCCAAGCCCAGGAAGCCTTCTCTCTCCTCTCTCTTTGTCTACAGAGCGTGATGGTAAAGCCCTCAGGGTGGAGACTTGGTAGCATTTGGCTTCTGCCTGAGCCTCTCATGGTAGTGACATTATTGAACGGAAATAGCAGGCAAAAATCAGAGCATGGCTATCATAAAACATTAAGGATGCGATCCAGGGAAGTGTCTGTTGGGCTGAGCTGTTTTTATAGCATCTCAGCCACCAGTGTTCTTATACCATACAAATAGCCAAAGACGTTATCTACAGGTTTGTAAACAAATTACATTCTTCTTTTAGGACATAAATAAGTTAAAATAGAGCAATTTAAGCAGAAACAAGGCAACATGCCGGCAAAGAAACTTTATATATCCATGTATATATATTTATATATATATATCTACCTATCTATATGGACGTATACAGTCTTGAATAAGTATACGTTGATATAGATATAAATAAATGGATATAACCTTGTGTCTATGAAGTTCTTCAGTTCCATTGGTGCAAATCTACTAGGCGAGTTAAGCTCTGCAATTTCAAAAAGTTGTTAAATTAACCTATACAACTGAGACCATGCTTTGCAAGCATTTCAAAAACTCACAGACCAGTGGATTGGATAAATAGTCTCAGAAAAGTGTCCATTTGCAGTTCCCGCCTAAGAAAACAAACAAACAAACAAACAAACAAAAAACCCTCCCCAACCCCCTGAAACCAAACAAGGGGAGGACTGGAAGTGTACAGTACATTCATGCAGGGGACATGGCGGCTGGGCAGGTGCATGGCTGGTCCATGTGTGGGCAGGAGCCAGGAAGGGCTTGTTCTGGGGAAATTACTCATTCCCTTAAGCCCCCTGAAGGAGCTCTTGCCCCTTGCCTCAAGTGGAAAAGAGTTCCAATAGCATTGCATCCAGAAAAAGGGTCTGTTGGGTGGAAACGTTTTCTCGTATTTGGTTTCCTGTTGTTCTCCTTGCTGCTTGGGTGAGTTGGATGCCTGGATGGGTGGGTGCCCGGGAGGTACGTGGTGGCGGGTCCTCAGCTAAAGCGACGTCTCCAGGCTGTGGATGGGGCTCCCTGGACTTGAAGAGGTAGCTGATTTGCTTGTGTCGGTCGTCAGGTTGATCCCGCTGTCAATGGCGCTGTTGTTCTTGTTGAGCGACGATGGTGGGCTCGAGTTCTGCTTGAGCGCGGCATCTTCTTCCAGGTCAGTGTCGTCGATGAGGGGGATGTGGGGCTGTGAATCTTCGATCCGGAATTCAGGATGAGCCATGAAGTTATGGATGGAGGTTCGAGACTCAGGCTTTTCTAGACCTTCATAGAGAGAGCTACGGAACGCCTTCACGACGCGGATCTGCAAGGGAAGCGCAGAGGTGAGAAGCAGTGCCCTGATGTGTGTGTGCCCGTGTGCACCAAGCTCTGGGGGGCTTGGAGGAAGGTCAGGTGGGAGAGGGGTTAGGGCACAGCAGGAGGCTAGAATCCATGGCCGCTGGGTGTTATGAGCATGGATAGGAGAGGGGAGAGTGGAAGAGGGGTTCACGTTATATGCATCCATGAGGTTTTTTAACATTGCTTTGGTTTTAGTCAAAACTACAAGAGTAGGACAGGAGGAATCAAGCCTCATCAAAGAGATGATGGAAAACAGTGGTCAAAGGAAGTAGTCCACTCCAGTGGGCACCCAGACCTAGGGAGAGACTGAGCCTTGTTAACTTTAAAGCAGGTTCAACCATGCAGAAGGGTAATGGGGCCAGGTAGGAACAGAATAGGACAGAGAAGAGGCTATTTTTTTTTTTTTTCAAATAAATTAATCTAAAAAAAAAAGCAAAACAAAAACCACACGCAGTTAAGAAACCATATCACATGGAACAGATAACACGTTACAAACAGGAAAGCAACAGAGAGGAGAGACCGATGAAATGGGATGAGAGAAGACACACAAGGGCCAAACAGAGAACAGGAACATCAAACTGAAGGCAGCAAAGCAAAGCCAACTCAGGGCTTCCTGGGGTGCAGAGCAGAGGCAGCCAGAAAGCACAAAAGAGCTGCGAAGTGATGACATTCGGGAGCAGGAGCATGCCACGGCAGGAACCACACGGCACACACAGACAGACACACGCTATACTTGGAAGCCTGGACAATGTGAACAGAGGTCGTTTGTTCCCAACGTTTCTTTCCTTCATGCATTTGGGAGGTAAACACTCGAGTATTGACTCAAAGCCCTGGCCAGTCATTGCAGTTGGTTTTGGGGTCCTTTATTTCCTGGGGTATCTGATTTCTTTATTTGTGCTTTGAAAACACAAAACCAAAAAATGAGTCCAGAATCAGATGACTCAACACAGTCCTGGGTGGGGTCCCAAAGGGGTGTGAAACAGCTCAAAACAGCAAGTTCTTTCACTTTTCTGTGTCTCAGCTGGAACTTGTGGTTCTCTGAGGATTAGGAGGTAGAGCATCTTCTGGGATAGAGGAAAGGGCACTGGATTTGGAGTCAGGAAGACTCAAGTCTGAGTCCTAATTCTGCTACTTCTGGTGCCTTGAAGAAGCCACACCCCCTCACTGGCCATCCTCTGTCCTGCCTTGCAGGGTGCAGTGGAACAGGGCCCTCACTTTGAAGAGGGGAGTCACTCCTCTGGAGGAGGGGGAGCTGTGACTATCATCTCAAGGGGCTAAGGGGACTGGGGACAAAGGTGCTTCCTTATCTTTTCCCAGCCCTACCTCAAAGCAGAGCCACTGGTGAGGGAAACAAGGCAGTATCACTCTTCCAAGGAGCAGAGCCTCAGCCCAGAGAGCTATGGTTCTGGAAGCACCCTGCCTGGCCTTCCCTGCAGAGCAGTGGCTGACCCCACACCATAGGCCTATGAGGGGCCGAGGACAGGACGAGGCCTGCAGTCCCAGGATTTGTGCAGCTTGCTGTAAACCCAGGGGCAGCTTGTTGGTGGGGCATAGTGGGGAAAGCCTGTTCATGAAAATGAATTTTTTGATGACTGTGGCTAATGATTTTCAGTTATAGCTCAGGGTTTATTTTACTGTTTCAGAGGGGAGTCTTTCTGAAGCACACCATATGCTCCTCTGTTTTTCAATTTAGCATATACCAAGAACTTTGTCAGGAATCTTTTTGGTCTTGTACAAGATCCCACAGTTTTGATTAAAAAAATGTACTTCTCCTTTGTTGCCAGCTCTCACTTACTAGTTCTGACTTTCCTTATCTTCTCAAAAACATCTCTGTCCCTCTCCTGCCTGTTGGAATCATGATTTAAGTAAGAGGCATCAGGTGCCAAGTGAGAGCCAGCTAGGCACTGTGCTTTAGGCTGGCACTCCATGATGGCCACTGGCTGCCCTGAGATTTTGTTCTCCCTGAATTTTCTATTTGTCGGTCTGTAGAGGTTATTAAGTATTCTGATCTCCTGATAAGTAGTGGGCCATTGTACATGATTAAGTGTACAATGATGGTATTGCTAGCTTCAGCTTTCTTACCTGTGAAATAGGAATAGTAATTATCATAGTTGCTGCCCAGCCTAGTGCCCAGAATGTCCTGAGGCTGAACTGCATTAAGATGCCAGCAAAAGTGCCTGGTAGAGGAGGAGAGGTGGTGGCAGGACCCTGTCATGTGACTGACAACGCAGAGGGGATGACACACAATGAGATGCAGGCCCTTCGCCCTCCCCCTGGCATGGAGACAACAGAAAGAATGAATTGCTCTGGACAAGACTGCGGGGACAAGACTTTTTGGGACACCCCGCCACGGTCATCTCAAGTCTCCACTTCGGTTCTCTCCGCGGCTGAAATGGAAAAAAATACGGGGAAGAAAAAAAGCTCTTCCTGCTCTCCTTCCTGCCTACCCTGATGATGGGGTGTTGTGGTAAAAGCCACATTTGGGCATGGGGCTGAGGGGAAAGAGAGGTCTCAGGCATTTTGGTTCCATCAGCACAAAGGGAGCAAGAGGCTCATGCGGCCGTGGAGGGCTCTGAGGGACTGCAGAGGCCCCGGTCTGTCTGGGATGGTGCGACATACTCGAATGTTTACCCGGCTTCATGGAAGCCAAGAGTCTGGGATTGATTCACATTCATTTCAGGCTCAAGGTTAAAGACTCACAACCTCTTTTAATTTCACTCTCTCTTGCTGAACTCTGTGTCCAGGGTTCTCTAGCCCTCTAGGGAAACAAACACATGGAATATTCAGAAAGCAGAGAGGTCTAGGGTGCCCCCCGCCCCAGAAGCAAGCCATTTTCCTCAACAACCCAAGGCTGCACTAAACTATTTACCAACACGCTACTGAGAGGTCCAGGTTTCCTTTTCTTTGTTCCTCCCCCTAAAAGATGCACACTCCTTGCCCTAGCAGCCCTCAGAACCTGGAGTCTGAAGGGGAAGTGGGAGCAGGACAGGTCCTATATAGCAGGGGCAGCATCCAGAACGTGGCTGGTCCCGGGGGTAGGCGTCCGATGCTCATGGTCTGGTTGGTTTGAAGGATCAGGACTCTTGCTGATGAACATGGAGCCTGCTACAAACTTGCTAAGTACAAAGATGGCTTGAAATGGGTTAGGAATTTGAGGGGAATAAGGCAGAGGGTTGTTGTGCAGCTTGTTCTTGGATCAAAGAGCTGAATGCTGATTATGTCCTTAATCAGTGGTAGGAAGGCGCCCTTCTCCCCCTCCCTGTCAGGCTGGTGCGATTCAAGCAGAGAAACAACTTCCCTGGTCTTGGCACCCCAGAGGATTGGCGCTCTTGCTGGATGAGGCTGTGGGTGTGGGCACTGGTTCCAGAATGGAAATTCAACCTCTGTGGGTTCCAGGTCTGTGGGCCTATCTGGGAAGTGGTATGGAATGCTGAGAAAGATGAGTGACTTTGAATCTGACCTCTTGCCACTCACTTCCTGTGTGATCTTGGGCAAGTCAGTCCGCTTCTCTGAGCCTCATTGTCTGTTTTAGGTAAATGGATGTATTGGCAGATCCCCCCTCTTCCTATTTCAGTTGTGAGGCATGTATGAAGTGAAGGCTGCAGGCAACTGCTGGAGAAGATGTTTAGTGAGCCTTAAGTACAAGGCGGTAGGGGTGTGTTATTAAGTTTCTGGGGGGAAACACTTGTTTTTGAGTAAGTCAGAAGAGCAAAGTAAGAGAGTAGACCAGAGTTCCTTTCCGAACATTCCAGATGCAGTTTTTGATGGGACTGTCCTCTGATCACATGTATTTGCCTGCCTGGCACCCTCCATCTCACAGTGGTGCTGGGGGAGGGATATGTGACGTGGTGTGGGATTTCTCACCACATGGTCATGGGTAAGACATCAGGCCGGCCCCTGGCCTTTGTGGCCAGCTTTTGGTAAATCTGGGGACAGTGGTTTGTCTCCTTTCAGACACACAGACCCCAGGTGTTTTTGACTCAGCATGCATGCGGCTGCCCTCCTCTGCTTGAGAACCCCAAGGGAGAAGACCCTGCTCAGAGGCAGAAGGCAGCCTTACTGATTCATCTCACCCAGCCTTACTTTCTGGCTATGTGCTTCACCTCCCTGTGGGGAAAAAGCTTTTTGGCTTTTTTATTTTTATTTTTAAAGATTTTATTTATTATTTTCAGAGAGAGGGGAAGGGAGAAATCCAGAGAGGGAGAGAAGAATCAATGTATGGCTGCCTTTCACCTACCTCTAGCCACAGACCTGGCTGGAGACCTGGCTTGTAACCTGGTTATGTGCCCTGGCTTGGGAATTGAACCAGCCACCTTTGGGTTCGCAGGTTGGCACCTTATCCCCTGTGCTACCAGCCAGGGTGCCTTTTGGCTTCTGAAGAGACTCTGCCTGGTACTAGAGAGCCCTCAGAATCCTTGAAGACCAGAGGGTGTGACATTGTTATAGAAACTATTTCAGCAAATGAGGAACTAGGGGACATTTATTTAGAGTTTGCACTGTGACTGTGTTGACCAAAATGTGTGTGTTGAAACCACAGAGGTTGCAATCCCTATGGAACCAGTACCCTTGGACAGGGGGACAGTTAGCCTCTTTTTAAGACCATATGACAAAGAAAGGGTCTAAGAAGGGACCCAGAATTATAGGCTGACTCTACAATAGAGAGTGGGAATGCAAGATTCTTAAGGAGGCATGATCCTTGGGGGAGAGGCAAGGTGGTGGCTGGGGAGAGAGTTGTGCCTGGCCAGCCCCTTTGGTTCCTTTGAGAGAATGAAGGGTCAAGGCGTAGGTTCCTTTTCAAGGGCTATTCCACAGTTGGGGTCATCATGGGATACAGGGGATCAATCTAGCCTGGAATGAGATTGGCTTAGAGATAGGAAGTGAAGTGTGGGCAGACATGAGCATTTCTCTGAGGGAGAAGTGCTAAGAACTGACAGTCCCAGAATCAGCCTTAGTGAATGATGTTATAAATGACAGAAGAAAAAATGAGAATTCAATTGCCAAGGTTTGAAATGACTGAGCTCTTTCTTCTAGATTGTGAAAGCCAAGTGGAGGGGGATAAACAAGGGAAGATTTACAAAGGCTGTGAGGCAGGAATGCCAGGTTAGCTCTTTTGTGGCTATTGTAAAGTGCCACACTTCAAGAAGGAGGCTGAACCAGGATGGGACAAAGAACTAAGCATGTGCTCAGAAGCTAGGCTTCAGTGGTCAGACCAAGCCAGAGAGGTGCAGGTGTCACCAGAAGGTGGCAGGAATCAGAAGGAATGGGTTCTTTTCCAAGTGGCTCTCCTGCAGAGAATACTTTTGTTCACTGCACAAGACAGGGGGCATCACTGAGCAAGGCCAGAGCTAAGCCGGCACAGAAGTGGTCTAGCTGGGTGAGGGCCTCCCACCTAGGAGAGGTCTCTCTGATGTGAAGGAAGAGGATGGGACCAAAGTGTTTCTGGCCCTGAGAGAGTCTGGCAGTGATTTCTTAGTGATACCTCATGGAAATGTGACTCTGGACACCATCTGCTCAGATACGTATATCTGCACCTTGGCTAGCTGGCCTCCCCATCACTGTGGTTTTGTGCTAATAAATGAACAAGGCTGGGCTATCCTACCTTTGCTGCATCGTCCCTCTCATCTTGCATACCTGGCAAGACTGCATCCACTGAAAGGTTGTGAGACTTGAGCACATGCCATGAACAGGCTCTCTGGGCTTATGCCTCCTGCCAGAGGGCTCAGGTGGCAGAGTTCCCACCTAGCACACAGGCCTCTCATGCTCAGTGGCTGGGGGTGTGTGTTATGGGTATTCTGTGTTTGGATGGGGGTAGAGGCATCTTTTAAAGTATCAAGAGATGAGGTCTGGAGTCTATTCCTCCTTAAAGAAGTCCAAGAACTGGCTAAGTGAATACACTATGGCCGTCTGAGAAGACCAGAATAGGTGGTCAATGGAGACACCTTGTTCCCTCAGGGGCCTGTGGGCTCTGACAAGGCCCGAGATGAGAGACCCAGGTCAGAAGTGCTCTCTCAGGTAAGGAAGACAGGAAGCTGAGAGACCAGATCCCTTAGAGCCTCTGGCACTCAACCAAGATGTGAAGCCTAGCCTGCTGCTTTTTACCTGAGGTCAAGATGAATGGATTACGGGCCATGTCCCTTCGAGGAAGGGGCCACACCTTCGGCATGCAGGGAAAAGTGTGCGTAAGGCAGCTGATGCTGTTAGGTGTACAAGGAGAGAGGCAGAGGGTTCTGGTCCACTGGGCACAGGGCCTCCAGGCCATGATCTCCTTGGGGACCCCAGATTGGCTATGACATTTGACCCTTCTCAGATGGACCCCTGAGGGCCTTGACCCACAGTAACCCTTTGCTGACTTTGACGGCAGACTGTGACCTCCTGGCCAACTTTGAACCTTGTCCTTGTGGGCCAGGCTTTTTGTGACTGAGTATGACCCTAGATTAATTGGGACACCCTTATGCCCTAGGGCTGATGGCTCCCCCTTGGCTGCCATGACCTTGTAGTACACTGGGACATTTAATCACTGAAACTTTCCTGACCAATGGTGGTTCTTTGACTAACCCGGACTTTCCGACCACTTGTGACTTTCACAACTCCCTGACTGACTGGTTGAACCTCTGACTCTGACCCCAGCCAACCCTGGTCCCCCAAAAGACTGCCGCCCCATGCCTGGCTATGGCTGCCTGACCAACTCTGGCCCCTCAGCCCCCAGGTCTAACCATGACCTGCTGCCCCCCATGTCCTTGGTGCCCAGCCCCTACCCGCCTGCCCGCCCGGCGCTAGTGTCAGTGGCGCCCGAGGCGGTAAGGATTCACACTCACGCCCAGCTGCAGCAGGAGGAAGGCTGGTCGGAGAGGAAAGAGCATTGGACAACGACACGTGACTAGGGCTAGAGAGATTGGCTACGTCCTGGCTCTGGCTGGTGACGGAGGACTGTCTCCGCAGGGCCCCCTGAAAGGAGGCCCCGCTCTTGAAAGTATTGACTACTTCAATCTGCAACGGAGGAGAAACGAGACAAGTTGCGAGAAGAACGAACAAAACAGCTACACGACTGACAGGCGCAATGCCACAAGAACAGCCGCAGCCACGGCAACAATGACAACGTCACTGAAATTAAAACAAAAAGTACCAGACACACTCCAAGGCTCTGAAAGATGTCTGCTCAGTTCCAGGCCCATCTGCAGGCCCCAGGGTCCCTGGGAGGACACAGGGGCTTGGCCTTTGTTCTGCTCTAGTGGCTCAAGGGCCAGCGGGCTGGGCTGAGGGCTGGTGGTGATTAAACATGGTTTTAGAAACCAGAAGGGTGCTTAGCCCCACGTGGGGTCAAGTGTGGAGCCTGAGTGGTAGTTGGGGCTCTGGGTGGACAGACCTTGGCCCAAATCTCAGCTATGCCACTTATGAGCTAGGTGCTGGAGTATAGTTTCTTGTCCTTCAGAAGGGGCAATGCCACCTACCTGGCAGCGTTATCTGTGAGTGACAAAGCACCTGGCCCACATTAGTGTTCCATAAAAGCCATGCTGGATAGGCTCTTGTGTCCACTCAAGAAACTACTGTCCTGGTGTCCTTCTGTAATCTAGAGACCTCTGAAAGGCTTTGTGGCTGGGTTGGTAACAGCACCAGGGCCTCGTGCACTGAGAGCTGCCCCAGAAGGCTGGGTGCTGGGTGCTGGGTCCTTGCCAGGGAGGAGAGCCCAAGCTGCATCAGGTGGCTGTGGGTCTGAAACCTGCCTCTGTCCCTGACCCCATCTCTCAAAAAGGGCTGTCTCCTGAACCCCTAACCTCTAAAACTGGAGGAGGCATACCTACCTCTCAGGGAGCTGAGGAGGCCAATGAGATGATGTCTGGGACAGTGTACTGTGGGTGTGAGGCAGCCCAGATGACCCATTGTTTGTTACTTTCGTTAAATGAAGTACTAGGCTACCAGGCTGGATGGAGGTGGGGGCTTGGCAACTGCCCAGAGTGTGATGGGGGTGGGGAGGCCATGAACTTGCCAGAAGCAGCTCTCCCATGTGGTCTGGGTGGGAGACTGTTGCTCATAGGCCCTTCTGTTGCTCATCTTATGGGGATGGGAAAGCATGGTGTGAGCTATAACCCCAGCCTAGGCAGAGGAGCTGCCCCTGTGAGAGCCTGCAGTACATGGTGGGGGAGCTGCCTGGTTGTAGCATGTGGCATGTGGCAGCCATGCTGCCTCTGTGCTAAGGGAGAAACCTGCTCTGGATGGATGTGTGCTCTGCAGGTGTCTTTGGTGTGCATGCGTGTGTCTGTGTATGCATGGGGAAAAACCAGGCTTTGCTCCCCAGGGCACCTGCCTTGAGTCCCCATGGAGGAGGGGATGTGTGCCCATGTGTACAAGGCCCTGGACTTTACAGGTTGATTTCTAGCACTGGGAGAATCTGGGGCCAACTCTGGCCTGAAGCTGCCATTCTAGCCTCACAGGGACTAGTCTCCAGCCTTGCGCTGTTCCTCCTGGTAGCTGCCCTCTAGCTCTGATCCCAGTCCCCTCCGCAGCTCTGATTACAACCCCTCACTCACCTCAGCTCTCAGGGTCAACCCCTCCCCTGCTCTCAGGGGCAACCCCCTGGACACCCATCTGACCCCTTGCTGGCCAGGAAGGTGAGGTGGAATGTTCTTGAGGAGGCCACTGATTTTTTAGCAGCCGCTCGAGAGTGAGTGAGAGGAGTGCAGGTGCTCAAAAAGCCAGTGAGATGGTGAGACCCTGGCCTCTGTGGCCTTGGGAGGTAGGATGGAGCATGTACATCTCCATCACCTGCCCGCCAGGCCAGGAGTGGGCCCAGCCCTGGGAGCCGCCTGTACCTGGGTTTGGATCCGATTCAGGCCTCGGAACCATAGGATCTGGCCCCGCCGCAGCTCTCGCTCGGCATGGTCTATCTCCTCCACGTCCTCGTTGAGCTCCTCCTCCGGAATCTCCTCCTTCTGCGTCAGCCTGCCTGCCTCCTTGAGGAACTTGAGCCTGCTGGTCGGGATGGTGGCGATGACCTGCAGGGGATCCAGCAATGTCAGGCCAGTGAGGGCTGTCCCTCCGTCAGCCTTCTTCTCTCCCTGCCACCCCCACTTGTTCTCCCAACCTGCCCCTCCTCTGGCCCAACTACCTAGTTACATGTTCAACTCACTCCTTAACTCATCCCAATTCAATCTTTAAGTCTCTTATTAATTTGCTTTTTAATTGATTCACTCATCCAGAGTCAGGGGGACATAGTGGAAAATCTTCACTTTTAGGCGTTTAAGGGCAGATGTGACTTTGCATACTCCAGACCTTGCTGGTCACGGGACCTTGGGCAAGTCATTTAACCTCTGTGAGCTCTAGTTTTCCCATCTGTAAAGCCGAGGCCAGTTCTCAGGGCTGGAGAGTTAAGGAACATGGTGTGTCTAAGTTGCCAGCATGAACCTGGCTGGCCCTCGAGCTTCTGGGTTCACTCTTCCTGAGGCCACTGGGCCCTGGGTCCCCATCTTCAGCAACAGGGGCTCAGGGCCTGAGGGCCCTGGGGAGAGCCAACTCAGGAACTCTGGGAATGATTGCCTTCCCCGAAAAGGGGATGCAATATGGGAAGGGAGAGCACCTTACTCTTTCTCCAAAGGGTTTGTCCGTGGGGCTGAGGCTTGAGAGGCAGGCTGTATGGGGAAGCTGGAGTGCCAGAGGTCAGAGGCCCCTTACACCTCCTGGGGGGATAGACAGGGGTTGGCCTCAGGGGTTCCCTGGGAGTTTAAGGTGGGCACTGCCCAATGGCACCGTCCTTAGGTGGTAGAGTCTGCTCATGCAGATAGCTTGAGCTCTTCCAGGGTGTGGGCCCCAGGGCCCAGGGAACGGGGTTGCTAAGTCAAATCTAGTGTGTCAACTCTCTGACGCAGCTCCAAATTTAAAGAAGTTTCTTTTGGAGAAAACGAAACTTTCTTCTTTTTCTTCTGTTTGATCGCTGTCCCTGGAATGTCCCACTCCAGCTTGGGAACAGCTTGGAGGCAAGAACATTGTCTTAGGGCCCATTGTTGGGGCCCATCAGCCTGGGTGTCAGAGCTCCTTGGGGTAAAGCCCCTTTGGCCCAGGATCGGGGAGCTTGGAGCATGACTTACAAGAACCACATCCTGGCCAAGAGCCTTTGAGCTGCAAGTTGTGAGCCCTGTGATGTGCGTGCGCGTGTGTGTGAGTGTGTGTGCGTGTGCATGCGCGTGTGTGTGTGTGCGTGTGCATGCCTGGCAACTTGGACAAGAGTAGGAAAGGTGACTTGAGGGAGAATGTTCTGGGACTATAGATGGGAGGGCCCCTACAGAGCTTCCAAAAGCCAGGTCCCCAAAGCCAGGAGGACCTCGACCGCAGACACAGCACTGAGTAGCTCTGCCACACGGCAGAGTTTGCACTGCTGTTCCCTCGGAGCCTCTGAAGGGGTCCTGCTTGGTGTCGTTCCATTTACTGATCTATCAACTCCACCAGTCCCACCACTTAACTAATCTCCCTTTTTAGCCACGAGTTGCCTTTAGGCTCTCAGCCTTGGTGGGCCGTGGCATCCAGCTAGAGTTTAATAACATTGTTCTCATTACATTATTTTTTTTGTTAGCTTCTATTTATGACAAATGATATTGATTTTCCACTCATGTTAGTAATATAGTTGTCTTTTAAAGTAAATTTTAGATTAAAAAAACCTGATGTGATTGAAAGAAAATATTAAGCAAATAACAGGATCAGTGGCATATAGGTATATGGCAAAAATTAGTGATGGTAGCCAAATGATAAGCATTTGGGACCTGGACCAATTCCCATTGCTCAGGTGCCCAGAGACAGCGAGGGCCTTGTCTGGGGCCATACGCAAGTCCCTGGCAGAACTGGTACCCGTTACTAGGGCTCCTGGGTCCCCTGGACAATGCTCTTCTCCTTCTTCTGCTGAGAGATACCTCCTGTAACCCACTGGGAACTTACCTGACCCCAGACGAGCTCTCCTAGCCCAATGAATATGCACCACATCCACTGGTCCAGCTGCAGCGGGGCACAGCTGAATGGCTTCCCCCCAAACTGCACGATCACTATCTGGAGGTGAAAGGGAGTAGAGAGAGAGACAGACAGAGAGACAGGTCATCAGGGGCCAGCTCAGAGGTCTGGGCTCTCAGGGTACTGTGGCGGGACTCCAGCTGCCCACTGACCACCCCAGCCCAAGTTAGTGTGGCAGCCTGGCTACCTGGATGGCAAAGGTGCCCAGCACGATGGTGCAGAAGATGGGGTTCCGGAAGATCCCATCAAAGACATTGCGCTCGCCGTGGATCTTGCGGGCGTTGATCTCATTGAAGAGCTGCATCATGACAAAGGTGTTGAAGATGATGGTGTAGTGTTCTGAGGGTGGGGAGTGCAGGGGTGCGTTCCTCCCGCTGTCGATCTGGAACATCTTCTCACCTGCCAAGCCAAGAGTGGGAGCTGAGGCTGGGGGCCAGGCTTGGGGAGACCCTGGGCCTGGCATCAAGGGGTCTCTTCTGAGCTGTGGTGGGGACAGCCCAGACACAGAGGCATACTCTGGACACTAGGGGGCAGGTAGGCCTATGCTGTTGAGTGGGTGTGAGGGTGAGTGAAAGAGTAATAAAAGCCTTTTCCTCTGGGGGAGAAAGACCTTGGGTAAACTTCCTCCCACTTTTCTATGGAAATCTGATAAAGGTGGAATGCTGGCTGTGTTATCAGGGGACATTGCTTATAAAAAGTGACCCCAATTGACAAACTCATCTGGATTAGAAGGACTTGGGGTGAATGAGGAATACCTGGTGAGGGGCCATGGCTTTGGGCTCCCAGCAATGCTACTTTTTGTAACAGAGCATGTCTCTTGCTGAGACCTCTGGAAGCTCACGGGCTATTATAAGAGATATCAATTTCTATATGGAGGTTGGGGTTTCTAGCCAGGCTGGGTCCGGACCACCCCTGTTGCCATCACATGGTAGAGGATAGAGTAGCCCTGCGGGGTGCTATGCTGACACCTGCTGATGGCATGCCCATATAATGTGGTGCCAGGAGGGCTTGTGAGGTTTTCTGAGTGTGAGGAATCTAGCGGAAACCAAGACCACTGAGGGTAGATGCCCAGGTAGGAAAGCCCACTAGTAAGCCAGGAGGCTACCTTCTTCTGCTTTCCCTCACCTGACAGCTTTTTCTGCAAGTCTCTTCTAGTTCTACCTTCCTATGGCTTCCTCCAAGGCTTTTCATGGTGATCTTTACAACAGTCTTGCCAACACATCACCTTTGAAATTTATGGAAGAGGACTGTCCTTTGAGGAACGAGATCCATGCCCCACCCTCATCTGTACTCTGGACTCTGAAGGCAAGTGCTCACTGGTGTTGAAAGTCCAGCTGTAGGAGGCTCACTTGGAGGGAGCATACCCAGGCTGGGGACTCCCAGCTGGCCCCAGCTTACTGCGTGACCATGGCCAAGCCTCTTCCCCTCTCTGGGCTTCTATGTTTTCAGCTATTACTCAGGGGTAGGCTTTGCCTGGTTCATCTCTAAGGGACTCATGGACACCAGACCAGTCTCAGCCCCAGCCAGACCTGGTTCTGTCCAGGCTCCTCCCCTCAGACTGACTGCACACCTTCCGGCAAGTCACCTCACCTCTCTGTGCTTGGTGCTATCATTGTAATGTGAGGTGATGGCCAAGGGGCCTGCCTCATGGAGTGGTCAGCAACCTAAAGGAAAGTGTTGTACAAATAACTGGTGGGTAGGCAGGCATGTGGCATTTCCCTGAGGAAGGCTCGCTGAGGATACTTCACAGGCAAGGATAATGTGTGTGAGTGGGTCAGAGAAGGGGCCAGTTACTTCCCCCAGGAGCCACAGGCTACTATGGGACTGGTGTGGGGGCCCTTCATTGGCATTTGGGCACTGCCTTGCATAGTGTGTACTCATTGTTCAGAGCTGTTCCCAGTGGAAAAAGCCTGGTTTTGGGGTTGGTCAGACACAGGACAGAGCCTGGCTCTGCCCAAGTCTTGCTGTATGATGTTGGGCAACTAACTTCACTTCCTTGAGCCTCCATCATCCTTTTGCAAACAGGACAGAATGCTGGGTCTGGCCATGGTGCCCCTGGGGACTCACCAACAAAGAGCAGTGTGAAGATGAGGGTGAGCTGGTAGACGGCGTGGCCCAGGATGTTCTTCATCATGGTCCGGGAGATGAGGGGCTTGTTGCGGCCATATGGCTTCCTCAGAAGTAGGGTCTCAGTTGGGGGCTCAGTGGCCAGCGCCAGTGAGGCAAATGTGTCCATGATGAGGTTCACCCAGAGCATCTGCACGGCCTTCAGAGGGGAGTCCTGGGGACAGGAGCCGTGGAGAGGGCTGTCAAGGGGAGACTGGCCCACCTGCTGCTGTCAAGTGTCTGGCCTGGGGCTCATCACTGGGGTCTAAGCAGCTTCCTGCTGGAGCCTTGAGGCCGCTCTGCCCAGGGGGTCTGCCTCAGCTAGCCTGCCCCTGAGTTCCTGAGTGGCCACAGAGAAGGCTCCTGAGACTTTCCCTGGAGGACAGTCTCTTTGGCTGCCTTATCCCAGAAGGACAAAGTGGATTCCGCCTGGCCTCATGGCCACCTGCTCTCTGCCCTCTGGTAAATTTAGCCACATCCTTGCCTGCCATCTGCCTTCCTCTCCTCCACGAGTCTTACCTCGAGACTAAGGCCAAGGCCTCACCCACCATCCCCAGCACGAACCCCATCTCCTCCACCCCCTCTGCCCCCTCCCTGGTGCCTCTTCCCCCTCAACAATCAATGGCTTAAGTCTGTCCTTCCCACCAACAGTGCCCATGACCCCATCCTCTTCACTACCACTCAATTTCTCTTTACACTTTATCCCACTTTACTTAAGCAGTTATTGTGTAGATGTATGATTCTAAAAATAAGATTTTCATGGGAGAAAATTTAGGCAACTAAGTAATAGCAGAAGCTAAAACTCGTCAGTGATTGCATCACCTATAGGTTCCCACTGTCCACGGTCTGGTGTGTATCCTTCCACACATCTCCCTGAGGCTGGGATCACACACCCATACTGTTCTGTGCAGTCTACACTGCCTGAAGTTGCTGAATCTGTTTTTCCCCTTTCCTCACACTCCTGCATGCTGTGTCCTCGGCAGCCAGACTCTGGGCACTCCATGCCCCCAAAATGCCTTTCCCCAAGGTCACCAGTGCCTTGCTTGTTAAAACCAAGGAATGCCTTTCCCAGCCCTACTCACTGGCCTCACTGTGGCATTTGGCCGCTGCCCCCTCCTTGCTCCCCTGACCCCACTCTCCTTGTCCTCTCGGAACATTCCTTTCTTTCTCTATCTCCTTCAGCTTGCCTCTCCTCTTCCCTGCGTCTTGAATCTGTGTTCCCCGAGACCCTTTCCTGGACCAGCACTGCTCCCTTTCTACACCTTCCCCCTGGCTGCAGGGAACCACTTCTCCCCCACATCGCCCTCTTTCCAGGCTAGGTCTCTCCCTGTGGCTTTAGTCTCACCCACTGGTGAAACACCTCCTCCAGGAAGCTCACAGACCCCAAGCTGCTCCTCATCCCTTTGTCTTCTCTGTAGACCTGCTGAGGCCCCTCTGTCTACACTCATGCACTCACTCACCTCCCAGGTGCTTATCACAGTCCCCCACCCCCAACTTCTCCCACCTCTGCCTTGGCACAGTCCCATCATGCTCCCTACACCCTGCAGCTTCTCTCTGCCCATCAGCCATCACTGATTACATGTGCCTTGGGGTTAGGGCTCTCCATACCCCCATCAAGGTCGCTATGCCCTGCCCCCCAACTCAATCTAAGACCTTAGGCAAACTGATAGTCCT
Source organism: Noctilio leporinus (assembly GCA_004026585.1). NCBI lineage: Eukaryota > Metazoa > Chordata > Mammalia > Chiroptera > Noctilionidae > Noctilio > Noctilio leporinus. The sequence continues at coordinate 246,364 of PVIW01001073.1, read as the reverse complement.
CTCAGAAACTCAGTTTCTCTGTCTGGCACCAGCTGGTCTCCCAGAAGCCTGTAAATTGATATGCGGTGGGAATGTCCCCCAAGCTACCACTAGAGGGAGCTTCTTATCCACAGACTAGGAGAGAAGGCTCTTGAGAGTAGTGACCCCTTCAGTCACCCTCAGGCTCTGACTCTCAGGGCTTGGGTATTGGGTGCTGCTGTGTGTACCCTATGCGCTCAGAACAAAATAGACGTGAGCAGCAGTTCTAAGGGCCATATGGCTCTTCAGGGCAGTGCTGGACTCTTGGCCTCTTGGGGGTGGGGTGGGTTTCCTGTTGGCAGGAACTTGTCTGCCCACTGGGCTGCTAGGAGGGGCCAGGCCTCAGAATACCCCTGTTTCCTCCCCAGACCATCTTGGTCAGCCCCTGGGGGAGGCAGGAGGCTATGGGAGCAATGGCAGGTAGCTGGCCTGTCCATACTCCAAACCTCAGTTTCTGCCTCTGTAGAATGGGGATCATCACTGTTTCCTGCTGCACAGGGCTGGGTGAGGAAGCAGCGAGGCTGCAGATATTGGGGTGTGTGGTTGGCTTCCCCTGGGTTCAGGATCTGGGGCTGCTCAAAGCCCAGACTGAGATCCTGACAGACAACTATCTCTCTCAGTGACACAGAGGCCCTGCCTCCTTCCTGCTGCCCCAAACTGACCTCAGGAACCCAGGCAAACAGGCCTCACTCACATACTCCATGTCAGAACTAAGGACCCCTGGGCTCTGCTAGCTCCTTGCCCCCATTTGCCTGATCCCCTTTGGGCGCTACCCCTGCTTCTTCTCTTACCCTTTACATGGCCAGGAGCTCTGCCTTCCCATGAGGATCTCCTCTCCCGCCTCGTGAAGCAAGGGTCTAGACTGTGCCTGCATCAGGCAGATGTGGAAGCAAGGCCTGGCGTCTCCCACTTGCTGGGTGATGTTGGGCAAACCCTGCCACGTCCCTGAGCCTTATTTCCTCTGCCCCACAAGCTGGCTCCTGCGCTGAGTTCTGGATTTCAGTTCCTGACCCTCAGCAGGTACCCCATGGATGGGCACAACAACCTGGGTTCCCCATGTGGGCCTTTTCCCAGGCTTTGGCACGGTCCACCTGCCTGCTCCTCAGAGGACCCACCTGTGTGATGCAGGCACCTGTGAAGGCCACAATCACAGCCACCACATTGACTGTCAACTGGAACTGTAGGAACTTGGATATGCTGTCATAGACGTTGCGGCCCCACATCACCGCCTTGACAATGCTGCTGAAGTTGTCATCTGTCAGGATGATGTCTGAGGCCTCCTTGGCCACGTCTGTGCCTGCAATGCCCTGTGGAGACAGGGAACAGGAGCCTGGGTGGGTCAACGGAGGAGGCAAGCAGCTCTAGTAACACTGTCCTCACCCTCTACACATCTTCAGTTTTACACAACCCCCTGCCAGATTACACATGCATTGCGTGTGTGCGCACACAAATGCACACATACACACCTACTCCTGACAGACCTGGTCCCCTGGCCTCTACCTTCAAGAAGGCTCTCCCTGGCCCCTTCTCCACCCCAAACCCAGATCATTAGTGCAGGGAACCCCCGTCTACTCTTCTAGGGAAACCCTGGGGGCCAGGCTGAGCTTCAAGAATATTAGGTGGGCTGAGTGTGAACTGGGGGTCCTGCACTGTCAGCCCGAGGCTGTATCACCTACGTTCCCCTAACCTCCTGCCCACGAGCTTCTGCTAGATGCTGTGTAGGCCCTGGCAAGCCGCTCCTACCATGGCAAAGCCCACGTCTGCCTTCTTGAGTGCAGGACCATCATTGGTGCCATCTCCTGTCACAGCCACCACCTGCCGCTGCTCCGTGTGCGTGCTGTCGATGATGCCTGTGGGATGGGGCAGGTGTGTGCTCAGGATCCTCAGGATGACACCGGGATGAACGTAGCCTCTTCTCTGCCCTCGGCCCTCTGCCCTGCTCCCCTACCCCTTGTGGTTCTTCCCAGCTCCAGACTCCCTCATAGCTCCCGGCACCTGCAGGGATGTTGGGCACCTTAGCCCAATGCTGGCTCGAAGCTCCCCGTGGTCTGGACCTGCTTGCCTGTCCAGAACCCTCTCTTTTCTCTACTGCCCATGGCTATGCCAGCAGCTACCTGGCATGGCCTGTGCTCCAGGGGCACTAGGGTTTTCACCTGAGGTCTGGCTGCACCATTTGCTGATGACCCCAACCCACTGTACTGGCTTTGATCTCTCTCTAGACATTTATCCTCAACAAATAAAAGAATGAACAGATAACATGTGGTCCCTGTCACTGAGCTGGGACCAGTGGAGAAGGATGGGTGAAAGATATCACTGGGTGTGTGTGTTTATGGGCAGGACAGGGATTTGAGTGTCAACCTTGACACGTGTCCCTCTCATTCCACACATCGAATATATGACCAAGGACTAAAGATCCTGGCTCAGAAATCCCATGGAATCTTTTCACTTCTCTCTGTCCCCAACCCTTCTACCACCAGCATCTCCGTGCTCCTTTGCTTATTCTGGATTCCCAGTCTGCACAGCAGCTCCAGGGTCTGTCTAACATCTGACTCTGAACCTGTCCTCCTGGCACTGGCTGAGAGTTACTGTCCATTGGTTTCAGTAAGATGTCTGCATTCTTAGCTCCACTCACGAAGTCCTCCATGGTCAGAACTTGCCCATTCTCTGATCATCTCTTCTTTTACCCTTGGCCACTCCTAATCTGTGATTTAACTATAGGAATGACTCTTGGTCCTGCCGAGCCAGTTCCATTTGGGTCTGTCCTTGCACAGGTTAGTCCTTCAGCCAGCTATCCCTATCTACCACCCACCTGCATTCTCAGCTCGGAGGCTACTTTCTCTGGGAAGCCTTTGTGACTCCCTGGGGACCTCCACCCTAATGAAATCACTCAACTCCCATTCATCCATGTGTCTCCTGGCCTGAACCTGGCAAACAGCAGCTGCCCATGGACTAAGGGAATGAACTCCTTGACTTCGGGCACTGTATTCCCTACCCCACCCCCTAGCTCTTTGCAACTGTCCAAGTTCCACCTGCTTCAAGGCCCAGCCCCAAGGCATGTACTCTAGGAGTCATCCTGGCTGCTCTTCCCAGCTGTTCTGCTATCCAGGACTATCCAGTCTCTGTCCACTTGGCATTTGAGGCTTTCACCCCTGTTGGTGCCCTTGGCCTGCCTGGGTGCTCCTCCAAGGCAGGGGTGCGCCAATTTTTTTCTTCATGGCTCCCCAGGCTGGCACTGACCTGTTCACAGCCCTTCTACTGCTCCTAGTAGAGGGTGGAGCTGGGAGGACACTTACAACTCCTCTGACATGGCCCTTCCAGGCATAGTCATCAGGAGCCTTCCTGTGGTCACCTCCTATGGTCACATCCCTATCCTGTCTCTCGGGCTCTCTCAGGAGCCATTCACATGGCAGGCCACCCCTTCCTTTTGACCAGGCTGCCATCCTTGTCTTCCTGGCACCACTGCTCCTGGCTCTCCTCCCACCCCTCCGGTTGCTAGTCCTTGGCCTCTGCTGATAGATCTCAGCCTCTGCCCATCACTTGAGGGGGAGGGTCCTTGGTTCAGCTGGCTTCTCTGCTCTCCCTGCTTGGCATAACCCACCTGTGTCTTTATCTCTGGCCAGCTTGCTTTCCTGAGCCCTAGCTCCATGAATATCCAGCTGTATTCCAGATATCTCCATTTAGATGTCAGAGAGCCTCCAGCTCAACTACTCCTAAACTGAGCTTCTCCTCAAATCTGTCCTTTCTCTCACAACTCCTAACATCTGCTCAAAAACTACGTGGCATGCTGGTCTGCAGCAGGTTCTCAAACAAGTGTAGACTTATGGAATCCTGGACCCGGTGTCTCCCTATATCCAAACAATTGCCAGGCCCAGGCCCTTTCACCGCAAAAATTGTTCTCAGACCTGCTGACTTCCAGTCACCACCCGGAGCCAGGTGTCACCGCTCACAGCTGGACAATCCTGGTGGTCCCTCTGCTTCCAGGCCACTCTCCATGTAGCAGGGAGTGGACTTTCTCAAACAGCACTTCTCCCTTCAAGGCCCTCCCATAGTGCCCTGTCTGAGACAGCAGTGAGGGCCACTGTTCCTGCACTTCCCTCTCTGGTGTCCTCTAATCTCCCTGTCTCATTTGACATCCTGGCCCAGCTAAGTGAATTTCTTTCCGCACCTAGAAGGTGCCTGGAAGTCTTTGTCTCTGGGCTTTCATGGTGCAGTACTCTGCCCTGCCTGAAACATATAGGTCCTTTCTCCTGGACCCCTGTCCCACCTTCCATGACCTGTCGTCTGACACCAGCAGAGGGTCCCAGATCAACCTTTAGCTCTATGTCAGGAAACCAGCTATTTAACAATTTGCTGGATGAAACCTGGGCCATGGATTCCAAGAGGGGAAGGCCTTGGCTACCAAGAGCAGCACCCAGCATATGGTAGATTCTCAATAAACATTTATCAGCATGATAAGTGAATGAATGAATGAGTGACTGAATAAGAAATAGGGATGAATTGGGGGTCTTGTGCCTGGATATCTGCAGTTCTGGGGTTCTGTGTTTCTGTTCCCAGGCCTGATCTGCCTCCATTAATGTCCTCAGACAATCGCTCTGGGAAAGGGCTCCAAGATGTCCTAGGGATGACCTCAGCTGGAAGCTTTCCCTGTGTGGCCACCTTACAGATGAAAAAATTGAGTCCTAGAGTGGGAGGGACTTGCCCAAGGCCATAGAGCAAGTCAGTGGCAGAGCCAGGACTTGAACCCAGGGCTGTGTGACTCTGAAAGTACCAGCATCTGACCACTTGGGTGGGCTTAGCAAGGCGTGTGCCCTCTCTGGAGGGAGACAGAAGGAGAAGGATGCTGGCGGTTGGCCTCATCTCTCAGGCTGCTCTTCCCAGGGTAGCCCATCCTCGAGGTCCTGGCTACAGATATTGGTTAGGGGCCTCAGAGACCAAGCAGATTAAGGTCTCAAATGTCCAAGCTCTGGGGCCAGACAGAAATAATAAATGCACTGGACTGAGTGTCAGGCAATAAAGAGTGTTGATGGCATCAAACATGAGACAGCAGGGTCTATATAAAGTCATTGAAAAATTCATCATAAGAAAAATTGTCATACCACCCAAATAAAACTCATCTGTGGACCCCATTCAACTCTCAGGCCATGAGCTTTGGACCCCAGCTAGGCAGCCCCATTGCTTCCTACAGGAGGTGAATCAATGTCAGGAGAAGATCCATAACCTCCTGACCTCACTGTGGCCCTTAGGAAGCCTCCAGTGCTGCAAAGGGATGACATCAGGTGTTCTTAGTGCGGAGAGCCCCAGGCAAAAGTCCTTTGTCCTGGAAAGAAGCTACAGGTGCTAAGGAGGAAGGTCTGGAGAGGCTTGGCACCTGGGCCTCAGAATTGCCCATGCCTGTCCAAGTCTTACCTTTGACCAGGGTATGCTTGTCCGTGGGAGAGGAGCGAGCCAGCACCCGAAGCTTTGGCCAGATCTTGTCGATTCGCTCCTGCTCAATCTGGAGAGGGATGCAGGAGGGGGTGGGTCGGTGGGGGTGGGGAGAGAAACTGAGGCCTGGAGAAAGGAGGGGTCACCTAGTCACTGGGCTTTTGGCACACTGGTTGGGTTATGGATAGTCATGCGGCACCCATACCTCCCGTCCCTGCCCAAGCTCACGCCTCTGAAGACCTGGGCCACGTACCTCTCCCTTCTCATTGCGGATCCTCTGATTGAATTCTTTGCCCTCAAGGCACAAAAAGTCCTCCCCAGGATGGATGATGCCACACTTGATGGCGATAGCCCGGGCTGTGTTGATATTGTCACCAGTGACCATGCGGACTGTGATGCCTGCCCGCTGGCACTTTCGGATGGCTTCTGGGACCTGGGTGGAAGGGCAGGAACCATGGGGTGGATACCACCTTGAGCAGGCCCTCCCTGCCTTCATGGGTTCCAGTGTGAGCCCTGCTCACAGGCAGCTCCACTGTAAAGAGCCTAGATGACAAGGAGATACTGAGGGCACATGGATCGTCTTCATCCCTGCTGTTCCCATGGCAGGCATTGCTAATTGAACATGGCACCCTCTAGTTAAACTTTGAAGTAGTCTTAGAATTCTTCTTTGCAGAGTCGCAGAGAGCCACCGCCTATCAACTGTAATAGTCCCTCTTAGGATGAAACTAATGCTATCCAGGCTTGGGCAAGAACTTTAAGAAAGATCCCAATAAATATTCCCTTAGATCTAGCCACAGGTCAGAGGAGAGGATACTCTACTACTGCACAGAATTGTGTCCCTGCTTTAGCCACATGCTTATTTCCTACAAAGTCAATGTTTGTGTATCATCAGGTATTTTTTTTTTTTGGGGGGGGCGCACATTGCATTTTGGGGCATTTATTTAGAATGTGACACTGGTTTAGAATAAATGCAAATGACTGTTTCATGTAAAATATGACATTTCCCTGTGAGAGTAAGAACTGTTTTCTGCCTTCTCTACAATGGCAGAGTATCATCTGGGCCAATCAGGCCAGGGCAGTGCTAGCCAATCAGAAACCAGCAAGGTCTCACCCTCCCCCACCCCCAATCCTCCCAATCCAGTTCCAGCCCTGTGCAGAACTGTCAATTTGGCTAGCAATTAGGATGCAAAAGCCATCCTGGAGCTGCAAGATCAACTTTACAAACAACACAGATCAACTGAACAAAATTCTTATTCATTGATAGAGACAAATAATAAAATAATAAGGCAATATTTGCTGCAAAACAATTTTTTTGTTTTGTTTTTGAGCATGAGAGGGTATGTCAAGGGTAGAAAATCCTGTGTACTAAAAAACCAAAGCATTTTAGAATCTTAGGCCTGGAGGGGCTGAGTCTCAAACCCCACACCTGCATGTCTTAGTGTCCAGAAGCTCACTTCCACCCTGGAAATATGTCAGGCAGTTAATTCTGCCAAGTCACCGTTGAGAAAGTTTGAAGACTGTTCACCCTCAAGACCTTGGAATGTGACCTTACTTGGAGAGTGGTTCTTTATAGAGGTAATCAAGTTAAGGTGAAGTCATTAGGGTGGGCCCTTATCTAAGGTGACTGGTAACCTCATAAAGAAGGGAAATTTGGACACAACACACACCCAGCAAGAAGGGAGAGATCAGGGTGATGCTGCTACCTGGCAAGGAATGCTGAAGTCTGCTAGCAAAGCACCGGAAGCTAGGTGCAAGGTCTAGGACAGATCCTCTCCTCAAAGCCCTCAGAAGGAACCAGCCCTGCTGACACCAGGATTTTGGACTTCTAGTCTTAGGACTATGAGGCAACATGGTTTTGTTGTTTGAGCTACCCAGATTGTGGCGTTTTGTTACAGTAGCCCAAGCAAATACAGAGTTAGAATATTGGTCCATTGTGGGAAGGAGGAATAAGGGGACTAAATGGTAATGGAAAAAATACAATAAAGATTAAATTTAAACAATATTGGTCCAAAACCTGCCTGTTGGTAATCATGCCCACTGGTCCTCTTTCTGTCCTATGGATTTTAAGAACAAGGATGGACCTTGAAAATACGTGGCCTCTGTCCACCCCTATCTGTACCACCATCTCAAGTCAGGGTCACTGCCCAGCTCCTCCTCAGTCTCCCTGGCTCTGGCCTTGCCCCTTTTCCCTCTCTCTAGTGACCACCAATAACCTGCTTGAAATTCAGCCCATGGTGTCACCTTCCTTCCTTCAGGGGCTCCACCTGCGGCTTATAGAGAAAACCCAGCCTCTTGAGAATGACCTCCTTGTATTGTGGTCCTGGCTGCAGAAGACTGTCCCATGATGTGCACAGGCAGAGAAGGCAGAAGGGTGCTACAGATGACCTGCTGTGGGTGCTTGATCTTGGAGGGGCTGAGGCTGAGGGAGGGATCATGAAGCTGAAAAGGGACCTGAGGTCTAAAGGTGCCGGGAACAGGAATAAATGGTGTGGAGAGGCAGGGTTCAGGCCCAGGAAAGGAGGTCTCTCCAGCTACAAGTTCCCTAAGACACTGCTTTTTGGTGGCAGGTAGGGATCTCCCTGTTGCTGAGGGACTAGCTAGCACAGGTGAGCTGAGCACTTTCTCCTGTAAGTGTATTTCCAGGGCCAAGGAAGAGCCTTCTGGGGCTCCCTCAGGAATGGGGATCACGTGAGCAAGCTCTCTGCCTCGTGTCACCGCACCTGCTCACAAAGCAAAAGTGACCTCTTTATGGAGCTGGAGGGAGTGGGGATGTGGGATGTCCAAGATCCTGTTTACATAATTCATCATGTTCCCACAATGGCAGCAGCCTGGGCTGCAATCTGCTGTTCTCTTCTGTCCCAGAGGATAGGAAGGAACCACTGGGCTTTTGGGAACACATACTTTATCTGGCTCCTGCCCTAAAAGAAATAATTTAGGTTGTTTGTTCCAAAGAGACTTGAGGTGTTGGAGTTGGAAGGAGCTTTAGGTTATGGCTCTGACCCTCTGCTCATTGCTTAGGTTTCCTCCCAGGTGTTTCCGACAGATGGTCAGCCAGCTTCTGCTTGCACACCTTTGATGACAGGGTGCTCGCCACCTCCGAGGCTGACTGCTTTACAGGGGAACAAGTCTATGGTGTCCTTCCACATATTTCACATAATTGTTCTTTTTTTTTTTTCATATAAGAGAGTGATTACTCTGGGTCAGACTTGTACTCTTGTATGGAGGCAGCGTCTTTGTCTTTGACAAAGGCCTGTATAAAGGGCTCTGAAAGCACAGAGGAAGCACTTTAATAGGTGGGGAGAAGAAATCTGGAAGAGCTTCCTGGAGGAGCAGATGTTTGAGCTGCTTCTGTTCAGTCAACACTAACGAAAGCTCTGGTACCTGGCACACTGCCTTGGATGGGGCTACATAGATGGCTGCTTTATTGTGGTCCTGGCTGCAGAAGACTGTCCCATGACGTGCACAGGCAGAGAAGGTGGAAGGGCGCTGCAGATGTCCCACTGTGGGTGGTTAATCTTGGAGGGGCTGAGACTGAGGCTGAGGGAGGGATCATGAAACTGAAAAGGGACCTGAGGTCTAAAGATGCCAGAAGCAGAGACTTGAGACTTGCTCTTTCAGGTCTAAGAGCCATGGCAAATTCTGAACTTGGAAGAAGGTGATTGGTGCTGTTTTAGAAAGACTTCTGCTTTCAGGACTGTTTCAGGGAACTAAACTCTGCCTGCCTGGAACCCCATCCCCAGGGTCTCCTCCAAATAAGTCAGCTGGGGAGAAATAGGAGGAGGCTACTTATTATGACCCCCACTTTATATCTGTGCAGTGGAAGCTTCCCTACTTCGGGATAGAGGACTCAAGAGCTTTGCTCTGGGGTACCCCCCCAGCCTTGGTTTCCTCATCTGTAAAACAGGGAGGATAGTCCTTACCCTTTAGTGAGACTGGAGGTCTGTGACAAGGGCCAAACAGCACCAAGCACCCCCACACTCCTTGTCTTCCTTGTTTGTTTCTTTTCTGCTGAAGGAGGGCAGTGACACAGAGGGAGCTTGTGCACGTAGATGCACGGGATGGGGTGGGGTACAGTTGGCATCCGGGCATGGGAGAAGCCAGTGTTGGGGTAGTGGGATGGGAAGGCACCCCACCATGACTCTTGTGTCAGGTACCTTACGTCCTGTAACCTGCCTCAAATGTGGGGGAACTAGATACAGACCTGGAAATACCTGAGGAACCTCCCTGACCACCTTGAGATGCTCCACTTTCTTTTTGGGTAGTGGACCTTCTAACTGGACAGCTTTGCTGTGCTTCAATCCTGTCCTGCTTCATGCTCTTGTATGTTATGTATCTACATTTCCCCTTCACCAGTTGTTTCCTTAGGCTGTGGGCTCTGGAGGGCGGGCACTGCTAATTCTTGGAACCTTCCAGGGGGCTAGGCATAGAGAAGGTGCTCTGTAAATGCCCAGCATCATGAACCATCTCTGCGCTTCAGTCCCTTGAAGCCTGACCTGGGACATGTGATTTTATACATATCTAGATGAGTGGATTTGGATGGGGACATAGAAAACCCTTCACAAATTAGCTCCAAGATCTGTTTCTGTTTTGTTTTGTTTTTTTTTTTTTTTTGGTTGTTGTTTTGTTGTTTGTTTTCCCTGTAAATTCTACTGGGGTATTCACTAGTTCCCAACATTAGCATCCTTTTCCACTTCCTTGCCTTTGCCTGTGCTGCTCACTCTGCCTGGAATTTCCCGTCTTTCATGGGAAGTGCTCTCTACTCATGAATCCATCTTTGCTTCCTCCAACCCAACGGGACACTTCTGTCAACTGCTCTCAGTACTTCCTCCTCCTGTCACTCATTCATTTATCTGACAAATAGCTATCGAACATTTAATGGTTCTAAGCACTGGCAATCCAGAGATGATTAAAACTCAAGCCCCAGAGGCATCAATCTGGTTGAAATATGCTTTCTACATAGATAAACTAGCTATAAAATTATTTAAAAGATTCCTTCTTTTGCTAAAATTATCCTATTTCTCACTAAGAAAAAACAGCTAGGAAATGGGTGGTTCCTGTTTTCAGTAAATAAAGGCTCCTAAACATCTGCTGTTTTTGGTGGCAGCCGTCATCTGTGGCTCCAAGGGCGCCAACACCCCCGGATAACCCAGCAAATCCCGACCGTTACTCTCCTGAGGGCTTTGCCCACACTGACTCCAAACAGCCTTGGAAAGTACCCATGGTAGCGTCTTATGGTGGGGGTTTTGCAAGCCTGTTGTTTGTCCTGCCCTTTGTGTTCTTGAGGAAGGAAGGCAATCCAAGGTTGGCCACTGTGACAGATGGGGAAACTAAGGATCCAGAATTTGTTTTCCTGTGGCAGCTGCAAAACGAATCTGAACATGCTTCTAGGACCCTAGAGGTGGTCCAGGCTGATGCTTTCACTCTGGCCACCCCAAGGCTGCTCAGGAGAACCTGACACAAACACACTCACTGTAGGTGTAGACACAGGTCATCCAAGAAACTGATCAGGGTGACTGCTTCTGAGGTGGGAATGGGGGAACCAGAGCAGCATAGGGGCTACTTCACTCTGACTGTGCCACTGAACCTTTTGAACACTCCATGTGCATAAACACCTTAGCCTAAAATAAATAAAAAATAAAAACTCCACCTGCTGGTCTCTCAGGCCCTGCATTCACCTCTGCCCCTCTGGGAGATGCTGAATCAACAGCTCAGAGCTTTTATATCTTCAAGTAGTGTCACCAGTAACCCTGCTGTGTCCCTTACTTGTGAACGTCCAACTTTTTCATTGTTCTGATTGGGAAATTAAGGCCTAGAGAAAAGATGCATTGAGGTTTCTGTGAAGGATAAGAACCTATGTCCCTTGTGACTGCTGTGTCGCTTCAGTAAGTCGCTGCCCTCTAACACAACTTACAACTTCTAAATCTACATCCTTGGGGATGAGCCAAGGTGAGAGGGAAGGTCCCCAGCAGGGTGTGTTAACTGAAGGAAGTGAAGAAAGGCATGAAGGTGCACCTTCCAGTTAGCTGGCTCAGAATGTCAGAGATTGGCAGGGACTTGAGGGGAGCCTGGACCAGCCTCCCATTTTACAGACAAAGAGACTAAGGGACAGAGAGGGGAAGTCCCTGGATGACCATGCTGCCCACAGGAAATGTCAGAGACCTAGCTCAGCCCCTGTCAGGCCTCTTCATTCTCCTCCCCTCACCCTTCTGACTCAGAGCTGCTTGCCTTTCCTTTCCTGTGGCACCCAGGACAAGGTCCTGGGGCAGGAAAGTAAAAGACCTGTTTTAATTTGGATTCGCTCAGCCACTTATATGAGACTTTGGGAATGTCACTGTCCCTGTTTGGGCCTCAGTGTTTTCATCTGCAAGTTGGGGGTGTGGGAAGGTGTTTAGTCTAGATCAGCAGTGCAAACCTTGAGTTGCCCGCCACCTTTAGTGGGTTGTGAAATCAGTTTAGTGGGTGATGATCAGCATTTCAAAAAAGCAAGAAAGACAAGAGAATGGGAAATACTTAAGTGTATCACAATACTTTGTGAGATTCTTATTTTGGTTAAGCATGTGTATTTAATGAGTCAGACATAAAACACATTTCTTATTATTGCAGTCATGGCCAAAAAACTGTGTGTCCAACGCTGCTTTCCACCCACCTCAGCAGTGTTTTCAAGACAGGGTGATGAGCCGGCAGCTCCAGATGAGTGGGGCCAGAGGGGGAATCTGGGGAAGGAAATGACAGGGCACCGTGCACGGACACATCTCCGTGGCTTGTAAGAAGGTAACACATCATGGCAAAGCCTGAACCCATTAGTGGCTGAGCAGGCATTCCACAAGGGGCCTGGAAAATAGCCTGTCTGAACAGGAAGAGACGCAGTCTGCAGGAAAACACACATGGGCTCTGCTGCCAAGTGCTAGGGCATTAATTGCCTTTGCTGTTTTAGGCTCTGGGTGAGAGTGTGCATGCGTAAGGTGAGCACCACACTCAGTGTTAGCAGGTTGGGGTTTAAGTTCTATCTCTTCTCATTCATTCCTTTCACAGACACTTACTGAGCACCTTCCATAAGCTAGGCTATGTATTAGGGCCTGTATGTGTCACTGGACCCAGAATAGTGACTTTACTAGGGAGGGGCAGAAAGGAAGGGGACCCACATTTATGGACCTGTGCCAGCTGCCCTGCTTGTTGCTTGTATGTACATGATCTCAAGTTGTACAGTATCCTTGTGTGTGTGTGTGTGTGTGTGTGTGTGTCATACAATGATCACATTTATAGAGGAACAGAGGCTCAGCGAGGTTATGTAACTGGTCCGAAGTATCTATTTGATGCCTGAGCTCACACTCTTGACCTCTTTCCCTGCTGCCGAAAAGTGAAAGTTCATGCCTGTGACCTTGTTTCTTTTGGTCTCTAGAACCAGCTTTGGGGCTGGAAACTTAGAATCTTTTCTGCCCTTCTTTCATGTGGAAGAAGAAAAAACAGAGGCTTCAAGAGGAGCAAAGAATGGCCAGAGGCCCCCAGAAAATGGAGTTAGGGCAAGTGGGGAAGACTGAAGGTGACCTTGGTGGAGGAAGGTGGCTGCTGGGGTATTGTCACCAAATCACAGCCATGGCCAATCTGAACCCAGCCAGGGCCTGGTCATGGAATCAAGTCTGGACCCAGCAGCTGTGTTAGTCCTCGGAGGAAGGGGAGGCAGATCCCTCTTGTACCTTGCCTCAATTCCTGAGCTCTGCCTACCCACAGCAGAGTTTTGGAGACCTCTCACTGGCCTGAGCAGCCTGACTAACCACTCTCGTCCCAGCCTTTCTAACCTTGCAAATTCCCAATGCTGAATGCTTAGCTCAGATCAGCTAAGGAGACTAAAGACCTACTGTAAGCTGAGCACCACATTGGATGTATTTAGTACATCGCTTCCCTTGATCCTTATAGGGAAGGATGTGCTGTCCTCATTCCCTTTCCCTTCTGCTTGAGAATCTCACCTTCTGTTAACTTTCTAACTCTGTTCTCTTGGAAACCTGGTAAAAGCACACTGTCAGCTGTGGGCCTAGGCAAGCTGATGAGTGTGAACTGATTGATAAATTGGATCTGGACAGGAAAAACTCTAAATACTGGTGGGGATACCACACTTGGGGTTTTCCTGAGTCTGGTGACCTTTGCTATGGCCATCCCCTTTGCAGAGACCTAGGATATAGGCCTATGCATTTGTTACAGGAGATCCTGGTTCCTGTGGGGAAAGAGGCTTCTAAGGCAGGGCAGCCCTCACACCTATCCCTTAGGGGGCCAGTGGGAAGGTCTCAGGTGGTTGGGTAATGGCTGCAGGATTGTGGGTTCTGTATTATAACCTGAGCAGGCCAATGCCAAGTTTGGCCTATGCTTTCTGGTAAGTCTAAATGTTTAAGAAGAACAGGTAAGGAGACGACCCTGTGGATGTCACAGGGTAAACGAGGCGCAGAGAGGTGAGATGACTTTTTGCCAGGTCACCCAGCCGACTGAACTCCCAGCCTTGAGCCTCTTCCCTGATCTGTGGTGGAGGAGTGCCTACCTCAGGTCGCACGGGGTCCTCAATGCCCACCACGCAGATACAGGTGAGGTCGTTCAGAATGTCATTCTCATTATCCCAGTCAGGCTCAGGGCTGCTGGGGAAGTCTCGGTAGGCCACACAGATGGTGCGGAGCCCGTCACAGGCCATGGGCTCAATCACCTTCTTCACCATATCGTCCCGGTCACGGGGCCTGAAGACCCTGGGCTCACCAGCTGCATTGAGGATTTTGCAGCACCTGAGGGAGGGCAGAATGGAAAAGGGTATGGTCCATCCAAGGGCCTAAGGATCTTCCCTCTGACTGGTTCGAGCTCACCTTCCCCTCCCCAGGTATGCCCAGCTGGCAGTGATGGGTCATCCAGTGGCTGACAAGCCCGTCTCCCATAATGCTTCAGGGCTGATCCAGGCCCTATGAGCCCCAGATTGGGATGACATTAGGGACCAGTCAAAAAGAGATCAGTCAGCCTTCTTGTAATATCTTCCCTAGTCCACTCAGCAAGAGCAGGTTTACTTTGATCTCTTTTATATTAACAAAATTTCATCTGAGAAAAATAGTTCCACAGCTAAAATGGCTTTCAAAGGACATAAAACTTAGGCTAGAGGTTATTGACCCTGCTTGCATACTAAAATGGTATGGGGAAACAATGAATAAATATATACCCATGTGCAAGCCCTACTCCGGAGGTTTCCAGTTCAGTTTATCTGGGATGAGGCCAGGAAACAATGGCTTCTTAGAAGCTCACTGGGGTAATTCCCATGTGTAGCCAGGGGTCAGAACTACTGGACTAGACTAATCCTCTCTAGGTGCAAGTGGGGAAACTAAGGGCTGGAGTAGGGGAGTGACTTGCTTAGTTCCCCAGGCTTATTTCTAGCCCTGGAGTCAGAGCAGACTGGCTAACAGTGAAAATCATTACCATCAACCAACTCTATACCAAGGGGAGTGAAATAAGAGAGATCTAACGGTGATAATGCATAGAACTTCCTACTAAGAGAGGAGGAGGAAGAGGACTCTCTAACAATTTTTAAGAGGAAAACAATGGCCCTGAAGGTGGTCTAGCTGTGGGACAGTGGGCAGGGCCCTTTCTGAGCCTCTGGGTGCCAGATGGCTCTACTGGCCAGACCTACAGGACAGTCTGAGCTGTGTTACCCCATGGTCCCTGGCTCCCCATGCCCCTGCCCCCTTGCTATGCCACTTACTTCTTGAGCACGATCTCAGATGCGCCCTTGCTGTACATGCGGAAACTTTCGTCGGGCAGCTTGATGACTGTGCTCATGGACTTACGCACAGAGTTGAAGGTATACACTTTGTACAGTTTCTCCTCTGGCATCTGGCTGCGTACGGGCTCATAGTCCTGTTTCAGGTCCAGCACGAAGCCCAGCAGGCCGCACTCGGTCTTGTTGCCCACCTGCCGAGGCAGGGCACCCTCCTTCTCTGGGGGCTGTGAAGGAAGGTTAGGGGGGCTCACAGTGGGTCGTCTCTGTGGTCTGAAAGGTGGGGCCCAGGCCCTGGCCACCCTCCCTCCCCACACCGTCAGCCCGCTGCGCCCCAGACATAATTCTGGCTTCAGATGCAAGGAGTTATGCAAGATCAGCTTTTTAAAAAATTACGACCTATTTCAAGTGTAAAATCATGATAGAGAATAGTAAGAGAAACAGTTGTGTACCCACCATCCAGTTTTGTAGAACTTTGGCATTATGCCATGTTTGCCTTAGATTTTTCTTTTTTAAGAAGGAAAATAAGACAGAAAAAGTTGAATCCTCCTGTGTATTTCTCGCCATCTTTCTTGTCCTAGAAAGAATCTCTATCTTAAATTTAGCATTAATCATTACCTTGTGTGTCTTTTTTTCTTTTAAATAATGGGAATTTATTTTCCCACAGTTCTGGAGGCCAGAAGTCTGAGATCAAGGAGCCAGCCTGGTTGTTTTTTCTGAGACTTCCCTCCTTGGCTTGCAGATGGCTGCCTTCTCCCTGTCTCTTCACATGCTCTTCCTTCTACAGATGCCTGTGTCCTATCTCCTCTTCTTATAAGGATACCAGTCATATTGGACCAGGGCTCATCCTTATCACCTCTTTAAAGGCCTTATCTCCAAATGCCATCACATTTAGAGGTACTAGAACTTCAACATATGAATTTGGGGGGGACACAATACAGCTCACAACACTTTCCAGTAAATATTAATCCTGATCCAGTACAGAGCAATCATGGAACATGACCATAAAGCTTTCCTTCTGCCTCTACCCTGCCCTGCCTCACCATCAGTAGCAATGCCAATCCCTAATTCCCTGATCCCTGGGACCATCCAGTAGCTCTTTCTTGCTCTGATGCAGCTAAGCCAGGCTGGTATTCTTGTAGACCTATGATTCTCCATCCTGGCTATACCTAGAATCACCTAGAAAATTTACAAATTCTTTAAAATTTTTTTCAATCACAGTTTACATTCAATATTATTGTGTATTAGTTTCGGGTGTATAGCATCATGGTTAGACAATCATATACTTTACAAAGTGTTCCCCCTGATATTTCCAGTATCCATAGGTACTATACATAATTATTACAATATTATTGACTGTATTCCTTATGATGTAACTTACATTCCCATACTATTTTGTAACTACCAATCTGTACTTCTCAATCTCTTCACCATTTTTACCCAGTCCCCCAACCATCCTCTCCTCTGCCAACCCCCAGTCTGTTCTTTATGAGCCTGTTTCTGCTTTGTTTATTTGCTTATATTGTTCTTTAGATTCTACATATAAGTGAAACCCTATAGTATCTGCCCTTCTCTGACTGACTTAATTCACTTAGCTAATACCCTCTACGTCTATCCATGCTATCACAAATGGTTAAGATATTTTATTTTATGGCCATTTATTATTCAAATTTTTAATCTTTTTTTCTTTTTTCTTAAAGAAGATCCTTTAACATTTCTTGTAATACTAGTTTGGTGGTGATGAACTCCTTTAGTTTTTTTCCCCTTGTCTAGGAAGCTCTTTATCCTTTGATTCTAAATGATAGCTTTGCTGGGTAGAGTAATCTTGGTTGTAGGTCATTGTTTTTCATTGCTTTGACTATTTCATGTCAGTCTCTTCTGGACTGTAAAGTTTCTGTTGCAAAATCAACTGACAATCTTCTGGGAGCTCCCTTGTAGGTAACTAACTACTTTTCTCTTGCTGCTTTTAAGATTCTCTCTTTGTCTTTAATCTTTGGCATTTTAATTGTGATATGTCTTGGTATGGGCCCCTTTGAGTTCATCTTGTTTGAGACTCTCTGTGCTTCTTGGATTTGTATGTCTATTTCCTTAACCAGGTTAGGGAAGTTTCCTGTCATTATTTTTTTCAAATAGGTTTTCAATTTCTTATTCTCTCTCTTTTCTTCTAGCACCCCATGTTGCGAATGTTGATACATTTGATGCTATCCCAGAAACTCCTTGTACTAGCTTCATCTTTTTAGATTTGTTTTTCTTTTGTTTTGCTGTTCTGATTATGTATTTTCTGCTTCCTTATATTCCCAATTGCTGACTTGAGCCTCTGCTTTATCTACTGTGCTGTTGATTTCCTGTATTCTTTATTTTAGTTAGTGTATTCTTTATTTCTGATTGGTTCTTTTTTTATGGTTTCCATGCCTTTTTTATGCTGTTAAACTTCTCACTAAGTTCCCTGAGCATCCATATAACCATTGTTTTGAACTCAGTATCTGGTAGTTTGCTTGCTTACATTTTACTTAGTTTTTTTTTTCCTGAAGATTTCTTATGTTCTTTCACTTGGCACCTCTTTCTTTATCTCTTCATTTTGGCTGTTTTCTTGTGTTTGTTTCATGTATTAGGTAGAGCTGTTACACCTTCCAGGCTTGGTATAATGATCTTATGTAGTAGGTGTCCTGTAAGGCCCAGTGGTACAGCCTCCCCCATCACTAGAGCTAGGTGCTCCAGGTGTGCCCCTGTGTGGGTTATGTGCATTGTCCTGTTGTAGTTGAGCCTTAATTGCTGTTGGCATGTCACTGGGAGGAAATCACCTCCAGGTTGATCAGATGTAAGGACCAGCTGAGACTACAGTGAGGAGCTGCTGCGCAGGAGCCAATCCTATGGAGCAGAACTTGCTTCAGTGGGGATTTGGTTCCTGCACAGTCTACTTCTTGAGTGTGTTGCTCATGGAGGTGATAGCATTATAATCCAGTGTGGTCTGAAGTTGTTCTTCAGGTGCATTGGTTTTGAGGCCTTCCAGGAGGTGGAAGGTCAGCCACTGCCTATGCCCTGCCTAGGGCCACATAGCATGAGATACAAAGTGATCTGCAGATGGCTGCTACTTGTACTAGGCTTGGAGGTACCCAGAGCGGCCAAGGCTGGCTGTTGCCACTGCCAGGCCTGGGGCCACTTAGCAAGAGGTATGGGGTATGCAGAGGCCAGATGCTGCTGTTTGAGAGGTTTTAGGAAAATCTGAAGCATGTAGCAAGAGAGATCATTTGTATAGAAAAGTTCCTGGAAATGGCTTGGGTGGGCCTGAAATTTATGTGGGGAAGGGTCTCAAGGAATCACCAAGGTGGGACTAATAGTATTAACAAAGTTGATAGAGACTCAGATATGTGCCTGCCTGGATGGGCTCCATGAAAAAACAATGGCCTCTGCCAGCACTTCTGTCTGGGATAAAGCTGTCCCTTCCTGATGCCAGACAATTCAGTTCCTTCCTGTATGTCCCTGGTGCTTTTCAAGCTGCTAACCCAGTGCTGGAGCTCAGAGTGAGTGAAGTTGAGTAAGTTTGTGTGAAGACCCTTTAAGAGGAACACCTGGAACTCCAGAAGTCCTGTCTCCCTCAGCCATAATGTCTGCTGGATTTTACAGCCAGAAAGTATGGGTACCAGAACCCTGGACTGGGTTATCTGATGTGGGCTTAGACCTCTTGCTCCTTAGTGGGGGACCTCTGTAGCTGAGATAGCCCTCCTGATTTTTTTTTTTTTCAATGTATGGTTGCCTTTTTCACCTGCCTCCAGCTATGGACCTGGCTGGAGACCTGGCTTGCAACCTCATTATGTGCCCTTGGCTGGGGAATCGAACCTGCAACTTTTGAGTTCACAGGCCAGCACCTTATCCACTGAGCCACACCAGCCAGGGCCTCTCCTGATTATTAACTGCCACACATGGGTGTGAGACCAGTCTGTCCAAGTCTCTGCCACTCCTACTAATCTCAATGTGGCTTTTTCTTTATATCCTTAGTTGTAGGACTTCTGTTTAGCTAGATTTCAGATGGTTATGAATGATGATTTTTCTGTAATTCAGGTGTAATTCTGATGTGGTGTTGGAAGGTTCTGAGTACTGTGTTTACTTACACTACCATCTTCACTGGAATCCCTACTTTGTGTGTCTGAACTTTATTTTGAGAGAGTTATTTTGAGAGAGTTCTAGATTCACACCAAATAAGAAATAACATGGAGAGATGTCATATACTTTTCATCCAGTTTTTTTGAAGTGCTCACTCCCAGTATGACTATAGTATAACATCACAACCAAGATATTAACATTGATACAATCAAATTGACCTTGCTGAGGTTTTACCAGTTTTACATGCGTTCATGTGTGGGTATGTGTCTATCTTTAATTCTACACAATGGCATTAAATGTGAATTCCCATGACCACCAATGTGAAGATAAACAACAGTTCATGATAAGGATCCCTGTGCCACCCTTTTATAGCTGCAGTCACTTCCCTTGCTTTCCTTCTCTTGTTCTTAGTAACCACTAATCTGTTCTCCACCTTTATACTTTTGTCATTCCAAGTATGTTATAAAAATGGAATCATGCCCTGGCTGGTAGCACAGTGGATAAGGTGCTGGCCTGTGAACCCAAAGGTCGCAGGTTCGATTCCCCAGCCAGGGCACATAACAAGGTTGCAAACAAGGTCTCCAGTCAGGTCTGTGGTTGGAGGCAGGTGAAAAGCAACCATACATTGATGTCTCTCTCCCTCTCTGCCTCTCTCCCTTCCCCTCTTTCTAAAAATAATGAAATAAAATCTTTAAAATAAAATGAAACCATACAGTATGTAACCTTTGTAGATTGGCTTCATTTTACTTGGTACGATCTCCTCAAGATTCAGGCAAACTGCTGCATATGTCAATATCTTGTTCCTTTTCACTGCTGAGTGGTACTCCACGCTATGGATGGACCAGCTCTTGTGATCTCAACTTAGGTTCAACTACATAAAATGCTATTTATGTACATCAAAATGGTCAAACAGAAAAACAAAGAAAGAAAAAAAGGTCAAACATTGGCAATTTTATGTAGTTTAAACTAATGTGTGTGTGTGTGTATGTGTCATGTTACTTTGCATATTGAAAGCTTCTTGCTTTACTGATGTACCATTACATTTTTGAGAGCCATCTGTGTTTATGGTGCTAGTTTCAATTGCTCTATGAATTCCATTCTGTGAATAAGCCACAATGCACTTCTCCATTCTCCTGCTCCCTTCTTTATACTCCTCTCTACTCATCTGATACACTCTTTTAAGCACCGGCTAAGGGTTGGCCCTCCACCAAGTGCTGGGCTGCATGAATACCACAGCTCCTGCTCCAAGACTCTTGGTGAGCCACTGACAACTACCCCCAACCTCTAGCACTCTTGCTTCCTCAGGTGGCTGTCTGACCATATACTGCTTCACACCACTGTTCCTGCGACTCTGCTGTTTCTTCCCCTTCCCTGCCAGGCAAAGCCCCCTTTGCTCTTTAAAGGCCAGCTGAAATCTCTCTCTTTCTTTGAAAATTGCTTCATGGGTCTGTCTTGCCCTGAGTAGAAGAGTTATTGTATTCTTTTCCTCTCTGGATTCTTAGGGCCAGCACAGAGTCCAGGATAGAGTGGGCACTTAATAATTGTTTCCTGGATGGCTCAATGCAGACCACTCTGGTCGGGGAGGTAGAGGTTAACAGGTTGGAACAAGACACCTCCTTATGGCTGCTTGTGGGATTCATAAAAGGCTGTGGGAAGTTCCTATTTGCAGGTAAACTCATCTCATGCACACACCTGCACACATGCGCATACAAGTAGTCCTACTACTTGCATACAATTAACATGCAGCCACTCACATGGAGGTGGCTTTGGAGGTGATTAAAAGAACCACAGATAAACCCAAACGCTAGAGAGATTTTGAAGAGGAATAATTACTTAGGAATATGCCTGAGTTCCCCCTCCCTCCATTAGTGGCTTTTCATGGGTCTCAGACCAGCCTTATACCCAAACCTTCTGCATCCTCATCCTCCCTTGTCTTGTTCAAAAGAGCAGCTCAGACAGGAAAGTGGACTCCAGAAAGTGCCAACGTAGACCAACTATGCAGGGGACAGGACAGCACTGGATATGATCCTTGTCTCTCCCCACCTTTCAGAGTTAGGGCTTAAGCCTGGGAGCTGATCCAAACTCTGTGGGATCATGGGCATTGATGACATGACCATTCTGAGACCCAGGTATACCTAGGAAGGTCTGAGCCTTAGACCCTAACCCCTCGTCCTCAGTTTCTTATCTGTAAAATGGAGAGACTAGAGCAGATGATCTCTATCTGAAAGACAAATCAACTCTTTGCAACCCTCTCCATGAAATGGATCATGTGGGGAGGGTAGAGCAAGGTAGAGCCACATGATGGAAAGAAGGTTCAGGACCCTCTAGCTCTCTTACCATGCCAGACTATGTCTCCAGCATCAGGAGCCTTGGAAGGTTCCCTCTCTCAAGCTCTTTAGTAGAATTTGATTTGAAAGCAAAGGAATCTTTGATACAGTTTCCCATTTCTGATGTTTGGGAACATAAACTCCAAGCACTCCCCTTTGTCTCTGTAGTATGCTTTTATGTTGTGCTTTTAAAACATATTTATTTATTTTTTAAAACAATTTTTATAATTAACCTTATGGAGATTTCCAGGGCTTTCTATATTTTTCACAATAGTTTTTCCCCCTCCACTAATGCAAGGAAATGACTACACAGAGGATTTAAATAAAAATGCCTAATTACCTATTTGCCCAAGAGAGCTGAGCAATTATGTCTGTACAACACATGACATTTTATTGCCCTCTGTGAAATATTTTAATTTTCCTCTAAAAGGATTTCAAACAATCTATGGTTGTAAATGGCAGAGCTGCCTTTCCTGTAATCCAGTGTAATTCAATTTGTTTCCATAAACTTGAGCTCTGAAATTGCCTTCTTGTGTTGCTAAGAAGCAAGGGCCCATCCTTTTCTCTTTTGGGTTTTTTGATCTTGCCAAACTCAGAGGTTTTGCTATTGCTGTAGACTTTCCAAGAGCTGTTTTATGTCCCAGATTCCAATTCTGTAAGGGAGTTAAGGTGCAGGGATTGTTTCAGTTTTGATGGACAGCAAGCAGGCCCAGGAGGGAACTGACTTGTTCACAGTCACAGACCTACAGAAGGATAGGCCTTGGGCTTTTCCCAAGCTCCTGACTCCCTGTGCAGGCTCCCCTATGTGGGCATTGAGCCCTTTAAGAGTGCTGGGTGCAGCCACAGGTGTAACTTTGAGAGGACAATTCATATTCCTGTTTTGGGATATTGGGGAATAAATATATCCAAGATCAAGAAATGATGACTTGTGTGGCTTAGTCGACTGGAGTGTCATCCCATAAATCAAAAGAAGTGAGGATTTAAAGAACTACAAGTTATTAAAAAATTTACAAAATTGAGATTAAAAAATGTAACTAGCTTTAATGAATGACCCATGGACACAGACAACGAGGTGGGGATTCAATGTAGGAGATGGGATGGGGTGGGTGGGGCAGAGGGAAGCAATGGGGTTAAAAATGAAACAATTGTAATACAATAAGAAATTAATAGTTAAAAATATGTTGCTAGCTTTACCACTTCACACCCATTAGGATGGTTATTACAAAAAAATAAAACAAGAAAGTGTTGGTGAGGATATGAAGAACTGTACCCCTGTACACTGTTGGTGAGAATGAAAATGATGCAGCAGCTTTAGAAAACAGTATGGTGATTCCTCAAAAAATTATATATGGAACTACCTTATGACCTAGCAATTTTACTTCTGGGTATATATTCAGAAGAATTAAAAACAGGAACTTGAAAAGATGTTGTATACAGATATTCACAGCAGCATTATTCACAATAGCCAAAAGGTGGAATCAACCCAGGTTTCCGTCGACAGAAGAATAGCTAAAGAAAGTGCGGTCTATATATATAAGGAAATGGTACTCAGCCTTAAAAAGGGGGGGAGTTCTTTTTTTTTTAATTTAATTTTATTGTAGTTGTATTTCATCCATCCCCTTTTTGCTACCCTCTGTCCTCTTCCCCACCCAAAAACGAGGGGAGTTCTGACACAGGTTACAACATGAATAAACCTGAGGACATTATGCTAAGTGAAATAAGCCAATCACAAAAGGACGGATGCTGTATAATTCCACTTATACGGTGTACCCAGAATAAAAATAAAATCTAGAATGATGGTTGCTAGGGGCTGTTGGGAGGGAGAAATAGAAGTTAGAGTTTGAAGGGTAGAGCTTCAGTTTGGAAAGATAAAAAGTGCTGGTGATGGGTACAATAGTCTGAGTGTATGTACTTAATGCCATCAACTGTACAGTTAAAAACAGTTAAGATGATACATTTTATGTTAAGTGTATTTTACCACGATAAAAAAAAAATCCCCCAAACAACCCAACAACTGTAGCATGATAAACTGCAGCAATAGCAGCATGATGATTCTAAGAGTTTGCTTTAAAGTGGGAATAATAGCAGCCTGCTGCCCACAATTAGAAGATGCATGTGAGGAGCTTAGTGAAGAGGTTAGCAGAGTCGGC
The DNA here is from genome assembly GCA_004026585.1 of Noctilio leporinus. Lineage (NCBI taxonomy): Eukaryota > Metazoa > Chordata > Mammalia > Chiroptera > Noctilionidae > Noctilio > Noctilio leporinus. The sequence continues at coordinate 222,608 of PVIW01001073.1, read as the reverse complement.
ATGCTAAAAATGGCCACCGCTGCTGTGGAGGCTGTTAGAACATGCCCTTTTGCTCATTGGCTGTGTCTGGGAGCCTGGCATCCTCACCCCTGGAGGACGGGCACTGTGGTGAAGCCTCCTAATGCCTGCATAAACCAGCCAGCCTCCCCAGCAGAGGTGACCATTTTTAGCTTACCGACTCTGCTAACCACTTCACTAAGCTCCTCATATGTATCATCTAGTTGTGGGAAGCAAGCTGCTATTATTCCCACTTTGAAGTTGTCCACACGAGGCCCAGAGAGGCAAGGCCACCCTGCTAGTAAGTGGTGGAGCTAGGATTTGACCCCAGGTCTTCCAGTCTCTGAGTCCACAGCACTAGCTCTCCCAGCAGCCTGTCTCTTGGCACTAGCATCTGAGACACCCCTTTACCTAGGTGACTGGTTGGTAGATTGTTGTAGAGTCCATAGTGGGGGCTGTATCTGTCTTGCTTACCTCTCCCTCCCACTGAAGGGTAACTAGTGAATAAATGAATACTTTTGTGTTTGTGTCAGGGGTGCTGGCCAATGGAAGGTCAGATGGGGTGGAATTTTGTCAGAATTTTTGTCTCCAGAATGGTTATCTACAGGAGTTTCTCTGGTGCCAGGCCTTCCAAGGAGTATGAGGTGGCAGAGCCAGGCTAGTGAGCCACTGGGTCTTCCCCAGAGGCTGGAAAGGCAGAAGGTTGGTGTGGGTGTCCAGGATGACAGATGGAACAGGACAGCACCCCTAGGGGGACATTCCTGGAAAGCAAACTCCCTGGGAACCTTCTCAAGCTCACCAATGCATTGTTCATGTGTGTGGTGTGTATATGATGTATTGTGTATGTGTGTGATGTGTGTGCTACGGTGTATGTGTGGTATGTGCATAAGGGGTGTGTGTGTGTACATTGGTGTATGTGTATAGTGGGTTGTGTATGCATGTAGTGTATGGTGTGTGTATGTGGGGGTGAGTCTGTATGCAGGTGTTTGGTGTGCATGTAGTGAGTGTGTGTGATGTGGCATGGGGTGTGTTTGTGGTGTGGTGGTGTGTGTATGTGTGTACATTGATGTATGTGTGTGGTATATGTGGTATGGTGTATATGTGCTGTGTATAGTGTGTTGTGTATATATATATATAGTGTATACTGTGTGTATATGGGGGTATTTTTGTGTGTTGGTGTTTGGTGTGTGTGTGTAATGAGTGTGTGGCATGGTATGGTATGTGCATGTGTATGTGTGGTGTGTATGTGTACATGTATGTACATTGGTATATGTGTGGTATGAGTGTGGTTTGTTGTGTATGTATATAATGAGTGGTGTGTGTATTTGGGGTGTGTTTGTGTGGGGGTGTTTGGTGATGATGTGGTGGTGTTGGTGGTGGTGCATATGTGTAGGTTGAGGGATTGGGACATAGGGATTAATATCTCTGTTAAAAATTGGAATTCCCCAACTGAGGTTATTTGTTTTAAGTTCTTCCAGAGATGGTGTTTGCAAAAATAAGATAAAACAAAACAAAAAACCCTCAAACAAACCAAAAATACCCCCCATACAACCCAAAACAGTTGCCAAATTCAACACAAATTTCCAGCCATTTCACACATCAGAACTCTACTTTCTTCCCCATCTTGCCATCTTAATGCCCTGCAAAATCACTTCCAGAATCCTTCATGCCTCTGACACCCCAGGCTTGACCAGAGCCAGTCTCCAAGTGAGGCTTGACTTGGGGGACTTTGAAACTCATTCAGATATTCAGTTGAGCCTTGTGTTTGGAGCCAGGAGATCAGAGTTTAAGAGTTGTCTCTCTGTTTCCCAGAATCACTACCTCCTTCCCCCTCTCCTTGGTGTCCTGGTTCTAAAATTATGGGGAACAGAGTTAAGCAGATCCTTTCTACATTTTGGGGGTTCTGATGCTCTCTGGGCATGGTGACCACCTTGTTTTAGGAGTGGGGTACGCTGAGGACCCGGTGCTTCTAACTAGGTGAAGTTTGGTTTATTTATTCAGGGAAGCCATCCTGCCAGGAAAGTGCTTCTTCCGCCTTCCTTCAGGACCACTTTAAATGCTCCAGGGAGGTTTGTTCTTCCCTTAATAGTTTATGTTTTCAGAAATATGCCTTAACTTTCCAACAACTTAGCTCTACAAGCACCCATACTCAGTTTAATAATTCAGATGTTAACTGTAGTGTCAACCTACTTCAAAAGAGGTCTCCTAAAATATAAAATCTAAGGTGGTTTATGTAGAATAAATGTGAGCAGAAAAGGAGGACATTTTCCCAAGAAAGCACAGTGCATCAAAAGTATGAAGAAGGAGCTATTTCTCTCTAAAGCTCAGCTGTGACTCTGAGAAGCAGTGAGGCTGAGAGAAGCAGCTAGTAGAAGTCTTGATGTTCAAAGAGTCAGAGATGGCAAAGGAAACCTGAGGGTGTGCCAGGATTTCTGAGGCAGGGAAGCAATTTCTGACTAAATGATGATTCATATAGCTTCCCTGAGGTGGGGCACATTTAGTTGTTAAGGATTAGAAGTAACCCTGGAAAGAAAAAAAGCTTCTGCCATCTCAGGAGGGAGAAATGGGGCATGGTATTGAGGCTGATCCTCTGAGGGACCCTCCTATGCCGCTTTTTCTGGCCTCTCTGCTGGCAACCTTGGCCCTTGTACCACCCTCTACCCATGTCTGGGGAGGTTCTGAGCACTTGTTAAGGGCTTATCTGCTGCTATCCAGCTCCCTAAAGCCCTCCCAGCCTCACCTCTCATTATTCCAGTCCAGGGAGAGACATGCCCAGGCCACAGGCCACCACATTTCCTGAATAAGCCTATATCTTTAGGTCCCTGGTCCTTTGCAGGACTATGTCTCCGCCTGCATGCCCTTTTCCCTTTGGCCATGTGGTAAGCCCCTCTAGAATTCTCTGGGCCCTAGCCTTCCACTTGGTGGGTTACCCAATGTTTGTGCAGCTGCTTTTGTAGCTGCAAGATGGGGTTTGTCACATTTGCTTTGATTACCTAGAAGGGGTGAGGGAGGTAAAGCAAGACAGTGGCTGGCAGAGCAAACTACAGAGAGTAAGGCTCAGAAACAACCACAGAGATAAAAAGAGTAATAACTGGTATGAACTGAATGCTTGCTACATGTCAAACAAGGTTCTGGGAGCTCCACACATATTTCTCATGTGATCTGCACAGCAGCCCTGGAACTGCCTGAAGACAAAGGTGCAGCCAGATGAGTTGGGCACAGGTTGGTGGGGGCTCACTGGCTCTGGATCTCATAGACCTGGGTTCAAGTCCTAGCGCAACCTCTTATCTTCTCTGGGATTCCGGGCATGCCCTTTTACTCCTCCCAGCATCAGTGTCCTTATCTCTCTATTAACAATGTGATGTCACCTAGTTCATGGGGTTGCCATACAAGGCAATAGGGGTCAGTATGCAGCACTGAGCCTGGCAGTGAATGCCAGTGATTACTTATATGCTCACTTTACAGACTGGAAGACAGGCTTGAATAGTTAAGTAACTTGCCAGGGTCACACTCAGGTGGTGAGTGCTGGAACCTGGAGTTTAAATCTTGGTCTAATTGACTTCAGCACCAAAGCTCTTAACCATCACTTCCTGGATTCAGGGTTAGAATATCTGGATTCTAATTCCACTAACTCATGGGGTGACTTGGGTCCCTTCCCATTTCTGGGTCTCAGAGTAAAGTGAAGGGGCTGGACCAGGTGGTCAATAAGGTCTATGAATCCATGTAGATGACACCCACACAACCTATCCTTGCAAATACTTGTTTAGTGTGTGTGTGTGTGTGTGTGTGTGTGTGTGTGTGTGTGAATAGAAGGCACTAGCTAATTGGGAGATCTCTGCATCAATGTAGACTAGAGAGCTATGTGCAGTTGCAGAAGAAATCAGCTCAATGGGCAGGAGGTGTTGAGAGAACCCTAGTGTTGACTCTGGGACTTGGACTAGGGCCAACTCCTAGCTTTTTCTGCCACAAGAACAGGAACGTAGGGGGAGAAATATCAGTCCTATCCTGAACTATTTTTTAAATCCTCACCCAAGGACATTTTTTCATTGCTTTTAAAGAGAGAGTGAGAGGAAGGGAGAGACAGAAACATTGTTGTGAGGGAGAAATATCAATTGGTTGCCTCCCATATGCACCTGGGGACTTGAACCCATAATCTAGGTATGTTCCCTGACCAGCAATCAAACCTGCTTCCTTTCAGTCATGGGAGGATGCTCCAACCAACTGAGTCATACTGGCCAGAGTCTGTCCTGAGCTTTTTATTAATTCATATTCATCCACCCTTCCATCCCACCCACCCACATATACCCATCCCATCCATCTATTCCATCCATCCATCCATCCCCTACCCATCCAACTGTCATCCATCCATCCATCTGTCCATCCATCTCTCTCTCTTCACCTATTCTTCATCACATTGAACATACACGTGCACCTCTCAACACACACACAATTTATTCACCAATTAATCAACTTACCTTACCCACCCAACCAGTACTTCCTAAGAGTCTAAGCCAGGGGCAACAGAGATGGCTCAGATGTGTCTCTCACCCTCAAAGAGCCCACCACCTGCATCAAACAGTAGGAAGACACAAGAATCGGTGTCCTCATGGAAGGAGAAATACGGCCATACTCAGGGTCTTATTTTCCCAGACCAAGCTCATTTACCAACCAAAGATGAGGGGTAGTATGGGAGGATCTGGCATGCTCTTCCTGCTCTGTCTCCTTTTGCAAGGTTTAGGATGTACTACATTCCAGACTTCTCAGTCTGATTTGGAGGAGGCAGGACTCCTGCTCTGGACTCGGCACCCCTCTGGGTCTACACGGGCAGTCCCCATGAGTCCCTTTGTTCCAGATGACTGGCAGGCTCTGGCTGTGAATCTGACTCTCTGGACTCCAGGTGGTCCTTTGCACAACTACCATAGGTTAAAGATGCTACAGGATTGGTTTCAAAGACTAAGATGCCTTACTCAACAGCTGTCTTTAGAGCACCTGTAAGTTGGCTTTGCCACTAATGTTCTGTGTGGCTTTAGGCAAGACCCTTTCCTTGTGTAGCCCTGATGTCTCTGCTGTCTACTTATTTGCTGGTCAGTCACTGCATTGTTGCAGATGGAATCAGTGGGAGATGTTATTGCCAAATAAAGATAAAACTAATCACATTGCATACGGATATGTGCCTAGCATTGTGCTAAGCTTGTTTCATTTTTGTTGTTGTTCTAATTTTTAACTTCATCCTCACAATAATCCTCCAGGAAACTGAGGCTTAATGCAGTTAAATAATTTGTTTACGTTCACCCAGATAGTGAGAGATTTGAATCCAGGCCCTCTGTCTCCATAAGATGAGCTTTAACCACTATCCAGTCATACTGGGGGCTCTGTTGTTCCTTTCACACCGATGGACATCTGGACACAGTCTCAGTCAACCTACATCTGGAAATGAGATTTTTAGCTTTGCCACCAGTGCTATAAAGCCCTCTCTAACTGAGGCTTATTACTGCAGTGAAATTGCTACAGCCCTCCCGGAAGATCCCAGAACTCCTCTTCACTGTAATTGCATAACATATATGTCAATCCAAACCCACCTCACAAGGCTCTGCCCACGCAGCCACCCCTTTGCCCGAAGCCTGCTCTGGGACTCACCCTGCTCCCCTCTCTGCCACATCTGAAGGATAAGATCATTAATAACATCTCGGTTATTTTAGAAAGGCTTAGGGGACAGAATAAAGCATTGCTCACCTCCCTTGAATCTCAAATTGGGGCTGGGGGTGGGGGTGCAGGGGAAAGACAAAAGAAGTCATAATTTCTGGCATCACCCCAGGGTTCTTTATCACTGTTTGCATGCAATCTCTCTTTTGACCTATTTCTCCTTTCGTCTGTTCTGACTCCCTTTGCCTGCAGCTATTGGGGTTGGGGGTGCATGGCAGAGGGTGCAGTTCTTGCAGACCCAGTGTCTGGAGGCAGGAACTACCTCCTCTTCCTTTCCCCACCAGCCCTGGGCCCTTGCTGCTGACTCATGTTCTCCTCTCCATATCACTAAAGTTGCTGGCAGCTCCCATACCCCAACCCATCATGAAGGCTTGAGTGGCTCAGGGCAGAGTTAGGGCACAGCAGAAATGCTAAGCTGTTCACCCATATGCTCACACTGCTGAAATACTCTATATCTGGGTGCCAGCTAACCTCTGGATGGACAATTTTGTTTCTCTTCACCTAAATGCTGAAATGCTGTTTAATTACAAAAAGGTGACCTGTGCTTCTAAACCAAACGGGGATTATAGCACGATGAGTCTAGGAAGCTCAGCTGAGACACGGATGTGAGAATTTTTCTTATCAAAGCTAATAATACCACTACTATTACTAACAACAACAGTGTCATTGGTGGCGGATTGTGAAAATGGCCATAATTAGTCTCTCTCTGAATCCATGCCCTTTGCAACAGGAATTTGCAGCTCCTCCCATTAAGAGATGGAATTTATTTCTCCACTCTTTGAATCAAAGCAGGTAGGTCTCTTGACATGTGTTAGTTGACAGAATGTGGCAAACTGACAGTGTGAACAAGCCCAGTGTTAAAAGACAACAGGCCCAAAATGGAGTAATTTGTATTAAGCCCACACCACCAAACTGAGACTTAATACTAACCTACTGCAGTTTTAGCTTTTCTCAGGAATTTAATCTTAACCAATCTGGAAATTTCTGATCAGCACCAGTGGGGGAATCCAGTTGATAGCCCTTCCTGTCCCCCACAGGTAGGTCACTTCAGCCTGAAGCAAGTCATTCTTTCCCACCTCTGCCTGTAAAAACCTTCCTTTTGTTCAGTTCCTTTCTATTTGTTAAATGGGGATGCTGACTCATAAATCACTCAGTAAAGCCAGTAAGATCTTTAAATTTGACTCAGTTGAATTTTTGTTATTTAAGAAATTTGGTAGCAGCAATGGGATCCAAAGTGAATTTCTGATGGCATCCTGGGACAATGAGAAATGCAGGCATAATACCCTGCAAACCCTTTCCTGAGGGTAAGTTCTTGGTTCTGAGCTCTGTTTTCTTTGCATTGAGCTTCTGATCTAATTGGCTTTCCACAGTTCCCTATTTGATTGGAAATCCCAGCCCCTGAGTCTGTCTCATGATCCATGTGAGAACTATAGGGGCAGTTCACAGTTTCCCATTTATGTGGAGCCCCCAGCCCACAGTCCCTGTTTGTCAAAGTCTGCTGGTTTGAGTCTTTCCCCAAAGGCCAGATTTCATGTAGAGAACTGTTGGTGGTTCTGCCTGAAGTTGGACTGGGTTCAACTTGTAAAACCAGACTGGGTCTGGGATTGGACTGGGCCAGACTTGGATTAGACTGGGTCCAGTAAGCAAAGGTTGTTGCTAATGGGAATTTTGGAAGCAACCAACATTGGTGGGAATTGGTTGTGCATTTAAGAGCTATTAGAAGTACCAGGGTAACACTTCGTAAAGTCTAGGATTGTCTAACCCCTATGCTGTACACCTGAAACTAATACAAAATAATATTGAATGTAAACTATAATTTAAAAAATAAAAATAAAATAAAATATAAAAGGAACTCTTAAAGCTCTCACTATCTAACTCAAAGACTTCCACATTAGGATAAGTTGGTCACAGAACAGGTTAGATTGACATGCGGTAAACCTGCTGACCTTAAAAACATTTCCATGCAATAAGATACACTGTAAAACACCCCACAATCTGCAACCCAGTGGCATGTCCCTTTTAGGTATTATTTTGCCTTTGTGAGACCAAAAGGCTTGGCTGAAAAAAGATGGAATCCTTAAAATCTAAAGATTGAAGTGCACCACCTTCCAGCACTGCTACTTATTTCATAACCAAGATTATAGTCCTGGAAGCTATAAATATCTACAAAAAAGGTAAAATCTTACTAGGCTTGTTTTGTGTTCTGAGAGCTTGGCTTGGTAACTCTCAGGCTGGAAGCCCCAAAATACAGCCAGACAGAAATGTGGTTGTACTTCATTTATACTTCTATGAGCCCTCAGAGGTATTCCATTCCATTGGCTATTAAGGGGAATGTTCTGGTAATGTAAGTCCATTTAAGAAGTGCACTTGAAAATAAGATTCTACACAGAATGGGACACCTACTTTAACTGGCATGCAGAAACTTCCAAAAGGCTACAAAGTTTAAAAATAGCATCACTGAAAGTTTCATTGCAAAAAGCTAATGAGACTGTTCCTGAACTAAAGGGTGCACCAACATGTCCGTGGTTCCAACGCTGGTTTTGACCACCACGTTACAATTTTCTCACCTGAAGGCCAGCTCTACCAAGTAGAATATGCTTTTAAGGCTATTAACCAGGGTGGTCTTATGTCAGTAGCTGTCAGAGGGGAAAACTGTGCAGTAGTTGTCACACAAAAGAAAGTACCTGACAAATTGCTGGAATCCAGCACAGTGACTCAGTTATTCAAGATAACTGAAAACATTGGCTGTATGATGACAGGCATGACAGCTGACAGCAGGTCCCAGGTACAGAGGGCATGCTATGAGGCCGCTAACTGGAAATACAAGTATGGCTATGAGATTCCTGTGGACATGCCGTGTAAAAGAATTGCTGATATTTCTCAGGTCTATAAACAGAATGCTGAAATGAGGCCTCTTGGTTGTACGATTTTAATTGGTATAGATGAAGAACAAGGCCCTCAGGTGTACAAGTGTGACCCTGCAGGTTACTACTGTGGGTTTAAGCCACTGCAGCAGGAGTAAAACACACCGAGTCAACCAGCTTTCTTGAAAAAAAAAGTGAAGAAGAAATTTGATTGGACATTTGAACAGACAGTGGAAACTGCAATTACATGCCTGTCTACTGTTCTACTGATTGATTTCAAACCTTCAGAAATAGAAGTTGGAGTAGTTACAGTTGAAAATCCTAAATTCAGAATTCTTACAGAAGTGGAGATTGACGCTCACCTTGCTGCTCTGGCAGAGAGAGACTAAACATTGTAGTTAGTTTACCAAATCCATGGCGCCACTTGCCTGTGTGTTCGGTAACAACAGATCAACATTACGGAGGCCCCTGGATTGGAAAAGGAACCTTTCCCACTCCTCCTACCACTGAAGTGGTTAGGACTTTATAAAAATAAAAACAGTGCTTTTGAAAAAAAAAAAAAAGCTAATGAAAAATAAAAGAGACAAGAGGTACCTAAAACAAAATACTATAAAATGGACATAATTCTTACTGCTCCTTTCTGTCTTCTTTCATTTGAGTCCTTATTCTAGTAATCCTCTGTCTGAATTGTCTTCCCACTCTGAAGAGACGACAAAACCACGAACAAAACGGCCAAATTAATGGTCTTGCAGACGCCTCCATATCTACCTTTGAAGGAGAGCCCCTAAAAGGGCCCCCTCCCAGAATTGATGAGACTGAGGAATTCTCCGTTAAACTGCTACATTATCCCTCAAAATAGCCAGGGGAAAACCAATATTAAATTAATTTTAAAAACCTTGCCATATACTGATAAATTGAGTTTGAGTTGTACTCTCTACTTTAAACCTCACTCAGAACCTGTAGGTGGGAACAGAGCAAGGCTGTTTTGATAGTGAGGGTAAAAATTCTTACTATGGTCAGCTCTCCCAGATCTCTGTCTATAGTACCCAGTAGAGAGAGAAAAATAACATTTCTTTATACTCTCTTTGGGTATACCTCTTGAGTCAAAGGAGTTGTTCAATACTGCCCAAAAATTTCCTCATAAAAACTACAAATTTGCTCTGTGGTTAGAATGTGGCCAAATGGCAGAGCCTGTCAGAAAAATGTTTAGGCTTTCTCCCCTAAACTAAAACAAAAACTATGTACCCAGAGGGTATATAAAACCTTTTAGCCTTGGCTGAGTAGCTCAGCTGTTTAGAGTATCATCCTAATACACCAAGGTTGTCGGTTTGATCCCTGGTCAGGGTACATAGAAGAAACAACCAATGATGCATAAATAAGTGGAACAACAAATTGCTATCTCTTGCTCTCTCTCTCTCAAGTAAATAAAATAAAAAAATATTTTAAAAAATCCTTTAAAAATCTGGTAAAAGGATTTGTGGGTAGGTCAATCTATGATGTCATTTAAGCAGCAAACCAACTTCTTGAAGAATTGAGAGCAGCTGTCCTTGTCTTACACAATTTTGCCAAACTAGCTTTAGAGGCAGTTCAAAATTCACCTGTTTCTTTTAGCAAAACCCCTTCCCCACCCCTCTATCTTTCTCAGAAGACTTGTAAATATTGGCCTTGGGAAACCAAAGTCCTTGGAGGAACTTGTATTTCTTCCCAGTGCCTTTGAGTTATAAATGTTTTACAGACCTCAGAGCTTATTCTTATCAGAAGGAAAATGAAAAGGGGAAAAGGTCACCTGAAATTTAGATGAATGAAAAAATCATATGCCTTTCCACAAATATTAGTAGGAAAAATTTTAGCTTTCTGAGCAGATACATTTAACATATTCCAACTGTTCTTTTATAATTAGTGAGTTTTATATTATAGTACCTGTATCGTGGCTAAAATTTTAAAATGAGACTATAAGGTCTCTGTTTGTATTGTCTATGTTTATGTGTGTCAGTATATTTATGTTGTACGTATGTATATATATACATACTGCATATGTATATATATGCAGTATGTATATATATATGTGGCGTTTTCTACCTCCAGATGTTATTACTAAAATTACTTTGTATAATACAACAACAATAAAATTTAAAAAAAAAAAAAAAAGATGGATGTAATACAACAACAATAAAATTAAAAAAAAAAAATAAAATTACTTTGTAAAAGAGCTTTATTAAATTAGCTTAAACACACAAGCACTTATATAAATTTAGGGCTCATAAAAATCCCCAAAACTAATAAAAAAGAACTCAAATGCTTTTCAGGTTCACGTGATCTGGGAAAATATTTGGCAATTAAAGCTAGTTTAAGTTTGTTGATTTAACTAAAATGGACATATCTTTAGAGTTATTACTTTTGAATATAACAAAGATGTATAATTTGTTTTACCTGGGTATATGAGTCAAATGAGTTCATGTTCATGTTATTTCTTATAAAATATGTCAGCAAGAAAAATTAGCTTGGAATGATAGTTGACTTTATCTAAACTCTCAAAGTTTTATGGATATTCTAAACATAATTGTTGAGAACAATAATAAAAACATTTTAAGGTGAATTTTAAAAATAATTACCCAAGATCTTTATTGTAACCATAAACCTAAAGTCTTGCTAAGTTAAATAATGGGCTAAGTTAATGATTACTCAGATCACTTCTAAATAGGATAAAATATAAAACATTAATTGCTGAACATAGGTTTGCCTATATTTGGATTCCTTTTATAGGTATAATGTCTTATACCACATTGAGAAATGTACGATGAGGCCTTTGATTACTTAAAAAAATCTCCTACCTAACCTAGTTTTCTCTGTATTAAAAGAGCTAAGTTTTAGCCCTGGCTGGTAGTACAGTGGATAAGGCACCGGCCTGCAAACCCAAAGGTCACTGGTTCAATTCCCCAGCCAGGTCTCCAGCCAGGTCCGTAGCTAGAGCCAGATAAAAGGCAACCACACACTCTCTGCCTCTCCCCTTACCCCTCTCTCTAAAAATAATAAATAAAATTTTTTAAAAAAGCTAAGTTTTGCTAAAAACTATGTAACCTTACAAATTTGCCTGTAAAATTCCTCATGATCATTTTGCTTAATAATGGGTATTTTAAGTCTTTTGTAATTTACAGAGAATTATTGTTTTACTCTGATGCTTTTATAAAAGTATTCCTGCAAAAGTGCTTCCTCTTCAAGGAGATTCATGGAAAGAACTTTGACAAGTAAACTTTTCTGATAACTTTATGATCTTAAAATAAACTGGGTAAGAATTTCTGGAAGTAATATCTGGAAAAAACTGGATTCAAGCAGAACAATAATTAACAACATGGGATTCAAAGAACTGAGGAGGAGGATTATAATTTTTGTTTGAAGCTTTGCTGTTTCTCTAATGTTTTGCCTTATCAAATTTAAGGAAACTTTCTTTTAAGCTATCAACAATTTGGTAAGACATACTATGTGAACAAAGAGAAAACACTTATTCCCCTGCCCCTATCTTATCCCTCCAGAATTGTGTTACTCTTGAGTATTTTTCTCATGATAATAAAATTAGTTATTGGTAAGTTCAATGGGAATCTGTTCTTGTAATAGGACACAATTAGAAGTATTAGTTATATTACTAAAGAGCTGACTAGAATGTCGTATTTGAGAAAGATGTCTGTAGACTTAGATATGACCAGATGATTTTAAGGCCAATAAATTCCCTTGGAAAAATTGACCTGATACCTTGCTTACAAGCTTCCAAAATCACTATTCTTGCTATACTTATGTAAATAATCAGGCCAAGTGTAATGCAAACAAATTAGTTTTTCTGTGGCTATCTTTGGAAAAAAGATATGGGGATAATTGTAGGTAAAAAAAATTACATTTGAATCTTTGTCTATATTAGATTCTAATTCTGTTCATTGTCTTTGAGGTTTTGTCATATACCTGTAAGCTGGACTGGATCTTAAATTCTGCTAGTTTCCTAAAAAATTTGGCTATGAGTATCCAAACTGATGTTCTCAACTTTTCTTTCACCCTTAGAATCACCAAGAACAAAGACTGCCCTTAAATCTTCTTGAAAAGACTGTATCAGCCATTCCTTACTACCCAGACGGCAGGGAGACTTCAGGGACTCAAGGCCTATGAGTGCCTGGGTGGCCAACATAGGACTGCGTAGTGTCTCTTAGGTTATATAACTGAGCCCCTAACTGTTTACAAAGAAACTAAGACAACTCATTGGTCAGCTCCACTGAACCTACATTGTGAGCAAGAAGGAACCTATCAGCAGACATTCATAATTCAGGATTCACTTCTTTGACCAGACCCCACTTATGTGGTTAGAAATAAATGTAAATGAGGTTATATTAGAAACTTCTCCTTAACTCTCGAGGATATTGTAGAACCCACTCCTAAGATGAGAGCTGCCCAAGAAAAACCTTCAGACTCTCTGGAAAAAGTAGTTCCTAATAATTGTATCCTTATCTTTTAGCTGAGCAGGAAGATGTCTATACTGTGGCCAATACCACCTATTGTACCTGGATTAACAATTCAGAGGAAGTTGAAACTCAGTTGCATAAATTCACTGAGTAAGTCAATTGGGTTAAAAAGGTGACTTGTTCAGTAGGGTCTTTCTTTGATTTATTGATTTTGATTGGTTTAGATCTTGGGGACTATGGTTCAAAAGTGCACTCTAGATATTGGGAATTACCCTGTTTACAACAGTCATAGTGGTCGCCCTGGAATGTTGGATTCTCTCAAAAGCTTAAAGTGCATGTTTGCAGCCACTAAGTGAGCAAATGATCCCCCCAAGACTGGGACACCAAAAGAGGAATGAAGAGAGTGATTGACTTTAAAATTGTGAACTTGAAGTTGTGGCCTATGAATAGCACAGATATTTAGAAAAATAAAGTCATGACCTGTGCATAACATAGAACATCAGTAAAAACTACAAGAAATACAGAGTAGTGGCTGAGCATGGTTAATGCCTTAAAGTTTTATCATATCTCTCAGTTAAGCTGAGAGTCTGGTCAAAGGCGGAATTGTTAGAAAAAGGAGATAACAGGTCCCAAATGGAGTCGTTTGTGCTAAATCCATATCACCAAACTGAGATTTAATACCTAATCTAATTGCAGTTTCAGCCTCTCCCAGGAATTTAATCTTAACCAGTCAATCTGGAATTTTCTGGTCAGCACTACTGAGGGAATCCACCTGATAGCTCCCGGCAGTCCCCGACAGGCAGGTAACCTCAGCCTGAAACAACCCACTCTTTTCCTTCTGCCTATAAAAGCCTTCCTTTTGTACAGCTCCTCAGAGATCCATTCTACTTGCTAGATGGAATATTGCCTGATTCATGTGTCACTCAATAAAGCCAGTAATGTATTTAGATTTTAGCCAGTTGAATTGTGTTATTTAACACCAGACAAGCCTGAAGGAGGTGAGATCACACAGAGCAGAGATGAGCCATCCCAGAAGAGGCCATTCTCTTTAGCCTTCAGTCCTGCAAGATCAGCAAAGCCACACCAGAACCAGAAGAACCACTCAGCTAACTAGAAGAACCACCTAGCTAAGCCCAGCCTGAATTGCTGTCTCATGGAAATGTGAACTAAATATAGTTTTGTTCTGAGCTATTTAGTCTTGGAACAATTTCTTATGTAGCAAAAGCTAACTAATTAAAGAAGTTTATAAAAAATGTTTTTAGGGGGTGGGCAATGATAGGATTTTAAAAGGATAGTTAAGGGGGATAAATGGTGACAGAAGGACATGTGACTTGGGTGGTAAACACACAATAAAAGCTATAGATGATATCTCATAGAATATACTTCAAACCTACATAACTTTATTAACCAATGTTATTAAATACATTCAATAAAAATTTGTTTATCATAAAAAGACAATTATATATACATATATAATATAGGGTGGGACAAAAGTAGGTTTATAGTTGTTCATATGGAAAATAATAGTATAATTAATAAATAATAATATAAGAATAAGCTCTATGGTTCATGTGCTCATAACTGTAAACCTACTTTTGCTTCACCCTGTATTTTTGGTCATACAAACATAACAGCTAAGTCAAAGAGAATTAAGGTACTTACTTTCTGACCACCTCAAAATACTTCAGCAGAATTTAAAAATACAAGTTATAATGAAGAGGTTTTAAGAGACCTGCAGGACAACATGAAACATAATAACATCCATATCATAGGGATACCAGAAGGAGAAGAGAAACAAAGATTGGAAAATCTGCTCAAAAAAGTAATGTTAGAAAATTTCCCTAACATGAAGGAAGCACAGAGGGTCCCAATAAAGATCAACCCAAACAGACCAACTCCAAGGCACATTATAATTAAAATGGCAAATTTCAAATACAAAAAGAGAATCCTAAAAGCATCAAGAGAGAACTGACAAATAACATCTAAGGGGGCTCCAATAAGGCTATCAAATGATTATTCAATAGAAACAATTTAAGCCAGATGGGAATGGCAAAAAGTATTTCAAGTAATGGAAAACAAAGGCCTGCAACCAAGAATACTCTACCCAGCAAGGCTCTCATTCAAGATGGAAGGAGAAATAAGGAGTTTCCCAGATAGAATAGAGGGCCCAGAAATAAACCCAAGTCTTTATGGTCAATTAATATTTGACAAAGAGGGAAGGAGCATAAAATGAAGTAAAAATAGCTTTTTACACAAATTGTGTTGGGAGAACTGGATAAGAACATGCCAAAAAAATGAAACCAGACCACAAAAAAAAATGAAACTAGACCACCAACTTACACCATACACCAGAATAAACTCAAGGTGGATAAAAGACTTAAACATAAGCCATACCACCATAAAAGTCCTAGAGGAAAACATAGGCAGTAAAATTTCAGATATGCCACATAGCAATATTTTCACCGATATATCTCCTAAGGCAAGGGAAATAAGGGAACAAATAAACAAATGGGACTACATCAAACTAAAAAAGCTTCTGCTCAGCAAAAGAAAACATTAGCAAAATGAAAAGGGAACCAACCTTATGGAAAAACATACATTCCAGTGATACCTTGGACAAGGATTTGGTCTCCATAATATATAAAGAACTTACATAACTTAACCCCAGCAAGACAGATAACTCCATTTAAAAAAACAGGCAAAGGACCTGAACAGATATTTCTCCAAGGAGGACATACAGGCCCATGGGCACATGAAAGGATGCTCAACATCATTAGCCATCAGAGAGATGCAAATTAAACAGAAGATACCACCTCACCCCTGTCAGAATGGCCATCATTAACAAATCAACCAATAGCAAGTGGTGGTGAGGGTGCACAGGAAAGGGAACCCTGGTACAGCCACTGTAGAAACAGTATGGAATTTCCTCAAAATGGAACTGACTTTTGATCCAACAATTCCACGGTTGGGTTATACTAGAAGAATCCCAAAAACACCAATTCAAAAGAAACTATGCAACCGTATGTTCATAGCAGCATTATTTACAATAGCCAAGCATAGGAAACAGTCTAAGTGCCCATCAGTGGATGAGTGGATCAAAAAAACTTTGGTACATTTACACAATGAAATACTACACAGCAGAAAGAAAGGAAACTTTTATCTTTGGTGACAGCATGAATGGAACTGGACAGTATTATGTTCAGTGAAATAAGGCAGTCAGTGAAAGACAAATACCATATAATCTCACCTAATACAGGAAATTAATGAAAAGAAACAAGCAAAATAGGCATGGAAACAAGGAACAGGCTGACAGTGACCAGAGGGGAGGGGGAAGGGTGAAGCAGGAGAAGGGGGCAAAGAAGGCAAAGGGTTTAGTTAAGGAACCAGTATAAATGACCCATGGACATGGACAACAAGGTGGGAATTAACTGCGGGACATGGGATGGGGTCGGCAGGGAAGGAGAGAGCAATGGGGAAAAAAATGGGACAGTTGTAATAAAACAATAATAAATTAATTTAAAGATGAAAAAATAAATTAAAAAAAATACAAGTTGTGTTGCTCAACCTTCCCTGTACTTTTTGCACCCCCCACGGACATTGCTTTCTGTAGTGTAGATTGTACCACTTACCAGAATCTTGGTGGTGTAGGCGCTGTTGATGGCAATAGCATTGACCAGCAGTTCCATGGTCTTGGTGTTGATGGAGCTGGGGTCAGGGATCTCCTTGTAGTGGACATCACCAATGTAGGCCTGCACTACCGTCATGCGATTGGTTGTCAGTGTGCCCGTCTTGTCTGAGCAGATGGCTGTGGCATTGCCCATGGTCTCACAGGCATCCAGGTGGCGTACCAGGTTGTTGTCCTTCATCATTTTCTGGGGGGAGAGGCAGATGACAGGGTGTCAGTGGGGAGAGAGACCTGGGGTGCTGCGGTGCTAGGGGTACTGGGTAAACACGTAGTAAAAGAAAAAGAGATGTTGCAGTCCATCCCTTTGCTTTCATATACACAAAGGATTATAGTTGTTGCAGCCTCTGACACCTGGGCTTGTTTGTGTGCCTCCCTTTTCCTTCCTTTTTATTAGATGAGCCATTTAAAAGAGTTCATTAGCTGATTCAATTAATTTGGATTATAGAAGTAATCTACATTGTTTATGGAAAAATAGAGAAAAGGATAAATTAAGGTCGGGTCCTCTTTGATTACTTCAAATATTTTTTTTCTTATACCATAATATAAATAAATATTTTAATTTATTATGAATTTTCTCAAATGTACCATCTTTCACTGGTGCCTGGTTTTTTCTTTACGTTTTATTTTTTAAAATTTTTATTTATTATCCTTAGAGAGAGGGGAGGGGAGAGAGGCAGGGAGGGAGAGAGACATCAATGTGTGGTTGCCTTTCACCTGCCTCCAGCTGTGGACCTGGCTGGAGACCTGGCTTGCAACCTGGTTATGTGCCCTGGCTGGGAGTCGAACCAGCGACCTTTGGGTTCTCAGGCCAGCGCCTTATCCACTGTGCTACCAGCCAGGGCAGTGCCTGGTTTTCACTGGCACAAAAAGTAAGTATGTTTTGGGGATATATGTGTTTATAGACATAAGACTATCTGGAAAAAGATAAAAATATTAATGTCATTATCTTTGGGTGGTTGAATTATAGGAGATTTTTATAACCTTTAAAAAAGTGTATAGATTCTATTTTTCTACAATGAATACATATTGTAACTTTCATAATGAAAACCATACATTTCTTTTAAATACAGGTACATAAAAAAGAAAAAGAAAACAAATCACCCATAGTGCTACCACTCATAACTGATACATTTTACACATCAGCATCCTTTCTTTTAAAACTTGTGTCAAAAATGGAATCCTACAATACATATTATTATTAATTTTTAAATGTATTCACCCCCTTTTCTCTCTTCTCAGTTCTATGCTCCTAGCTTCTTCCAGGTTCTGAAGCAAGTAATGCAAGTAAAGTAATTTTCTAGGAATTATGACTCTCCATATAGCTACTCCCATCATAGTGACCCAAAGGCAAGGAGGGACATGAGAAGTTGCAAAAGTAAAAGTTGCTGCATTAGCTGTAATTCTTGTCTGGGCTTAAGGATTTTATTTCTTTTATTCTTTCACCTCATTATAACTCTATAACAATGGTAGAAAAAAGGAGTGCAATTAGAATACCTTTAATAGCAGTTCATGTTATGAAGAAATGTGTATTGGTGGGATTATATACCATTTCAATTTCTCTTATTGTAACTTGTGATAATAATAACAATAAAAATATGTTGAATGGGTGATGAACAGAAATTTGACTTTGAAACACAATTTACAGTTTGCAGAACTCTTTAGAACTTAACTTTTTTTTTTTCCTGATTATAAGAATTCTGTGAAACCTGTGAGGATTCTTGTAATCCATTTTGTCAATCAAAGACGCCAACCAAGGCAAAGTGACTTCACCAGGCAAATGCACCTAGTCGGGGTTAGAGCTGGGTTTGAATCTAGCTCTTGTTTAACCTCACAACCTGAATCATTCCAGCGGGCTCCCACTCATCTGTACTTGCTGACAAGATTCATCTGCTGGGCTTCCAAGTGCCCAGACCTATGCTGTCTGCCACAGTAGCTTCATGTGGCTACTGAGCACTGGTGATATGGTTAGTTTGATGTGAAATAAGTGTAAAGTATCCATTGACTCTTAAACACATTATGAAAAAAAGTAAAATATCTCACTAGTAATTTTTATGTTGATTACATGTTGGCTTGATAATAATTTGGATATAGTGAGTTCAATAAATTGTTCTTAAAGTTAATTTTACCTGTTTCTTTTTATTTTTTATTTTTAGCATGGCTACTAGGAAATTTAAAATCACACATATGGCTCACATTATGTCTCTATAAGACGTTGCTGATCTAAGTTGTCATCTCTTTTCTTTTGATGGTGGCTTCCAGGGTAAGTCCAGGCTCAGAGAGGGGAGAGTGTACTTCTCCTGGGTTAGGGTGCTGTACTATGTTTGTTAAGTGACTATGTAAATAACATTATCTATGACTGAGAAAGGTACCAGGTTCCAGAGATGCAAACTACAGAAGGTGTGGAGGCCTAAAAATGTCTGTACATGATCCTCCCAAAACCAAAATAACTTTCAAAGAGAAGCACCCCACCACCACCATCCCCCAGCTCAGCTGTATGGCTGTGAGGGTCCTGACTCATGGTTGTGGGAGAGTCTCCATCTACAGGACCCTGGCCCTCAAGTACTGTGTTGTTACCTGTTTGGGCTTTGGTTTGTGGGATGGAGTTTCTTTGAGAACCCTAAAACAAGGAGATGATAAGGGCCATATCCTTTACACAGAGCTGCCACTTTCTGGCACCTGCCTAGAGATCTCTTTTCTGTATGAAATTACATCGGTGAGCCCAGCCCAAATTCCAGCTTGGAAACTGACGCTTGCTATGCCCTGCAGCGGCTCTGCCAATGTCTCAGAGCAAATGCCTAATTTATAAACACACTCAGGCCTCCACCCTCACAGGAAGATCCTGGCATCAGGGCCCTGGGAAACAGGCATGCAACCCTCACTCTGAAGTGTGAAAACCACAGGGCCAAGGGAAGAGAAGTAGCCCAGGGTGTGAGGACCTGGGGTGAGCCAGGCTTGAAGTGCCCCTACGAGGGCTGGATGCACAGTGGCCATTGGGTTACTGGCCCACTTAGTTCAGTGTCCAGGCTTTGAAGGGGGCCACAGGCCTAGGAGCAGAGGTAGGCGAGGGCCAGCATTCAAGAGGGCTCACCAGCAGTTGGCAGGCAAGGGCCCACCTGCCCTTTAGTGAACTGTTTTTAAAACTTCAGCCCTGGCTGGTGGCACAGTGGATAAGGCACTGGCCTGTGAACTCAAAGGTCACTGGTTCCATTCCCAGCCAGGGCACATAACCAGGTTGCAAGCCAGGTCTATAGCTGGAAGCAGGTGAAAGGCAACCATACATTGATGTCGCTCTCCCTCTCTGCCTCCCTCCTTTCCCCTCTCTCTAATTATAATAAATAAAGTCTTTAAAAAAATAAGGAGAGTTTATATTAAGTCCAGATTTCTCAGTTCTTTTGAAAAAAATGTCAAGATATGGCAACACTAGGCCTGTATCTCCACAAGGTGACACTGAGCTGGGCTGAATATTGGTTGTCCTGTTAGCCAGGGTGCAAATTTCCAATTTGCCACAGGCTCCTGAAGACTTGTGAGTTTTGGGTTCTTGTATACATCTCTCTCTGAGTTTCCACTGTGTCCACTTTCTTCTTCTCAGCTTTTCTCCCAACTGGCCTCGGACCACCCCACAGATCCCCAGCTGGAGGCAACCAATCTCAGCTGTACCAGCTGGCTGGTCCTGCTGTCCACATCTCACCTTCACAGAGTAGGCCAGCGAGATGGTGACAGCCAGGGGGAGTCCCTCGGGCACGGCGACCACCAGCACCGTCACACCGATGATGAAGAACTTGACAAAGTACTGCACATAGACAGGCGTGCACTCTGGTAGCCATGGCTTCTTGTTGACCACAAAGGTGTCCACGGTGAAGTAGAGCACCAGGATGATCACTGTGATGGCTGACATCACCAGGCCTGCAACATGAGGTGGAAGAGACCTACTTAGAGGCTTCTCCTGGGGCCCAGGGACCCTGGGAATTGAGATGTGGACCAAACCCTTGGCCAAAAGGCCTCTGGATCAGGCCAACCCTAGCTCATATCCCAGTTCTGCCACTTACTTGCTTTGTGGCCTAGGGCAAGTCCTTGGTCCTCAAAGAGCCTTAAGGTTGCTCCTCTGTACAATGGGGATGAATTTTTATTTCACATGGTTTTGTAAGGGTCACTGCATATAAAGTGCCTAGCATGGTGCCAGACACATAGTAGGTATTTAAGAAATGTGTGCTGAGTGAATATGTAATTAAATAAGAACTGCTTGAATAGTGCTCCCACAAAATAATAATGTGTAGTGGGTACCATTTAATTTATTCATTCATTCATTTAGGCACTAGGGACACAGCATGTAAAGAGGACAGAGTTCCTGCCCTTGGGAAGCTGAGATTTTGAAGGCGGAGGCAGATAAGAAACAAGCATGAACAAGATAATGTCGATATGGATAATGCTGTGAAAAAGATTCTGGATGATGTGCTAGATTGTGACATGGCCTTAAGATAAGCAAACAACCTAAATGTCCATTGGCAGATGAATGGATAAAGAAAATGTGGTATATATGAGGTTTGTCCCAAAAGTATTGGCTGCATAAACTTTTAATTATTTTGACATTGGCTCGATACTTTTGGGACAGATCTCATACATACAAGAGAATATTATTCAGTCATAAAAAGAAGGCAATCCTTTAAGAAGAACAAAGTAAATAGAGAAGCCAAAAAACTTACATGCATGACTCATGGACATGAACTAAGGAGGACATTGCTGGAGGAAATGGGGTACTGGGTGGAGGGGGACTACGGGGGGAAAATTGGGACAACTGTAATAGCAAATAAATAAAATATATTAAAAGAAAAAAAAAAGAAGGCAATCCTGCCATTTGTGACAACATGGACGGACCTGGAGGACATTCTACTAAATGAAATGAGGCAGATAGAGAAGGACTTGTATGGGGGATCTGAAACAAGCAAACTCATAGAAACAGAATAGAAGGGTAGATGTAGGGGCTGTGGGGGGAGGGGGTGGGGGAGTTGTTTTTCAGTGGGTGTGACGTTTCAGTTGTGCAAGATGAGTAAGTTTTGGAGCTATGCTGTACAACATGGTGCCTACAGTCAATAATATCCAAAACCAAACTATGAAAGAACACTGGACATTTTTGGAGGTGGTGGATACATTAAATACTTTTGCTGTGGTGATGGTATCATGGGTGTATGCATGTGTCCAAACTCATTAAGAGGTACATATTAAATGTGTGTTATTTTTGTATATAAATTATATTTCAATATTGCTAAAAGAAAAAAAGCAACATGGGCACGTAGGGAGAGGCTATTTGCACAAGGCTGTTCAGGGAAGGAGGCGGTATATGACCAGAAAGATGAACGATGAGAAGGAGTAGCCAGGTGGTGAACTGGAGGAAGAGAGTTCCTGGCAGAAAAAACAGGTGGGAGCCCATTTTTGGATGAGAAAAACTAAGGGGATGTGACTCACCCAAGGCCACAGGCCTAAGAGGTTAGCAAATGAAGATGGCTACCCCTGTGATCCCTCTTGCCAGTTCCTATGCCCATCTCCATGTGCCATAGGTGCTGTGCAGGTGCCTCTGAGACTGCGCATACCTGCACCCTTCACCAGAGGAGGCTTATTCTTGGGTTTTTGGAGTCTTTTTGTCAGGAATTACCTGTGAGTGCAACTCACCCCAACTGGATGGCCAATATCCAATGGCTGATATAGGGGTCCAAAAGCCCCGCCCCTTGCTGCAGGTGGGACAGACCCTGCAGAGGTCTTCTGCTCCATAGCTCCTCATGGAGCAGGTGGAATTTGAGATTTCTCCTGAAATCTCGGCTGTATCTGGCTTCTTTCCTGGCTCTGTTGCATATCCCTTACCTTTTCCAGGTCTCATCTGGGAACATACCCCTCCTGAAAATCCTAAGCCCACCCATCTTCAGCTCTGTTTTCCGGAGATTCAGCCCAAGAGAGAAGCAGAGGTGGGATGTGAACCCAGAAGTACTTGACTCTGAATTCCATTTTTGGCAGAGCCAAGGAGGTAAAGGGAGGTGAGCGAGGACTTGGAAAGCCCTGGGGTTGTTCTCATTTCGTTCCCTCCACCTTGGTGCCATGTTTCCTAGAGTCTTCTCTATGGCAGGGATGGAGGAAATCCCTGGGCCTATTGTTCCCCCACCCCCACCCTCACCTCCAGCTGTGGAGCCTCAGAGCCTGCTCAATTGCTGTCTGACTGTCACAGGGGCGGGAAGCTAAGCTCCCAGCAGCCAGGAGCTCTCACCAGGACCCTGAGTTTAAATATAGACAGCCAAGCCTGTAATTTGCCCCCCTTCTCCACACTGTAGCGCCTATAATTAGAGCCAGGAGACAGCCCCGGGGGAACAAGCAACCAGGTGGGGATGCCTTGGCATTTGCTACATCCTTACCCAAGAGGAGAGACCAAGGTCACATCAGATGGACAGGGCTCACCTTGCAGCTGGGCTCAGCTTCCTGGACCAGAGGGGCTATTTCCAGTCTTCACCTGAGCTGCCAACTCAGTTAGGAAGCCCAGCTTGTTGTACTGGGGGTCCTGGCACTGTTCTCAACCTCTTCGATCTTTCCTCTTCACTGCAGTTGGGGTGGTCATTATAGAGCCCAAACACACCCCTGCTCTCCCCTGCTCAAGCCTCTTCCATGGCTCCCATTTTCCTCAGGATAAAGCCTGCAATGCACATACTCCAGATGCTGCAGGATCTGTCCCCTCTCCAGTCACCACATTGGTCAAGTGCTAAGCACTCTGCATAATTTAATCCTCAAAATAACTAGTCAAATAGGCACTGCTGTATATCCTAATTCCACAGGCCAGGAGGCATGGGCTCAGAGCTAGGGGAAGTTACTTGCCTAAATTCTTACAGCGATAGCTGGATAAGAATGCAGGCAGCGTGCTTCTAGAAGCTCAGGCTTTCAGCTTCACTCCTCTCTAAGCGCTAACTGAGCCCCTACTGCAGAAGGACTCAGATTGGTTGCTATGGTTAAGAAGGGTGGGTTTCAGAGACCATCTCATGCAGGCCACCACTTGGCAGATGAGGCGACTGAGGCGCAGCTCAGAGCAGGGCCCTCTCTGGGGTCCTACTGTGTGTCCTCCCTCACACCCTGCACACTCACCCGCCTTGCCGATCTGCACAGCCAGCTTGGTGAGTTTGCCCTGGAGCACCGACTTCTCCTTCTTGTGCATGTTGGCCTTCTTCTTGTCATCAGCATCGCCACCCTCAGCACTCTTGAGGGGCTGCATCTCCATGGCGGCTGCCCCATCCTGCTGTTTGGCTGTAGGTGGCAGAGCACGAATGTGTACACACAGACACACACAGATACACAGACATGCACACACAGGTCAGCCTGTAGGGTGGAAATGTTGGCTCCCACCCTGCCTGCCACAGGGAGTGTGGTGAGGTACCCACTTCCTTGCCTGGGCCCCTGCATGGCTGGCACAGAAGCTCTGTGCTGGGAGGTCTGCCTCTTCCAGCCAGAGAAAATGGTCCCAGGGCCACTGGCTGCTTAAGACCTGGAATCCAGGACACAGCAAGGAGTGACATGGCTCCACCTGGATTCCCAGCAGAAGTGAGCTGGAGTCCCCTCTGGGCCTCTTCCAAATGGCCTATTGGCTATTCCCACATTCAAACAGGACATATAGGCTTGGGCTTTACACATTGGTCCCTGGGCCATATGGTTGGGATATTAAGTAGTCACCAGACAGCAGGGACAAAAAGGGGGCTTAAAAGGTAAAAGAGAGTGTCCTCATCCATGGGTGCTAAGCCCTTTCCTCATTCAGAGCAGGACTGATAGGTGGGCCTGGAGTCCTACCCCTTATCCCATGAGGATCTCAAAGAACCAGCTTTAAGGTGTCAGCTAAATAGTCAGCATAGCTCAAAGGCAGGAGGGAAGCTGGCTTGCAGGTGTCCCACCCTGCACTGTGTGACACCTCCATTTGACCTGGTACCACTTGAATCATAGCTATACACCCCCAAAGATGTCAGGCAGCCATAGTTGCAACCATGCCTGCCTCTGGCATAGCCCTTAGAACTGGTGGGGAAGGGCTGCAGGGACCACAGGACCCAGTTAATACAAAAGGGTTACCTTTGCTCTGGCTGGCGTCCACAGTGCCATCCTGCATTTTACCTACACGACAAAGAATTTTAACAGACAACAGAGAACAGACAACACACGTCGGTCATCACAGAGACTCAACAGGGCCACAGACATTCATGTCACAGATGGAGGAAGGGCTAAGCCGACTCTGTCCCTCCAAACAGGCATACTGGGGATGTCCCAAACAAGAGCAAACCTGGCCAGTGTGTTGACTGCAGGGTCTGGCTTGGGAGAGTGTTACTGTGGGAATTATTTTGACTTTAGGCATCTTACAGATTAAACAACAGCCTTGGAGATTAAAGGGAAAAGGGGCTAAGGTTGGATGGTGTGGAGCAGAGCAGTGTGAGTTGTCAGGCTTGTAATTAGTAATTTGATTGGTGCCTTTTGTGGGCTGAGAGAAGGCAAAAGGAAATGAGAGAGAGGAGAGAGAGGAGAGAGGGAGAGAGGAGGGAAAGAGAGAGACACACACAGAGAGAGAAAGCGCTGAGATTCTAGAATGGGACAAGGGGAAGAGTTTGGTTTAATGTGTTCCTTAGTTCCTGGTTCCAGGAGAAATAATACTCCTTTCTCTTTTTCCTTCTGAAGGGGTGTGAAGCCATGGCATGGACAGCCCCAACCCCATACTCAGCCCCACTGAGAGTGACTTATGCGAAGGGTGGGCAGGGGGTTCTCAGCAGTGGGCTCTGAGGTACCCCAGGTGTGTCCAGGGAGCTTGGAGAGGGTAGCCTGACCCCCAGGAGAAGCTGCCAACCTCCCCTCCATTTCCATGTGTGTTCTTCATTCTGAGGTTGACCAACTGAGGCCACATTAGATAGAAAAGGCCAGGTCAGTGGGCTCCCATAAGTGCCACCCACTTCCAGCCCTGCATACTGGGGATTAAAGTTGCCTGGTGCTGGGAAAAGGGCTGAGTTTGAGGTTCCCCAACAGCTAGAGGTTGTGGGCTGTTTTGGCAGGGTGGGACGGACTGCTGGCTTCTACCTGGTGGCTGAGACACTTGCTTTCATCTACTGGCACTGTGGAGAGGGACACTCTGTCTACTGAGCTCATGCAGAACTGTGCCTGCAGGCCTCACCACCTCTGAGGGAGTCTGAGGAGGTCAGCCACCCCTGGGAGTTTGCTGCAAAAGTGATTCCCACAGCTCACAATCCAGAAGAACCCACCATATTCCAGGTGCATACATGACCTCCATGATGTCATCAAGTCCTCACCACGTCCCTACAAGGGTACTCCTGCATTTATATTCATTTACAGATGAGAAATTGAGGCTCAGAGAGAGAGAACACCTTCCTGGTCTCTGTGGGTAAATGGAGCTGGCCTCAAAGTGTGTGCATGTTTCCACCCAGTTGGGGAGAATACATCCACCTCTTAGCCCCTCTGAGCTCAGGGGAGGGGCATGGAGGTGACACTGGGGGGATTGAGCTCCTGAAGTTTCTTCTTGACATGAATTAGCTGTGTGGTATTACCTCCCCCAGCCTTTGCTCCCACCTCTGTAAAGTAGGGGTGCAACGTTCACCTTCTGGAATACCCAG
The DNA here is from genome assembly GCA_004026585.1 of Noctilio leporinus. Taxonomy (NCBI): domain Eukaryota; kingdom Metazoa; phylum Chordata; class Mammalia; order Chiroptera; family Noctilionidae; genus Noctilio; species Noctilio leporinus. The sequence goes on along the minus strand of PVIW01001073.1, from coordinate 196,294 downwards.
AGCTGCCTTAGTGGTCAACACTGGCCCATTCAGCCTTTTGCAGTTTGTGTCATTTCCTGTTAGTCTTCATGATACACTGCAAGGCAAGCCAGAGGACTTTTCTCACTCATTTTACAGATGTGGAACCAGAGGCCTAGGAAGGTTCAGAGGCAGCCAGCCCTCTTATGGAGCATCCTGAAGATAACCCTGAGGCTGGGTTATGGGTTCCATAATGGTGTGGTCAGCATCACCACAGCCCCATTGCAGGGACTGGGGGTGGGGCAGTGGCCGTCCTGGATCCCAGACCCACACTCTCCAAGGAAAGGGCAATGCTCTTCCCACTGCCTCTCACTGCAAAGGCTCGGTGAACTGTCTGGGGTTCAAAGAGAAAGTCCCCGCTGCTCTGTTGTAAAATTCTTTCTAACAGATTTAGAAACAAAAGGCCTTTTAGAGCAAACAGAAATGAACTACAACAATTATTTTAAATTTAAAACATAATTTTACGAACTGGGCTAAAGGGCGACAGAGGACTTCCTTCAATAGTTGCTTTGGCTGGCACAAAGGGGCCTTTATTTGTATTGCATATTATCAGAGGCAACAGCCTGTGTGTGTGCCCATTAACCAAGCTAGCAATTTCCTCTTTCATTTCCATGGTGACCACGTGGCCAGAAAAATAATCACTAATGCATATGGTTGAGGAAGGGAATGGTGTTCCAGGGGTGCAGATGGTCTGGCTTCTCAGAAGCAAGGGACTTGCTGGGAGCTCTCTTAGCTAAACAGGTGCCTGCCCGGCCCTGGAGCTATGGCAGAACAGCTGGCTCTGGCTGCATGTGTCACCTAGAGGATGGGCTGGGTTTCAGGGGAGCTGGGATGTAGGACAGAACCCAAGATAGAGAACTAGGTGGAGACTTGAAGGTCTCTCTGCATTAGATGCCAGATGCAGCTTTGCCAAATGGGTCTGTTATTTTCATGTGTTGCCAGGGACATGGGTGTGAATGGATGTGGGGGACTCATGGAGAGGTGACCTGAATCTTTGGGGAGATAGACCACTAAGTAGAAGACCTGGGAGATGTCACTTATCTTCTGTTTCTCCGTTTCTTTCTCCATGAAATGTAACAATTTAAACCAAGGTGATGCTTATGAAAGCATGGCAAAGTGCCCTGTAAATGCCTGGAGTTAAGAGTGATGTATTATTAATCATGATTATAAGAGATGTATTAAAGAGTGATTACACTTATAATCAATTGAGAAATAATACAATAATAATGGCCATCATAATGCCTCTAAGATGAATGGAACACAACCATCTTCAGTTGAAATGGAATTTAGGGGAGTAAAAGCAGAGGAAATACTGCCACTGAATTTGTTTTCTATCTCCTAGTCATCCTGATTTGGCTGGAGGAAAAAGGAATAGTTAATTGTCTCACTACACCTCAGCCCAGCCTTCTGGTCCTCTGATCACATTTTGAGCAACAGCTTAGAGCACTATTTCCCAAAGTGTGTCATGGGGGCATACGAATCCTAAAAGATTCAGCCAGAAAAGGTCCTGCAGCCCAATCAGCCTGGGAACCTCTGTGTGGCTCTGTACCTCTACCCTACACACCAGCCTATGCAAGGCAGCAAGGAGTCCTGCCACAAGGAAGACAGGAATTCTATCCAGAGGTTATTAAACATCTTTGACCACAGGATCTTTTTCTTGGGGGGAAGGCCTCTTAATAACCTTGTGAAGTTTACAAGTCACACTACATTGAGAAATCCTGAATTAGGAAGAGGAACATGCACTTGAAAGCCAGCCAGGCCTGGGTTCAAATCCCAGTTCTGCTTTCTAGCTCTGTGCCCTTGGGCTAGGGTCTTGATCTCCCTGAGCCTCATTTTCCTCATCTTGAAAGTGGGGATAATAAACTCTGTATCATAGGGTTGTCATGAGGATTAAATGAGATGGAAATCATGAAATGCCTGTAAAGTGCCTGGTGTACAGTCAGTGGTCAAGAAATGTTGGTTCCCTATCTTTCCCGAAAACTGTCTTGGGATACATAGAGTTTTCTGCCATAATTTGGAAGTGAAGGTGCCCTCTTTTGAGGTACTAGCTAGCCCAGATGCAGGCTCTGGGGGAGGCAGGATGTCACATCCTGTTTCCTTTTCCTCCAGGCTGTGGGTTTGCCTACATCATTTCTCCCTGTCATCCCTTGCCACCCTTCCCTGACGCATAATGCTTCCCACACCCCAAGCTGTCTTCCTTTCTCCTCCTGTTCCTGAAATAGACCCACACCCAAATTAGCCCTTATTGGCAAAACGGTGTTTGCAGAAGTGTTTTGCCCAGCCTCTGCCATCTACAAGGTGCTTCCATCTTGGGTCACTTTGAATCCAGGTTGCTCAGCCGGAGGTCCAGGGCAGGATGAGGTGGGATAAGATCTCCATGATTCCCAGGAGTGGTGAGGAGTAAATGCTACAATGGGTGGGAAACCCAGAGCCCCATGCCTGGTATGCAGTGATGCTGGGGCACTAGCTTCATGACTGAGCCGTAATAGCTCTAAGCAGTTAAGAAGCAGACCATGATGCTGCCTAATTTGGGAACAGGGGGCATATCTGAGTAACAGGAAACTCATTACTCTGAAGATGGGAGGGTAGAGAGATAAGAAATTTTCTAAAGGTTTGGAGGCAAGCGCATGGAACTCCTCCCTGCCTGCATGTGAGGAGGTAAGATGCAGACCAGGTATAACGGCAGCTCCCTCCCCATGAGGGGACAGTCAGAAGGCAGAGACCCAGGACAAATGCTCCAGCACAGGCAACAGCGAGAAACACCAGTCCACATCCGAAGGGCAGAACCAGGCCCAAGCCCAAAGCGAACCCCCTGCCCGTTCGCTCGGTGAAAGAGAAGAGGAAGAACTGTCTACTGGTGGCTCAGCCATGCTATGGGGTGAGGCCAAGGAGCTGAATCCTGATCTGGGTTCCCTGGCCCCGATGTAATTTTAGAGTTGAGGACTGGAGATTTCACTGGGGACCCAGATGCCAGCTTCAGCCCAGGTCCTGACCCCAGGCCTTCTTCCCAAAGCAGGGGCCAGGAACGTACTTAGGAGAGGGCCACACAGGTGGGACACTTTCTTGGGGCCAGATCTGAAGCCAAGGTCATGTTCCTCTTTAGGGCTTCACTGGAACCAGTGCCATTTTGGTGCCGTAAGTTGGCACGGAGCTGATTCCCAGTGGTGGCTTCTCTCTTAAGCCCCTGCCCCATATGAGAGGACGACTGTCCCAGAGCTGTCCATGCACGTCCAAGATCTGTGCGGTCCAGAACAGGGAGAGGCCAGCCCAAAGTTGGAGGTGGGGGATAGAGATACCCATCCACCCGAGACCGAGAGCTCGCCATGGGAGACGTACCATTGACTAGGCTGGTATTTGCACTATCTGCAGTATTTGAACCTGCCGCACCATCGGCCGCTGTGGGGGTGGGAGGGATGGAAAATGCAGTGTGTCACAATGGAGAAAAGCAACAATGTAGAACAGCAACAACAATAAAGACATGAACCAACTTGTGGCAAATAACATGACTATATCCTTAAAAAAAATCTCTGTTGGAGATTAAGAAACTCATATTTGGGGGTGGGAGTGAAATGTTCTCATAGAGAAGCCACAGAAGTCAGGGGGAAAAGAATTTAGACATGGAGGGTCTTTGAAGTAAAACATGGAGGATGATCAATGTGGTTAGGTGGGATGGCACTAGTCTGTGGTGAGTTCTGGAGTGATGCACCCCATTGCCCAACCAATAATGTGAGTCCCTGTCACAGAGGGTTCTATGAGGAGAGGGAGAGGGGCTCTGGCTTCCTACCAGGGCCAGAGGAGGCCATGGCATGGAGTCAATTAAAAATATTCAACAACCAGTGCACTGTAGCACTGGCCATTCTAAATGGGTATTGCTATGACCACCATCACGTGTACAAGCAGGACATCCATCAAGGGCAGTGACTTAACAGGGTTCATGCCCTTGGATGGTGACCCATGGCCACCTCCTCTTTCCTATAAGCACTCAAAAGACTGGTAACCCTGTTTGAGTTGCCCTACCACGTAAAAGGTGATAGCAAACATGTCATAGTCTATGCATGAGACAGAGAAGGTATTAGTGAGTTTTCCTTAATTTAGAAATTAAAAATGTTACAAGATGGTCAAATTCACTTCTGTTTTTTTTTTTTTTTTTTCGGGGCGGGGGCAGGTGGGAGAACTGGTTCTGTGGGAAGGAGAGGGAAGAGACTGCTAGGTGAGATGGACGCTGTGGGTGAGTGGGAAGCCAGCTAGGCTCTGTGGGAACAGGAGCTGTGGGGTCACATGGTGATGGGCCCCTGCATGTACATGTGTGGGGCTGAGGGCCATGTGGAGACAGTGATGGTGCCATTGGCAGTGGCCTGCAGGACAGTGCACTGGAGGGGCAAGTAGGCCGAATGGGTGCTGGCTTGTCCTGTTGAGGCTGGCATTGCCTGGGACACAGCTGAAGGTGGAGCAGAGCCCCTGCAGTCAGGGAGCCTCCTCCAGCTGTGTGCTGGGGTCTAGGGCCCAGGCCCAGTGGTTAAAGACTGCTGCTCTTTCTAAAAGCCCCATCTACCCTGAGGGGTGTCTTACTGTACCTGGTAGCTGAAGGCCATCCCCCTTCTTCACACCTGTGTGATGATTTTTGAGACATATTAATGAAGGAGAAGCACACACAGCCTCATCAGTGCGTACACACACGCACACACGTGCACACATCCTGGCATGCCCAGAGTCATCCTGAAATGGGGACCCATAGCTGTTGGGCTTTAAGCTCCTGATGGAGGAGATGGCATGGCAGTGCTGAGGGGACCCAGCCCCAGTTGTGCTGCTCATGGGGACCTAAAGGGTAAGGCTGCCCTCCATCTCTCTCTGCTATGTCTCCTCCACATCCCACCTCTTCCCTCTACACCGATACCCTCATCTTATTGGGGCGAAGCTAAATGTTGAATGAGGGACTCTGTCCTGTGTTTCCTGGCAGGAGAGGCTTGCTTGTCTTCCTTACTGGCATTTTCAAAAACATAGGTCTGGCCTATGGGAGTTTCTGCCCTTCGCCCAGAGCCCAGAGAGGCCAAGGAAATGGGCAACGTTTGCTGCATCCTGCCCACTACCCACATCTGCCCAACTGCCTGCAATCTTGGGGCCACAGTAGGCCATGGCTTCTATGTCATCGTGTGGACAATGTACTGATATGCTCTGGGTCCCTTGGCCAGGACTTTGTCTTCAGTTTCAACCTCAGCTCTCCCCTTGCTCTCCAGATATGGATTTCACAGAGCTCATCTTTGCTCCATTGTTCCTATTAGTGGAGCAGCCATAATCTTAGGTGGACCCTCCTATAAAATGGGTTTCACCCTTGAGGACAGGTAATCTTTGATTATGATTAAGGATCTGTGCCTGGTTGACCTCTGAGAGCCGAAGGTAGCAGGGCTGTCCCTAAAACTCAAGGATGGATCAGTCACTTGCCATCTCATCTCCTTACTCTGGACTCAAGAAAGTCTGGGTGCTGGGGACCCTCCTTTGGAGCTTGGGGAAGGAGATAAGACAAAAGACTAAAGATGTGAGAGGGAGGCTATCCTGAGCAAGTGTTGGGTGAGGAGCTGGCTATGCTGGTTTTAGGGGTCAGGGCTCTCGTGTCTTCTGAGCATTCTTCCTCTGCTCCAAGAGCACCTATAGCCTACGATGCCAACCTGCTGCTTGAGGAGGGTCCAGGGAATGAGGATTCTTGTTTCCAGGGGGAGGAGCCAGAACCAAGACAAGTTGGTGGTGCCAGGTGCATCTGAGAGGGGCTTATGGTAGTTGACTTTGAGCCCCCTTTCCTAGAAATTCTTGTGTCCACATCTGGGGAGAATCTATGATGGGTGAGTTTGCCGCCCTGCTCAGTGCAGTTGAGAACAGTGGAAGAATATGCCCCAGTGGGGATTTCTACTTGATATCAGGGGTGATGATGGAACCAGGTCATGCTTGAGGCTGGAGACTCAACAAATGCTCAGCACCCTTGGTCTGCCCTGGGTGGGAGGGGGCTTCCATGACATGACTAGACAAGACAGAGACTGGAACAATACCCTGGAGATGGAACAAACAGAGCCCTCCTGGTATAAGCAGGGCCTTGAAGATGCAGGAGGTGGCTGTTGGTACACGACATAGACATAAAAGGCACTTAATAACTATTTTGGGGAGTGAATGATTCAACAACAAAAAGGTGGCCTTCAGAGCTCCTCTTCTGGTCTGAAAGTACGATGGGCTTACCTTTCTTGTCTTTCTTCTCTTCCTCCTCACCACCAGCCCCCAGTAGGGTAAAGATAATGCCAGTCTGAGAGTTCACACCCACAGCGGTCACCACCATCCGTCCAGAGCCCTCCATCACATGGGTCCCTGGGAAAGGAGATGGAAGCAAAGTTACTCTCCCCAAAGGTGTGGAAGGAATTCCATTCAGAGTCTGTTCCCGGCAGTTTGTCTGCTGAGGTCCTGGGGCACTGCCCACAGTTAAGATTCAAAATATGAACCTTTTAGGATTATTTCACCTTGGGACAACACTGCAATGGGCCTGGGGCCCAAACATGGTTAGACCTCAGTCCTCAGGCCCGTGGGCAGCTCAGGCCTACCACCTTCAACCTTCTTCTGAAGACTCTGTCCTCCCTCTATCTCTCCCTTGCTTCTCCTGTCCCACCCTTACAGGCCAAGCAGGGACCACTCTCTTTCCTTTATTGATCTATCTAGAACCAGGCTTCACTGTGCTTAATTCTATGATCAGCAAAGAAATGTCAACTAAGCTGTTTACAGAACTGCTTAAAATGGGGTTCACCCCCCTCCCAAAGGTCTGGGGAAAGAATTTAGGGATCTCTGAACTTGGGTGAGAAAACAATGACATCTTTATTTTCCCAAACATCTAACTGAAAAGTAGCATTTCTCCTCATTATGAATGTAGGCAACAAATCCCAGGAGTGTTAGTAGTAGCCCAACACCATTACACATTACAAGAATTGCAAGTTTTTTTCTTATCATTTGACAGCTGTTGCAGATATCATGATACTCACCCTCATTTTACAACTAAGGCAGTTATTAAATTGAGTGCTGATCTTATTATTCAGTGTACTAATGAAGAAGCACATATGTTACTGTACCACACATTTCATTACTTTATTTCAATCTTACTGTATTTCTTTGTAATCCAATGTATCTTTGTTCACAGGCTGGCATGCGATCCACTGAGCCACACCAGCCAGGGCTTCCAATGCATATTGTTTTGTGCATTTCAAAGTGTTAATCCGAGCAGGGGTGCACACCATGATACCAGACTTCTCTAGGCATCCATGATGCAGGAAAAGTTAAAAAACCCTTTCCTAGAATCTTAAGATTTTACAAACTGGGTTCCAAAGCACCCTGGAATTTTTTCAGGGAGGGCAGCAGGAGCAGCTATGGTGGAGGGGGGGCGTGTCGGTAAGGAGGCCTTTGGTCAGAGTGGCTCCACTTTTACGCATTTTTGGGGTTTCTGTGTCAGCGTTTTCTTCCCCCCTGCATTTTCAATTTATTATCCTTGTTCTTTCTTGGTCCCCTTTTTTCTTTCTTTCTTTCTTTTTTAAATTATTTTTTATTGTTGTTATATTACATTTATCTCATTTTCCTAGCTTTGCTCTCCCCTTCCCCACTCTCCTTATCCCCCCGCCCCCACACACAGTCAACCCACAGGTTGTTGGTGTCCAAGAGTCATCGATGCTAATTCCTTGACTAAACTGTTCCCCTCTTTGCCTCCTTCTCCCCCACTCCCTCCCCTCTGAACACTGAAGGTCTGTTCCTTGTATTCGTGTCTCTAGTTTTGTTTTGCTTGCTTATTTGTTTGTTCATTAGTCTCCTGTATTAAGTGAGAACATGTGGTATTTAATTTTTGCTGCCTGGCTTACCTCACTAAGCATGATACTCTCCAGTTCCATTTGTGCTATCACAAACGGTAGGAGTTCTGTCTTTCTTTCTGCTGCATAGAATTTCATTGTGTAAATGTATCAAAGTTTTTTAATCCATTCATCCCCTGAAGGGCACTTAGGCTGTTTCCAGCACTTGTCTTTTGTAAATAGTGCTGCTATGAACATAGGGTTGCATAGGTTCTTCTTGTGCCAGCTTTTTTTAACAATGGGGTTTTATTGCTACTTTAAGGCAGGCCACTCTATGGTACAGGTCAGGGAACAAGTTGTCCAAGGCCACTCAGGGAGTTTGTGCAAAATGAGGATAAAATGCAAAGGTGAACCCACTGAACAGGTGGTATTTCAATATAATAAAATATTATTTAGCCTTAAAAGGGAAGGGAGTTCTGACATACTACCACATGGATCAGCCTAGGAGCTTGGAAAGTGATAATAGATTCATTGCTTTAAGGAAATTCGTTGAGTCCTGACTCAGAACTTCTTGACACTTATTTTATTTTATTTTTTAAAGTCTCCATAGAACTTTACTGTTCCTTCAGTGATCTCAATCTTTTTTAAAAATTTAATTGTATTGTTGTTGTATTGCATCCATCCCTTTTTTGCTCCCCTCTGTCCTCTTCCCCACCCACCCACTCCCCCACAAAGTCAATCCCACCTGTTGTCCATGTCCATGGTTCTTCCATACTAGGTTCTTGTCTAAACTGCTCCCCTTCTTTGCCTCTTCCTTCCCCCCCACCCCCCTTTCCCCTGCCCACTGAAGGCCTATTCACTGTATTCATATATCTGGTTCTATTTTGCTTGTTGTTGACACTTATTTTAGATACAATTCAAATGAACTTGTTGACCTAGACTTCAGTCTTAGCAAATTGGAAAACAAAGAGAAACTTTTTTAAAGAGATGACCATTTCACTATGCTAAGTGAAATAAGCCAGTCGCAGAAAGACAAATGCTGTTCGATTCAATTTACATGAGGTCCCTAGAGTAGTCAGATTCTGAGACAGAAAGTAGGATGGTGGTTGCCAGGGACTGGGGGACGAAGAATGGGGAGTTAGTGTTTAATGGGGACAGAGTCTGAGATTTACAAGATGGAAAAGAGTTCTGGAGATGGATGGTGGTGATGGCTGCATAATAACATGAATGGACTACGTATACTTACTTAATGGAATATGAATGTACTTATGTCATGATACTATATTAATGGTTAACATTTGGTTATGTGTATTTTACCACAATAATAAAATATTGGAAAAATTCGAGGAAAAAAGGGAAACCCAGCGAAGCTATGGCTTCGCTGAGGAAATGAGGTGACTCCAACGAGAGTGGCTGGGACCTGGAACAGGAAATGGACAGCAGCCCCAATAGCCCAGGTCTGACATGAGAAGACCACTGGGGCTTTATCCTCAGGCTGGTGTTGCAGATGCATAGCTACTGCATCCTGCCTAGCAGCTTTCTCAGAACAGATGTACCACTCACAAAAAGAGAATTGGCATGTGTGACTGAAGGGGCCTGAGAGGTGTCATCTGCATAAGGCTCAGGGCAGACCTGGTGAGGTCCCCTCCATCCTGCCAGTGGCCACTCTCTTTAGTAAAGGATAGTCAGGTGACCATTTTTCCTCCCTGATTTTAATTTTTACCACTCTGGGTAGAAAGCTCTCTACAATGCAGCACATACTTCTTTCTTCAATGGAGAAGTAGGAATCCAGTCCTAGTCTGGGGTAGTGTCTCGGGACATCCTCAGGTCCCACAAGTAAGAACTACATTGGGTTTGCATGACAGGATCTGAGAGGCCCGATGGCCATGAACACTGGCCCCCACCTAACACTAAACGGCCCCAAGACTTGCTTCTTAAACTCAGTTCTGCTTTTTTTTTTTTTTTTTTAAGACTTTATTTACTCTTTTTAGAGAGAGGAGAAGGGAGAGAGGCAGAGAGGGAGAGAGACATCAATGTATAGTTGCCTTTCACCTGCCTCCAGCTACGGACCTAGCTGGAGACCTGGCCTGCAACCTGGTTATGTGCCCTGGCTGGGAATCGAACCAGCGACCTTCGGGTTTGCAGACTGGCACTATATCCAGGGACTCAGTTCTGCTTTTTAAAAGATGATTTTCTTTTTTCCTTTCAAGATTGATTGCCACTTCTTCCTGTTTTCAGGGTAACTTGTCTCTTAACAGGTTTCTCTTTGTTTTCCAATTTGCTAAGACTTAAAGTCTAGGTCAACAAGCTCATTCGAATTGTATCTAATATAAGTGTCAAGAAGTTCTGAGTCAGGACTTGAAGAATTTCCTTAAAGCAAGGACTCTGTTGTCACTTTCCAAGAGGTTTCACCCACTCCTTCTCTTTCCTTCTAGGATCCAAACATATCTTGAGATTGTGGGGGCATCTGTGTGCATGTACGTGTGTGTGGTATTCTAGCCTCTTGGCTTCCAGAATCTCAGGATCTTAAAGTGCTTGACAGACAGACACTGTGCGGTAAGTTCCTTAAAGGCAGGTAGAGGTCAGTCTGTCCATCTGTGATGGGTAAACTAAGTCATGAAGGCTCCCAGAAGGGGCATGAAATCCAGCGAGCTGTAACAGGACCCAGATCGGCAGATGGTGAGCTCTTCTGCTGGCTTCTTGCCTATTCTCAGAATAGAAGAACAGTACTCTATTGGGCAGGAAATTGTAGGGTGGGGGAGGGGACCCCAGAATGAGCTCAGACACTAATTCCAGGACAAACAATCCAGGCTTAGTATCTTCCCAAAAGAGGCACACCCTGGGGCCTACATATCCCCTGGGGGCACAAACAGGGAGAACCAGGGTCCAGTAACAAGACCTTGCATATTTTAACTTGCTGCTAAAACGCTTTATTGTGCACTAGCTCAGCTTGCATATGGGCTGTCAGGAGGGGTCATTAAATATCAGCAGTGTTAAACAGATGAGGAAACTAAGGCCCAGTGAGGTCATATGGGGGTGGGAGTGGGGTCACTGTAGATCTTTAAAGGGGAGGGAGGAATATATTTCACTGCATTAGGAGTGCAGACAGCAGCGACAGTTCTCAGCTCTACCTTCTGGAGGATACCTGTTCTGTGTCAGGCATGCTAAGCCCTTCAGACCAATTACCTTCGAGTCCTCACACTGGCCCTCTGTTCAAGAGGAAGCTGAGGCTCAGGAGAATGGGCTTGCCCAGGGTCACAGCTGGTGAGGCTCAGAACCAGGATTTGAACTCTCTTCTTTGAGCCTATCCTCTTTGTCATTACCTCTCCCTCCAGGAAATGAGGCCTTCATACCCTGGTCTTAAGCACTTCTGTGAGAGTCTGCTCTGCCTGGATGGCAATGGAGACACTGCTCCCCAACCCCCCAGCTCTACGTGGGATGGAAAAAGACACAGGGGTCCAATTTCCACCCAAGATAATCAGACCCTAAAATCATTTTCTAATTGAATCACTCCCACCACAGCAGGGAGCTGGTGGCCTGCACTGGGAGGCAGGGAGGGTGGGGAGGAAGGAGGAAGCCAGGGAGGTGGCCTCTGGCAGCAATTCAGGGGTCACTGGTGAAGGCACAGCATGCCCCCTGCCCAGCCTCGGATGAGCCCAAGGTTGTCTGTCCTCCAGGCCCCAGCAGTATATGTAGCATCAGCTCCTCTTCTGGCCCTCCATCCTCTGTCCCCCAGCTCAGACACCCTCCATGGCTCCCCAAAGTCCAAACGCCTCAGTCAGCAGCTCCTGGGTCAGACTCCAGGCTTTTTCTGGCCCTTGACCAGATTTCTTTGCTCCATGGCTCTGTCCCAGGAGTGTACACAGCTCACCCAGCCTTTGTGTCTAGTCTCCCACCTACTTTACTCACACAGTTACCATTGCCTGAATGCTCTTACCTAATTCTTGTCCATAACTTCCTCCTCAGGCTTCTCTCATTCTCTTACCAGGACCTAGGGCCTGGCTGCCCCTTCTGCCTGAGGAAGAATTGCCCAGGTGTCACACCCTAGCTCCAGGACCCCCCACAGAGGACAATGCTGAACCCCAAAGCCTGTGGCTGTAATGGTAGAAGCAAGGCATTCAAGCCAAAGGTTGGATAACTAAAACTCTCAAAGGAAAACTGCAGGGTTTTCGGGTAGGGGCTGAGGTGAAAACCCTTTGGGTGCAGGGGCTCTAGAAGGGCCTTGTACCAGGACCTCACTGTCCATGATCCCCTGGGCACCATCCTGTAGCCCCACCTCATCTAAGCTCCCATGGAGCCCTTCAGAATATACAAGCATGGTGGTGGTGGTGGTGGTGGGAGGGGGAGGGTTGGATAGAGCAGGCCCTCAGCTGAGGAGGAGAGGACCTGGGAACCAGTGTGGTGTCTGCTTCTGATTTGTTATGTGATCTGAGGCCACCCTCTCCTCTTCAGACCTCAGTTTTGTCTTCTATAGAATAGGGAGGTCTGATTCAGGTCTCATTTCTCAGTGATGAAGTTTGGGTCCCCTGGGGTCCCTGGAGACAAGGGCCATCCCTGGCTAGGGTAGGGCAGCCTCCATTAAAAGGCTACCTCTTGGTAAGCCTGGATCTCTGTTTGGATGGGGCCAGCAGAGGCCTGTGTAGACAGACTGACCACATGTGGAGCCTCCTGCCAGGGATGCACTTTTCACTGGATGGAGTGCCAACTCTTTGCTGGGCTCTGGGAGGGTCCCTTGTGACCCCTGTCCTCCAGGAGCTCACAGTCTGGATGGGTTTGAGGGGAGCATAAAGCCACACAACAACAACAGCACAAGACAACAGAGACCCAAGGGTGAAGTGGTCTCGCAGGGGGCACAGCCTAGGCAAAGCTGGAGAGGCAGGGCAGGGTGATGGCAGAGAATCAGCTAGACTGAAGCTCAGGGTTCATGAAGGGAGGAGTGGCAGAGAAGCAGGGCCAAGGAGCAGCCTGTGTGGTTTGCAGAGTCGGGTCTTTGTTTGGTGTCCAATAGGGAGCCACTGAAAGTATTTTTTAGGGGAAGGAGGAAGCGAACTAACCTTTATTGAGTGTTCACTATGTGCCAAGTACTATCTGAGCTGCTGAGTTGCTTGCTCCAGCTGGCTGTCCAGTTACCCTGTGAACTTATCATCCCCCCGCCCTGCCCCCGTTTCACAGACAGGGAAGCTGTCCTGAGAGGGCCTCTCCATATTCAGCCTGAGAGGGCACAGGTTGGGGGGAGTGAGGGTGGGGCTCTAGTCTCTGTTCTTTCCACCTTGCCAGGAAGGCTTATGAATGGTCAGAAGGCAGAAAGGGAGATAGATGCAGGAGAGCAGCAGAGGAGTTTTGTCAGCCACCAGTTCCTGTCCATCTGTGAGCAAGAAGGGAGTTCAGGCCCAAGGAACACTGTGGCTTCTGCCAACTGGATGGCCTATCTGCCCCACCTGAACCTTGCCTTTGACATAGTAGCAGAGGGTAGGCTAGAACCTTCCCGACTATAGGCTTGAAGCCCATCTCTACCTGAGACTTGCTATGAGGAGCAGGAAACGGTCCCCACCTGGTCTGGTCCAGATGTTGTTGGCTGTTTCCGGGCCAAAGCCTCATGTAATGGCAAGTGGAGTACATTGAGCTGCTGGTTGAACAGCTGGAGGGGCTGGAGGGGCCTAGTTTTACAAAATGAGGCTTCTGAGCCTAGAAGGGGTAAACCGCTATCTGAATTAGTATCGCGCCTGAGGTACAGGTTAGGGATTGAACCCAGTGCTCCCCACTGTCCAGGTTTTGACTTCCCAAGCCTCTCTCTGGACAGGAAGAGTGGTAAGTTCCTACATTTTAAAAGGTCTCTTCCTGGCAGTAGAGATGTGAAAAAGGGATGGAGGCTGTTCCTGGAGATTATTATCTTCCTCCAATCACAAGCCCCAAACAAAGCTATATGATTCCTAGCCCAAATTCAGTTCTTTCATCAGTATTGTTATCAAGGTAGTTAATAACAGTAATAACATACATTTGTACAGCACTAGACATTTAGCAGGGATTCAGTGCCTTTGAGCCCGTCCCCCGCACAACAGCCCTGTGAGGTAGGTTTTGGTGCAAGCACAATCCCACCCACCCACCCACCCATGGCCTCTCTGGTTCTGGGTCACACAGCTGTGAGTGATGGAGCCGAAACTTGAACCCATGCTCTATCCACTACACTTCGCTGCCTCTCATGGAGAAGAGGCAGGGTAGTGTAATGGAGAGAGCACAGGCCGAGCAGCAGACTGGGCCTTCCTGAAATCAAGGTGTTGTCCTAGGCTCCCTGGAGGCGGTGGCAGTCGTGGCAAGTTTGGCTCTCCATGCTTGGCCTACCACTCAGTGGGCAGGGTGGGCAGCAGGCCCAAGAGAGTTTGCTGATGTCCTGTGCAACCTTGTGTTGTTAATGCTCTGGCTCCAGGGGTGATGGAGGAGGGTGGGGGTCCTGCAGAGGCAGAGCTAATGGGCTTTGTGGAGCAGACCCTGCTGCTTTTGAGGACAGGCCCTCACCCTAGCTCTCTGGCCCCCTGGCCCCCTGGCCCTTCCGTGGCCATATGATGGCACCTGGTCATTGGCTTCCTAATGGAATTTACCATAAGACATTTCAAACAGGCCATGCTGCTTGGTAATAAAAGTCGCAGGGTCCTTGGAGGCAAGTTCATTCACAGGGGCTGCAGGAAGGGTGCCAGGCTGGAATCTCACTCTGGCCCTGCCCTCTATGGGGCCTTACACTTCTGCTCTGGGCCTCAATTTCCCCAGTTGCAAATCAAGACAAGACTAGGTTCTTTAGGGATCTGTAAAGCCCCTAAAAGGCTGCAAAGTCACAAGTCTGGGCATTTACTTCTCATAAGAGGGACTATTGCTTCCATGAGATTCTCACAGGAGTTCATGACCCAGGAGGGTTCAAAACCACTGGCCTTCCATGAAAGGCAGAGGATGGTTAAGGAGCTACTCCATGATAAAGGAGGCTGAAGGTGCAGGACATCTAAATGCCACAGTGTCCACACTGGGTCCCAGGTGGAGGATGCTGTGGAGACAGTAGGTAAGCATGAGTATAAATAGCATATTATGTGGCAGCACTGCATCAACGTCAAGTTTCCTGAATTGGCAGCTCTGCTATGGTTATACATGCAGATATCCTTTCATTAGGGAATAGAGCTGAAGTATGGAGGGGCCCAGGGCCATCACATGTGTGTGATGAGGAATAGGGAGGCTCCTGGGATTGGACAGAGCAAAATGGTTAACAACAGTTGAATTAGAGGGAAGGGCATGCAGGCCTTCTTTGTATTCCTTTTGCAATTTTTCTGAAAGTTTGAAACTATCATAAAATGCAAAACTAAAAAGAAATGGGCCCATGTCAGTTTGTGCTCTAGGGCCCACCCATCTGTTTCTTGATCCACACAAACTTTATAAGAATAGTCAACACGTAACGTTGGGAGATGGTGCATGAGAATCTGGATTGCTGGCTCCTCTTGCAAAGGCATCATGACAGCCGCACTGAGTGGTACTTCTGTAGGCAGCAGCGGGAAGCAGTTGTGCTCTGGTTGGCCGCCCATGCTCTCCCTCTCCGGCCCCTGGGGATATGTGAGCCTGTGGTTCCTAAATGTTTCTACTCTGTCCTGTCTAAAGAGCCTGATGCAGGCTGGGGCTTGCCTGGCCATTCTGAGGAAGGAGCTTCAGGCTTTTAGGATTTCTTTTGTGCCTGGAACACTGGGGACATCAGAGTTTCTCTGTAGACTGACTTACCCCCATTGTCAGATGGGGAGACTGAGGTTCTGGGGTGGGTAGAGGTCATAGCAGGAGCCAGAGGAGGGCTAGAACCTGAGTGTTCTGTCTCCAAACGCTGCTCTTGTTCTACACATGGTATCATTCACAAAGGATGGTCACATCCATCTGTGTGTGTGGTCCCTACAAGAGCCCTGTGTGGTAGGCAGGTGGTAGTGCCCCCACGTACTCCCCCACTGCATGAACATAAATGTTGAGGCTCTGAGAGGTGAAGGGGCCTGTCCAGGATCGCAGGACAGGCATGGCTGGGCGAACTGACCCTGAACTGGAGAGTCCTTTGCCTTCTCTATGCTGAAGCAGTGTGCCAGATGCCACAAGGGTGTTTCTGAACTACCATGAGGACCTGCAGGTGCCCCTAGCCTGGTTCTTCTGTGCTCCCTGAGGGTCATCTGACCCAAAGGCCCAGCAAGACCTCTCAGAAGATGGACAGGGTCTGGGGTGTCTGGTCATGTGCAAAAATGAGCATCCAAATGGCAGCTATTCAGAATTCAGAACACTAGGGAAAAGAGCAATCAAGGAAAACCCCCTGGAGGAAGCAGCCTCATGCAGGGTGGGGATGGGAGGAGCTAGATGGTGGAGAAAAGGTAGGTAGCCCAGAGAGAGGGAAAGGGAGGGCATCTGAGGTGAAGGGAGAGAGAGGAAAGTGGATATTTTGATACCTCAAGAGCTGGGGTTACTTTCCCATTGTTCAAGTGAGAAAATGGAGGCCCAGGAAGGGTAAGAAGCTTGTCCAGGGTCTCCCAGCCAATAAGGGGCAGTCAGGATTGGAATCCAGGCTTATTTTACTCCCTAGTTTTGGCTCCATCTAAGGAATAGGAAAGGGAACCAACATATTGTGTGCATCCTTCTGCTGGCACTATACTAGATAGGGCTTTACCTGCATCATACACCAGGATACCCCTTTTGTCCTCACAGGTAAGCTGAAGCTCAAAAAATCGAAACAGCATGCCTGAGGCCACACAGCAAGTTTATTCCAGAGCCTAGTCCAGCTCTTCTCTTTGTACAACTCAGCACAGCTTCTTTCCTCACTCTGGCAGGCAGTGCCTGAGCACCTAAGGTGTGCAGGGCCCACAGGTGCATCTGGACATAACCTCCCGATAATCTCAGGCTTGGGCTCCCACCTGCTTGGACCTGTCTGGGTGAGTAGACTGATGTAGTCTGTGCATCTGTCCTATGTCTGCCGATCTGCCTATGGCCAAAAATGGAAGGGGGTGTAAAAGTGAGACCTATCGGATCTGTTTGGGTGGTGAGACTGTGGGTGAGTTTTGTTCTTTATTTCAGATGGGCAGAAGTTCAATGAGCAATACCAAAGAGGGAGGGCCATTAGAGAGTAGGGAACAGCCTCAGCAAAGGCAGGGCAGAGGGGATGGGATGGAGCCAGGTGCGTCAGTAGCAGAGGCATAGGGTGAGCAGGGTGTGGTGAATTTGGGACTTTCCTGGCTGGGAGGGGTACTACATTCAGTGCCTACAGCTATTCTACAACGCTGTTACCCATAGCCTGTCTAGACCCCGCTCACACAGTCAGAGATGGGGAACTCTTACAGGAGGCCTCTTTCATGCTAGAATGGTTATCCTGTTACACAAGTCTTTTCTTCCCAGTTAGATTGCTTTCTATTGGGCTGACTATGCTGCTTTCTCACTATCTTTGCCTGGGCCAGCTGCTTGCTCCCCTTTTCCTGCCACGCAATTGTGTTTCTGAATGTCTGCACCAATGCTCATGGTCAAGTTTCATTTTCTTCGGCCTAATTCACACTGGTGATCTCTGGTGATCTCCGTGGGTCCTGACTCTTGTCTTTTTTTTCACCATATTCCCTGGGATGGCGGCCTCTGTGAACTTGATGGGCATACTTTCTATATTTGGCAGGACAGAGCCCCAGAAAATGCTACTGGAAACCTTCCACCAGATAGCCCATGATCCAACAATCAGCACAAACTGGCTGAAATCTCCTGGCCTCCAGCACAGTCTTCTCCATCTTGTCCATAAGGACATCATGGAAGACCATGGCTGCTATCTGCAGACATCCAAAGGCCCAGTCTACTTTATACCCAGGTTCCCAGCCAGTTATATAGGTTGAGACTAAAGCAGTTGGTTCAACTTGAGCTTGGGGTCCCCCATAATGCCTTCCTTCTCTCAGGGCTCACAGAGTACCCACTCCTGATCTGAGAACCAGTGCTGACCCCACTGTGACCCCACAAGCTTGGGCTTCACAGGGTTTTCCCAGATTCTTGTTAAGATCTAGAATAGCTTTTGTCTTCCCCTAGTCCCTTGTTCTTGGCAGAAGTCACTGCTGAGTCTCTAAGGGCCTATAGGTCTCAACTCTCTTAGGACCCCTTGGTCTTCTGAGACATCCAGTCCCTTTAGAGACTCCTGCCACCCCTCCCTGGTTATGACTAGAGGAAGGGACACAACCCATCCACTCAAGCCCATTGCCTCCTCTCGACTTCCCCTGATCCAAGTGACCCACCTGGCTACTTCTCTCAAGAATGCTCGCTTCTCTGCTAACCACTTCAGCCTGGAGGTCAGACCAGGGTTATAGGACCATGACTCTAAGCTCTCATGTTCCAAGAGGGCATTTGAGGCTTTCCATCCCTCAGTCAGACCCCACGGCCTTTGTACTTGTCCCTCTGTCTAGAATGTTTTTTTCTTGTCATTGTTCTGGTTTTAGCTCAAATGCGATTTCAGATATACCTTTCCTGACCAATGAAGTTCCTTTCCCTTCTTCTGGGTCTGTATCTCATTACCATGGTAGAATGTCTTTATCTGATAATATTAGTATCTGAAATTATTTTACGTATTTTCTTGCTTGTTTCTTTATTGTCTGCCTCTTGGAGTCTAAGCTACAGGAGGGCAGGGACCTTGTTTGTTCCATTAACTTTACTGGCACACAGTAGGTACTTAATAAATGTTGGCTGAATATGTTCTGGATAAATAAATGCCCAGCCCTGACTCATTCCTTTCTCTCATCCTACCCAGCAAACCTGATGAGTTTTCTTTTTGTAGTTCTAGTACTAGTATGTCCTGCACTCCTTCAGACCTCTGTACCTTTCACATGTTAGCCTTTGTTAGGTGTGCCCTTTCTCCACAACTCTGTTTGGTGGGTTCCTAACCATGCCTTAAAACCAGCTCAATCCCACCTCTCCTTTCTGTTCCCTTCTTGGTTTTCATACACCATCCTCACTATTTCACTGTGGAATTAGTTGTTTGTTGGTCTGCTTATTCCACCCTTTCTGGGCTGGAGGCTCCTGAGGCCAGAGGTGGGTTCCACCACTCAGCCCAGGGCCTGTCCCAGAGTAGCTGATTGAAGGTTTGCTGAGCACTCCTGGACAATAAGTCCTCCTGGGTGTCCCTGAGGAAGGGTGGTTACCTGGCTGGTATCTCACCTCTGCAGGGTCTTCCCACTTCCTCTCTTGTCCCCTGCAGCAGCCAGAGTGAGGTTTAAAAAATGTAAATGTGACCAGTGCACTGCTCACAACCATTCTAGAGAATCCTCATTACATTTTAAAAAGTTCCAAACTTCTGACCACGCCCGTAAGGCCTGACATCTGGCCCCTCCGGATCTCCATTTTGCTTACAGTTGTTTAGCACAATCTTGCCTTTGGGCCTTTGTACTTGCTATCCCTTCTGCCTACTATACTTTTCCCTGGCTAGTCACAAGATCAGCTCCTGCTCAGCAGTCACACCTCAGTTCACATATGACCTCCCCTGACCTCCCCAGCACCTTCCACCCAAATTTTGTCACATACCTACCACCCTCTGGAATTTTCCCATTGCCTATCTTTCTTCAGTGACACCACAAGCTCCTCAGGGCTGGAGCCTCATCTGCCATTGCTATTTCTCTAGTACCCAGCCCCGTGCCTAGCACATAGGAGGTGTCCAAAACAACTGTCACCTCACCAATTCCTTCTCATCCTGAGAAAAACAGAGCAGGCTTCACTGTTTGATTTTCAGAAAACCAAGTCACTAGAAGGTAAGTTCCATGAGGTCAGGGATTTGTTGATTTTTTTTTTTTTTTTTTTTTTTACTGCACTATCCCTAGAGTGGTGCTCACAGTCCAGTAGCTCAAGGCATGTTTGCTGGGAAAAAGTGAAGTTCTTACTTAGGGCTGAGCTGGCCACAGATTTGGAGTCAAGGAGCAAAGTCCCCAAGACCCTCCAGCCTCTTGAAGAGGACACAAGCACCCCCTTCTTCACGGGTTGGGCATAAGCAATGGGAGTGAGCCCGCTGTCGGGCTGCAGCTTACCTGACAGCAGCATGGGGTCCTTGTCCACAGACTTGCGCACCTGGTCAGACTCCCCTGTCAGGGAGCTTTCGTCAATCTTGAGGTCATTGCCCTGGATGAAGAGGCCGTCGGCAGGGAGAAGATCACCTGATAGGAGAAAGGTCAATGGTGTCAGCAGGGTCTCAGGTGGCTGAAGAGGCTGGAATATTCCCCTAACATTATAAATGTAAGGAGAGGTTCTCTATTGGGGACCCGCTGCCTAGAGTTCCTAGGGTACAGTCACAAAAATGGCACCATCACTGGCCAATAGGAGCCAAGGGGAATGAAACAAGGCATGGAGGGCTGAGGTTGGGCCCAACAATAATCCTAGCTCAAGTGGGCATGTTCTTTAGTTTATTAAGTACTTCTCTTGGCCTGGTGTGGTTTTAAGGCTCAGTTTTCTCAATGATTCTTTCTCTGGTTTCAACTATGATTTGAAAATATTTTTTGGAAGGGACCAGTCTGTCTTAGCTAGGTAGGAATGACTCCAGGCAGGCACATATCAGGAAACCAAGTCCCCAAGGACTGAATGAGGAGGAGTATACCCCAATCTCTCCCCCATCTTCTGCTGCTACTTTCCCAAGGACATAGCTCACCTAAACCCCTTCGGCACCAGCCTGCCGAAAGTATTGCCGGGTTAGAATGTTCACTCATCTATGTCCACTCCCCATAACACCCTCCCTAGCCCAACAACCATCTATCAATAGCCAAATCAGGGATAGGAAATGGATTTTATTTCATAAACCCACTCTGAGTGTTAGTAGTTCCTGAGAAGGTTATGTCTGTTATGGGTGCAAGTGAGAGTAGTGGCACATGTGCCATGTATTTGCCATTTCTGAGTTAAATGGATTCTGAAATTCTATTGCCTGTAGGAAGTAGTCTTTCACTTCCAAAGGATCTCAGAAGACATCTTGACTTGGGGTCAGTCTTCACGGACCCAGCCCCTTCCCAGGGCCAGCTGCTTTGGGTATGCTTGGCCTTTCTCACTTCAGCCCAGACTCTAGCTTCACCGCCTGGTTCTGTGGCTGGGACACTTACCATATTTGATTTGGGCGATGTCCCCAACAACAATCTCGGCCACTGGGATCTGAACCACCTGGCTAGCCCGGACCACGGTGAACTTCTGTTCCTGCTCAATGCGGCTCTGTAGGCCCCGAAACTGCTTCTCTTTGCTCCAGTCATTGAAGGCCGTGACCAGGACCACACAGATGACTGAGAGGAGAATGGCAGCCCCTTCGATCCAGCCTGCCTCCGCCTCCCCTTCATCCTCGGCCCCACCCTGGGCCGTGGCGCATCCTGCAGAGGGAAGCAGGTGGGGTGGGATCAACTAGGTAAGAAAGGGCCCCATGGGCCTGGCTTTAAATCCCAGCTCTGCCAAGCAAAAACTATTTATAATCAGATAATTACAATCCTTTAATCAGTGTGTCTGGGTGATAAACTCTGTGCAAACTGCTTCATACATATCATCTCAGAGCACTCACTCTGCTCATTTCACACATATGGAAGCTGAGGCTTCTTAGAGAAGCCAAGTGACTTTGCCTAAGTGAGGAAGGGCAAAGTGGGAGCTAGCGTATCTGGCTTCAGAGCCTATTGTTTTAGCTACTTTGGTTTTCTGCCTTTGTTCTAGCTGTGAGATCTTGGGTAAATGACTTTATCTCTCTGAACATCAGTTTTCTCATCTGTAAAATAGGAAAAATATTCTTTATCATGGGGACCATTGTGAAGGTTGAAATTTAATGAGGTAAGAGCCATGGCATCTATAGCACAGATCTGGCACAAAGGAAAGGCTTGATTAATAAAAAAAGTGAAGATGGAAGAGAATGAACTCAATCAATACAGCATCTGCTCGGGTCTAACACGCAATTTCATTAATGTCCTTTCCTTCTATTCTCCCAGCAACCATGAGGCAGGCAGGTCTCTAGGCTAGGGGGTGGGGACCACAGCACAGGGGAACTTGTCCTCTGATGAGCTGGTCCTAATCCCACTGATATCCCTGTATGACCCTGGGTAAGCCACTGCGCTCCCTGCGCTGTAGTATCCTCATATGCAAAATGGGGGTCATTGAGACCACTTTCTGGGCTCAAGGAGAAGTGAAAGCTCTGGCCTATGCTCAGCCATAGGAAATTCTCACTTGGCCCTTGTTGGATTTGAGCCCCTGCTACACAGTGAGAAAACCCACACTCCATCTGTGCAACCTACAGTGACCACACACCGTTGTTCCACTGAACCTCCCACTCTGGGCCCTCAAATTGCCCAATGCCTGCCAGGTCTACCATATGAAAAAGAAAAAGAAAAAACAAAAACACCACCCACATTTATTGTAAAGGCCTCAGACTCAAAGGCAGGCCCTGTCTACATGGGGCTGAGTACTATGGCCTTTCCAAGTCCTTCCACACATTCTGTTTCCTGCTTCCTCACAATGACTCAGAGTGAGCAGAACTGCCTCCATTAACAGATGAGGAAAGGGGAGCTCAGCAGTGACACAGCCAAGGTGATTGCTGTAGCTAGGACTAGCTCAGGCCCTTTTTCTCTCTGGGGGTCGGGTGGTAGGTAGAGAATGGTCCCTCTCATGTCTGACTACCCACCTCTGGAAAACTAAGACTAGTTCTCTTCTGTAGGGCTACTTGCAAGGCCTGCCACATGCCAAACATTTACTTTAATTTTCAAGCTGGCTAAAAAAAGGGAAGTAGTTCAGAGAAGAATAGCAACTCGCATGGGGTCACACAGCAGATATGGAGTTTGAATCCAGGGCTGGGCCTAGAATCTGACACTGGATCTGGCCTGCCCACTGTCCCTGTGCCCAGCAACCCCTCGGCTATGCAGTGGCCTAATGTGGAAAAGTAGAAAATATTGCCATGGACCTATGGCGGATCATTTGGAAGCTTAATTCAATCCCAAGGAAGGGAGAAGCGCAGTTTTAACAGACCCCAGCAGGAGTATGTGGGAAAGTCAGGGGTCAGAAGCAAACAAGAAGGCCAAGTGGTACCAGGGAATGTTTTGAAGCTCCCAGCTCCTGGGAGGTCCAGGGTCAGCTGATGCATCCAGACTAGGGATGGTGTAGATTCATTATGGCCCAGCAGCGTGTGTTGCTGGAAAATTCCACATGTTTTTGCTGGACCAGCTGTTCCCTGCCGGCTAGTTAATAACCACGTCGTTGAGCAGGGATCTCAAAGCCTACTTTTATTTTCCTCTGGGAATTTCAAGACTTTTCCAGTAACTTTAAACCATTTAATTGGACTAGCTTTTGGTGGTAATGACACCCCTAATTGTGCTGATGATAACTGACATTGAGCCTGTCCTTACTTCAAATCCCAGCTGTACTATTTAACTGCTGTGTGTCCATGAGCGGTTACTGAACCACAGAGCCTTGGTTTTCTCATCTGCCGGGTGTGGGTAATGACAGGCGCTCCCTTCAAGGTGGCTGAGGGGACTCAGGGTGAGCCTTTATGTAAAACATCTATGGCAGTGAGCACCCAATAATGGCTCCATTACAGCTCCTGCTTCCTGTTGCCCAGTGTGCTTCCTGTTGGCACACACTACCGCATTCGAATTCCACAACCAGTCTGAATAGAGCCTTGAGCCCTGCATTACAGAGGACATCCAGCTCCATTTCAGACCATGTGATGATGGGAGGCCAGGCGGGGGGGGGGGGGAACTAGGGTGCCCCTCTACCTCCATAAATGACACCAATAAACACCCCCAAACTAGAAAACACAGGTGAACCTTGATAACAGAAATCCATTATACAGAAATGGACTTGAGAGGAGTGGTTTGAGATACAGAGTCCAGTACTTCACTTTACAGGACTTTTATCCCCTACCTCTGCTACATACTAGTTCATGGGAAGGCTGTTCTTTCCCTCTTGTGTGCTTTGTCAGTGGGCCCCCATTAGTTGCCAAAACATTCAGGACACTTAGAAAAAGCTCAGGACAATGGAAAGCCTTCAGGTCCTAGAATTGGAAAGACCTGGCTTCAAATCCAGGCTGTGTGTGTGACCAAGAGTAAGCGAGTTGGCCTCTTGGTTTGGACAGCTGTTAAGTGGGATGACCCTGGGGACTCTGTGAGCCCTGGAGCTAGTAAGGGCCTGGCACATGATACATGATAAATACTGGTTCTCTCCCGGTTTTCATGAGCTTCTCTCCTTGTACTGGCTTCTGGAAACCGAGGAATGGTGGTTGAGTGGGATTTGCACCCTGTTGCCTTGGCTTCCAGCCCTGTCCACTGCCCTTGCTGATTTGATACCAAGGAGCTCTCTGGGCACTCACACTGCCAACAAAAGCCCATTAGCTTTTATCTCCTTCTGATGGGTACAGAGTGCCTTGGAATGACCGAAATTAGGAAGTGTGGGTATCGGGTTAGGTCTTTAGCCACTGGGAGCCACTGGGAGCCGCTGGACCCTGGGGACAACTCCTGCTGCCCCTGGTGCAATTAGGGGGAAGAGCTCAGGAAGCGGAAGGAAGAAGGGAGTGGACAGGCCTTGCTGAGATCTCTGGGTCCCCCTTGGACTGGGGCAGGGACAGGATCTAGAGTTTGTGACCACAGGGTCTAGGAAACCTGTAGCTGTTTTCCCTGGACCTAGGGTTTTCTAAGGTATGGCCTTTCATACTGTGTGATCCTGGGGAACCCATGTGGTCTTTCTGGGGATCCCTCTGCTTAATCAGTAAAATGGGGAAACTATCTCCTAGGTGGTTACTAGGGTCTGGCAGTGAATATGGGCTCTCAAAATTGGTTAAGCTACAAACATTTTCTAATCACCTACTATGTGCCTGTCACTCTGTTGGTACTTTGGCACACAGGTAGCTGTCATGGGCAGGGAGCTGGGAGCTGGGGGTGTAACAATCTCAGCTCTGCCACAAGCACGCTATGTGACCTTGACAAGTGTCTGGAGATCTCTGAGGCCAAGATAAACAGGAAAGAGCTGTGGGTGCTTCAAGGCACTCTATAGCCTGTTAGTCAATCACCAGCACCATTTTTCACATCACAGATGAAGTTTGTGTCTGACCTAGCAGGGGGCTGGTCCTGGCCACAGGGATGATCCAGAGTTCAGAGCTTAGGCCAGGGTGTGGGTGCCAGGGAGGTGTAAGTATCATCACAAGGTTCAGGAATTCACTCTGCAGGGCTAGAGTGTGAACAGCTGCCCTCATGGACCCAGAGTGCAGTCTACACTAGTGTCTCAGCTGGAGGCAGGGAGGGGCAGCTAAAAGAAGCCGAAAACTTAGGTTTCAAATCCACCCCTACCGCATACAAGCTGTGTGACCTGAGGCAAGTCCTTCCCCACTCTGGGCCTCAGTTTCCCTGTCCTGAAGCTGAAGGTGATCGCATCCATCTGTTTGGAAGGTTCTAGGGGAGCTCTCTCTGGCTCACACTGGGAGCTGTACACATGCTCCCACTGCCCCCTTCTACCACCTGCCCTCTGAATTCTAATCTTATGCTGAATTGGGTCATACGCGGTCATTTCTCAGCCAACCCTGTCTCTTTCTGTGGGATAGGAGCGAGGGCTCAGAAAGCCAGAACGTCTCTGTCTGAGTCATAGTTCTGTGCTTTCCAGACTGTAACGGAGCAAGTTATTTCCTATCTCATGGCCTTGGTTTCCTGGATAATAGCAGCACTTATTCACAGTGTTGCTGGGAGGATCAAATGAACTTCTCAACTAGTGGTGGCTATAAAAATAGTAAGAACAATTATTATGTTTTTGTGTTGCACCCTTAGCTCTGTTCAAAGCTTATTCAAGTAGCCATGTGCAATTTTCTACATTTTCTATAAAACTACAAGGAATGCTGCCCATTATTCATGTCTTATAATGTCCTGTGTGAAGGTTCATCCCAGAACTCATCATCAGGGGAATGCTACCTTCCTAAAGAACTGTTTTTCCTCCTGCTGATAACTTGAGTTATGCAAATCATCCTAACTCCCTTTCTGCCTTGGTTGCCAGGAAGCTCAAAATCAAATTTATATCCCAATAATAGTAGCAAACATAGTTGGTTTATTTGTTTCCACTCCTTTTTTCTGTCTGATTTTCTATTTGGCCTCATATTATGAGATATGTCCTCCTTATTTTTTAAAACTCTTTTTAGAGAGAGGTCATGCAGAAAAATCAACTTAGTAATATTATTAAAATTATAAAATTGAGGCAGTTGACCTGAAAGATTTGGTTATCTGGTTTCCTGGGCAACTCTGACTAGGGACTGGATCGGGGGAATAGGTGTTCAGGAGACCTGAGAGACCACCTCTGCATTTGGGGAAATAAGGCCCCAAATGGCTATTTCTTACACGTTATTCTCTTTTTATTTGCTTGCCTGAAGCAGTGAACCTCATATGATAATCAAGGGGTACTCAACTTCCAGGCCTTGGACTGGTACTGATCTGGGCCTGTTAGGAACCCAGCTGCACAGCAGGAGGTGAGCTTGAATGGAATGCACTTGAATCATTCCCAAATAACCGCCCCCCAAGCTGTGGAAAAAGTATCTTCCATGAAACTGGTCCCTGGTGACAAAAAGGTTGGGGACTGCTGTGATAATCTATTAATGCAGCACATTCATTAGAAAACATTGAGTCATAATTAATAATAAAGATAAGTGTTTATAACATTCTAATGAAAAATCAGATTATAAAAATCTAACAACACAACAATGTATCTTATGTGATCCCATGTTCCCCAAAGTATGTGTGTGCCTATCTTTCTATCTTTCTATCCATCTATCAATCAACCAATCAATCTATCTATCTATCATCATGTGACATATAGGTTTAAGAGACTTTGCCATTATAAAGGAAAACAGCCACTGAGTTGCTAGAGCTCTTGCTTTGAGCAGATGCCCAGTTTCTGGAATTAAAGGTTGAATGAAGGTCCAGGTTTCCCATTTGGAGTCCTAAGTCCTGACTTTGAGAAGAGTGGGTTTGATCCAGAAACCTTCCCAGAGGAAGTAGGATGGTGCATCCTTTGCCCACATCCTTGACCCAATTTAGACTTGGACCAGAGTTTGGGATGCCCTCTTAAGACTGAGCCTCCTCATGTGGGAACATGTTTTCAGCATAAGCCCCATTGTGTGCCCATTACACTGGTCCCACCCCAGGTTGGGGACATGAAAAGGGAGGAGGAGTGCAGGAACTGAGAGTCTTTCTCCTGCTAGACACAAAAGAAGAGATGCAAGATGAAGAAGCAGAGAAGGAAGCCTGGGACAGCCACACCCATAGGCACCTGCTGTGCCAGGCTGTCATGTGTCTCTTCTTCACCTCCTGGTAATAACCCCTCTAGGTGGGATCACTTGCTCTGTTTTGCAAATGAGAAAACCAAGGATGAGAGAAGGAAAGTGGTTTGCTTAAGGTCACACAGCTGAGAAGTGATGGACACAGGATTCTAATCCAGAGAACACTTTTCTTCAGAAAGTGTCAATCATTTCTTCTCTTTCCACATTCAGAGGGGAGGGGTTAGGGAGAAGGAGAATGGTTTTCTTGAGGCAAAACTTGCCATCCTGATCTCCTAGGACAGAGGTTGGTAAACTTTCTCTGTAAGAGGCCAAGACAGTAAATATTTCAGGTCTTGTGTGTCATATAGTCTTTGTTGCAGCTACTTGACTCTGCCATTGTAGTGGGAAAGCAGCTATAGCCAATATGAAAAAGAAATGAGGGTGTTCCAATTTTTTAATTTTTACACAATGAAATATGAATTTCATATCAAAGTCACATGTCATTTGGGGGGAATGGGTGGGTGGAGAGGTGGACAGAGGGGAGCAAAAAAGGGATGGATGTAATACAACAACAATAAAATTTAAAAAATGATTATAGTTAAAAAACAAAACAAACAAAAACAAAAACAAAGTCACATGTCACAAAATACTATTATTTTGATTTTTTTCAATTAGTTAAAAAAATGTAAAAATCAATTTTAGCTCATGGCCTATACAAAAACAGGAGAATGAGTCTGATTTGGCTTGTGGGCTATAGTTTGCAATCCCCATTCTAGAATATTTGGTGCCTATCTTTTTCACAGTTGCACATCTCAAGGAGTGAGTAACTTGGAGTTCTAAGGAGAAGCCCAACTTTAAAGCTGAAGGAGGGTGTCTCAAAACCTGGAGTGCCCAGAGGGCAGGGAACGTGAGAGGGATCTCTGTGAATGGAGCTGAAGCACTGTCAAATCAGAGTGTGAATGCAGCCCACTATGTAAGCAATTTGGGGACTTTGTCCTCAGATGTGAGTGGGGAGCCCTCAGCACTCCAGACATAAGTCTAGAGTCACCCTCCCTTGGACTCCTTCCAACGGAAACAGACTTTCAGGGAGGGGCCTGGGCAGCAGTTTTTCTAACAGCTCCACTGCAAAACCTAAGGACTCTTCGTTACCTGGGTGAGCACGAGCCAGTTAATGCAATTGTGTCTTGATTCCCCTGTCTTTAAAATGGGAATAATCATGGACCTTCTTTCTTGGGGCTGTTAGGAGGACAGCATCTCAGTCCAGAGCTTGGCATGGTGTAAGTGCTTGGTAAATGATCACTGCAATTATTACTGTTGTTGGCCCAGTCCTTGCATTTCACACATGGGAACACAGGAGGTGGGGCTCTGAGCCCAGGGTCTGGGCTGGCCACTGACTGGATGTGGGTACCCTTGGGCCTGGTTTCCTCACCTGGAAGGAGTGGTAGCCATGAGTCACGAGTGCCTTCTGGTGTGGCCAGGCATGCATGTTGCAGGGAGGGAGGTAGGGGTCTGAGGGCCACTGACTTACCTTCATTGCTCTCTCCAGGTGGATGGTAGAAGGACAGCCCCAGGGAGATGATGGCCGCGATTTCCAGGATGATCAACGTCACATCTTGCAGTGCTTCCCACACAAGCTGCAGGAAGGTTTTTGGCTTCTTTGGAGGTATAAAGTTTTGTCCAAAAATCTGCTTTCTCTTTTCCAGGTCTGGAGCAGTGCCTGGCAAACCTGTGGGTGGAGTGCAAATAGGTTAGCCTGGAGGACCCAGGAGAGATACACACGTTCCCGGGATTGTTCCAAGTGGGTCTGGCCACATGGCACTCCCCAGAACCTGTGAGTGTGACCTTATTTGGGAAAATGGTCTTTGCAAATATAATTAAGGATCTTGAGATGAGATTACCCTGGATTATCCAGATCAGCCCTAAACCCAATGACCAGTGTTCTTCAAAAGACAGAAGAGAAGGCACAGACACAGAAGGCAAGAAGGCCATGTGGAGATGGAAGTAGAGATTGAAGTGTTGCAGCCACAAGCCAAGGAAAGCCTGGAGCCAACTGAAGCTGGAAGAGTCAAGGACTGGAACGTTCCCTAGAACCTTTGGAGGGAGCGTGGCCCTGCCGACACCTTGGTTTCAGACTTCAGGACTCCAGAACTGTGAAGGCATACATTTCACCTGATTTATGGTCATTTGCTATAGCAGCCACTATCATGCTCACCTCACACCTGCACCATTGCTCCTGCTTTGCACTTGCCTGCCCTGTTGAGCAGCCACTCTAGAATCCTCCCACCCACAGGACGCAGGTGACATGCTCAAGTGTTATGAGCCTGGCCTGGGGTGGCATCGTGGAAAATGCAGAACATATGATCCCCTGAAGCTGGACGTTGTCTGTCCTGGCCTGAGGCCAGCCTAGCCCCAGATCATCTGTGCTTTAATGAAGACAGCTGGGGGTGGACCAGGGAGGAAAGGGAGAGGGACACATATCTCATCAGTCCTCTAGTTTCAGTTTCACCATGAGAAAGGAGAATCTAGAGGGACCCTGAGAACAATACAATTATTAGCATGCTGAAGTCAGAGCAATGAAACATTCTGCTGTTACAGTTATGGGAACATGTGGTCTAATGTCACAGTTACGGGATTCTAACAGTCTGCCATTTATTGGCTCATTCATCCATTTATTCGTTCAATGCCTGTTTCTTGAACCTCTACTATGGGAACAGCCTGTGCTGGTGCTAGGTAGAGTGATATGACGGGAACAGTTCAGTGGCTCATGGATATAAGAGCTGGTGGTTCTGGGAGTGCAGCAGTCTGTAGTTGAGGGGTACAGGGAAGGAGATGGGCATGTCTCCATCTAGAGCTTAGATGCTGATCTCCCTCTAATGACAATGAGACCTCCGTCAGGAGCCTCCAAGAGCCAGAGTGACTGAGAGCCTGTGGGATAGCCCGGGGATGGCTCCCGCACCCCCCTTGCCTATTAATTAGTACAGATAAGCTCTGGAGATCCAATGTGCCGCCTGTGCACTGAGAATGAGGGATCCCAGAGCTTGGTTATGACCATTTTATAGATGGGGAGTCTGAGGCCTTCATGAGATCAAGCTGCTGCCTTCAGGCAGCTCCTTGGCCCTGGGAACCTAGACCATTCCTGTTCTAATCACACAGAGTGAAGTATGATTCTAGGAACCGCAGGAAGTTCCTTGTCTTTCCTCATTTGTCCAATTCTATCCACAGCCAATGTCTGAAATTCTTACACTTGCCCTTCATTGCTTTAACTACAAGCTCTAGTTCATGTGGATTCCCTGAGAGGAGAAAGCCATCATCATTCTGGATACCATGGTGTGAGTGAGTTTCAGGTTTGTTCCTGGGAGTGGATTTTGACAAAGGGGAGAAGGGAGAACTCAAGAGAGTGGTGGGTCTCTGAAGAAGGGGGCTATGCCAGTTAACACTGGCCTGTTGTAGCAGTATGCTGTGCCGTTGGCCACCCAATTCCTTTCTCTGAGACTCAGTTTCCCCATGTTGACAATAGGGGAGTTCAATAGGATGAATGGGCCCCAAGGATCCAGGGTTCCAAGGTCTGCAGGCTCTGAAGTGGCCCTTCTGGGGTCTTCATATTTTGGGGCTGCTCATAAAGTTTGGTGTAAATAAAAAGCTTCATTAAGAAGTTTGGCAGGGGTGGGGACAGTCCATGTCCATCTCCTGGGTCCCTTCTGATTGACTCAGAGAGAGGTAGTTACTGAATCTTCTGAGGGTCTGTGATTCAATGTGACCAATTAGAAATGTGGGTATTCTCTAGTTCTGGGAATCTGGCTGTATCTCAAGGGTTCAGTCACACTGGGTTTTTACTGGCCCAACATTGAGATTCTGGGTCCAGGGACAGAGCAGAATAGCCTCTCTGTCACTTCCACCTCTGTCCTGGGTTGTGTCCTTCCCTGCTCCCTACTCCCCGTAGTCCCTCTGTTTTTCAGAAAAAAACAGCTTACAGAATAAAAATATTTTTGTGTTTTGCCAGGGCTGTTTCTGTGGTAAAAATTATTAGGCAATTTCCACAACAACAAAAACCCCAGTACGTAAATTCAAGATGGGGAACCTCAGGTGTTGAGGCTCATGTGGGGATGCTGAGGTGACAGATGTTGGCCAGACGTCTTGGCCACCATTTGGTGCACCTCTGTTCTCAGGGGAAGGTGGGCTGAGCTGGAGCTGGGGATACCAATCCCTAAGACTTGGGTAGGGTTTGGACTCAGATGTCAAATCCCAGTTCTAAGTGACACTGGGTGACTCTTTGTGCCTCAGCTTCCCCATCTATAAGATGAAGGCAACAGCAGGGCCTACTTCACGGGGTGGGTGGAGCAGAGCATCTCCTGTAAGGTCTGCTTCATCTGGCACCAGGTGAGGATATAGTCCTACTGTTGTCCAGTTTTAGGCAGTGTGGGTAATTCACCACAACCTGCTGGAGGAGGAAGATGGGATAGGTGGGATTTCAATAAGATGGGGAGGAGGGCCATCAAGTTAAGATAGGCATAGCAGAAGGGCTGTGTGACTAAAGACAAGCAATTTCTCCTCTTGGGGTCTCAGTTTCCTCACGTGTGACATAAAAAATTGGCTTGGCTGAGGTCTGGGAGCTGGTAGTTCTGATACCTTATATCCAAAGACAGAGTTTTGAGAATCAACAGGCAGGACAGACCACCAAGTCCACCTGTCACTCCCTTCCTAGGAGTGGAATCGCATAGCCTCCCTGCCTTTTGGGTGAAAATAAACATACCTAGTTTGGGGAATAGAGATAACTGAGGCTGGTTTGAGAGACAAATAATGTTGGAGATTCAAGTTAAAGAGTATCTCACCATTTAGCATGTTAAAAAATTAATATATTGTGTCAAATATTGCTGGAAAAGGCCAGCCAGGCCCTGAAAACTCAGAAACACAAATGACCAGGAATTGATATGGGACATGATGTGGGGTAGCAGGTTTTCGAACATGAGTTTCTTTTTGTGCAAGAGGCAGAGGGCAGAGCACCGACCAAGAAGTCAGGTTTGTGGATGAACCCGGGCCAGTTGTTTCCTCCTTCAGAGACTCAGTTTTGTCAACAATAAAATGGGAGCAAAATAACCCCTAGACTATGGTTGCCATACAAAGGGGAATGTATATGAATGTTCTCTAAACTGCAAAGGTGCAGTAAGTACTCCAGCACTTGAAGTTCGAATTTGTGTGTTCTACTTATTACGTAAAAGGAGAAAGCCAAGTGCAGAGTGTGGAGGACTTATTTGTTGCAATGGCTTCTGGCTGTCATTGGATATTTAAGGCATCCTTGCCCCACACTTCCTCTTTATCCAGCCATCCTGGACACAAACTGTATTTTTGCCCCCAGCCTTTAAGCCTTTGCCTCTAATTCCTAATTCATCTGCTTGGAATGCCTTCCCCTCTTCTTAATCATTTTGGATCCAGCCTTTAGAGCTACAAATGGTAACCTCAGGCCATCAGAGGGCTTTTGTTTGGGCAGCACTATGTTTTAAACAAATGGAAGTTTGTCACAGACATTAAAAACTCTGGCTATTGCACATAAACATCCTGACATCTGGTTTGAGGGCATGCACATGGATCTCAGGCAGCTGGACATTGTGACTGAAGTTCTCTGAGGAACACTTGTCCCACCTTGGTGCTGGGGACACATTTCCTATTCAGGAAAGCTCAGGGGAACAGTGAGTGCCGGCTTAGGATCTTTTAAGGGCAGAGAGGACTTCTTTACAGGAGAGCTGAAGGTGGAGGGATGATAGAGGAGAGAAAGGGAGAGTCATGCTGAAGCTGGACTACTGGCCATGGGTGTCCTATCACAGATGCCAGGGCCCCAGGGACTCAGGAGCCTCTTATTTAAAGAAGCCTGAGTTTCTCCTCCTCTCTTCAGCCTCTATCAAGGTAGAGAACGCAGTTAGGGCTATATTAGATGGTATATATCTGATCATCCACTTGCTCATTTAAATAATCAACAAATATTTATTGAGTACCTACTATGAGCCAAACATTATTCTATATATTGGGGACACTACAGTGAGGAAGACTGAGCTGCCAGAGAGGGTTTCCTGGAGGAAGTGTAATTGGGTGAGCTTGGAAGAAGAAGCAGGTACAGGGTGAGGGTGTTGGGGGCAAGTCTGAAAAGGTATAAGAAACCCCAAAGGGCTTGGAAAAAGCCAATGTGGTTGGACTCTCCCTGGTTTGCCTTCTAGGAGAGGGGACAGATGGTCTCCACAGAAGAGGACACATCTACTTTGTGTCACAAAGAGTCGTCATTATGCAGACCTTGTGGTGAGGGTGAGAGAGTGATCTAACCGAGGCTTTGGCTCATAGAACCCAACTTACTGCCCTCTTCTCCTTGCCTTCTGGGTAGCTCAGCCTTGAACCTGCAGCTCCCCTCTTGGAGTGGCATGGCAATGGCGTGTGTTATGCCTGTGAATCATTATCTTATTTCTCTTTTCTTCCCTCTGTTTGAATTTCTTCACTCAAGTTGTTTAAAATCTTTCTATGAGACAAACTTTTGTAAACTGCTTTAGAGGTAGGACATGAATAATTAGAATAAAAAGTGGCTACTGAGGTAAGTAAAGGCACAGGGGCCAGGTTATGGGGTCAGAATAAAGAGGCGAGATGAGAGAATGGGGATATAAAATATGACTTACTTTCTGCTCTGGTGACTGGGGACAGGGCTTTGTTCTTTCTGTGTATGGGGCACCAAAACAAAGCACCTCATGCTGACAGGCTGGGATCACTTAAAAGTAGGGGCCTCTGGTCATAGCAGGGCCTCAGAATGAGTTTTCCAGGCCATCCAGGTGACTTCTGACCTCTTCTCCCCTGCTCTGAGACCCCCTGAAGCTGAGCATCTGTTTTCAGCGAAGGGACCCAGGGAGTTTTTTCAACCCCTGTGGGAGTTGGAGTGAACACTGCCCACTGAAGCTGGTTGATATTTGGGGGGCATTGTATGGCTGGGCGGACCTGTCTGCTGACTGAGCAGACGATTGCAAAAGTAAGCACAAGTGGCATGTCCCTCAGACTCCATATGCTGCTCAGTGCTACTGTGAAAACTAGCTGCTCCCCCAGAAGCTGGGAGCAGGAGGCCATGGCTGCAGATGAGGCAGTGGCGAGGGGGAAGGCAGAAATGAGCTGAGGACAGGCCGTTTCCAGAGGTGGAACTGGGCCCTTGCTTCCAGTAACTTAAGAGCTGAATTCAAATCCCAGCTGCTCATTTGTTAGGAGTTGGTCATTTCCCACAGTGAGCCTCAGTTTTCACCTTTGTGAAATAGGATAAAAGTACAAATGTCTTGCAGGATTGTTGGAAGGTGAGGAATATGATGTGTGCAAATAGTGCCTGGCATGGTTGGCCCTCATACATGATAGATCCAGTTCTTACTACTAACTACCACATTACCACTAACTACCACCCTACCACTAACTACCACAATATCAGCGCTCCAGTTACTCTGGGCCTGGAATGTACCTCCCAGGTACTTCTATTGGCATTCCCACTGCCTTAGATGTATCAGAACCCATCATCACAGCCATGACACACCCCTAACGTGGTCCTGACACCCCTAACGTGGGTTAGATGCATCTTTGCTTGCTGTGTGACCTTGAGTACCTCACTCACCCACTATGGGGACAGGGGCCCTTAGGCTGTCTCACTTGAGGATCAAACAGAACCGAAGCTCTGACTGTGCTTTGTGAACTGTAAAGCCCTCTTCTATTGTGATCACCCCATCATGCAGGCTCGGGGACCTTCTGTTGGGGAGGCAACAGAAGTCAGGCCTTTTTCCATAGAGCTCAGTGTTCACACCTGCCCCACTCCAGCCCAATCTAGTCAGGTGTGGGTTGTGTCTTCTTGGAACAAATGCCCTATAGTGACCTTCCATGATTAAGCCAACATGAGTCATTGATTCACATCGGGCTAATCCTGTCACTCTGGGGTACTTGGGACATTTCAGATGAAATGAATTGCAAGTGCTTTCCCAGGAAAACCAAAGGTGGCTTCATGGCCTGGCTGCATGCATTTAAAAAATGGAAATAAGATTCAAATCAGGTGGTGCCTGTGAGGCTCCTGAGAAGGCAGATGTGTATGTGTGAGAGGCTGTCTGTGCAGGTATGCACACACTCAGCATGTGGCTGTGTGTCCATGCACAGGCCTGGGCACACACAGGTACGTGGCATGGGCTGCATGTGGAAGGGGAATCCATGTGCATGTATCCTGTCACAGGCCAGGGAGAGTAGGCAGTTTATAAAGGCATCACTGCTGGGATGTTTGGGGAATTCACAAAGTTCAAGACAAAACAGTGTCTTGAACTGGGAGGAGAGACCTAAGTCTGAGAGTTGTTACTTCTCAGCTGTGTGACCTTGGGCAGGTGACTTCCTCTCTCTGGGCCTTAGCTTCCTCTCATGCAGGTTGGGAATAGTGATAGCATGTACCTCATAGAATCAGCCAGAGGAGGAAGCATGTCTATTGTGCACAAGTGGGCACCCAGCACATGGTAAGAACTGCTTGGTAAATATCAGCTGCTATTCTGATACCCCTCCCTCCTGACTAGCTCCTGACTTGACTGCACATAGAATCACCAGGGAGCTTTAGAAATATTAACGTATGGCTCCAAACCTAGAGATTCTGATGAAATTTCGCTCAGGTGAGACCTGGGCCTTGAGAGTCTTAAGAATTCCTCAGGGATGCAGAGCCAGGGTCAAAGACTTTGTGGTTCCCAGACCAGCAGCTTCAGTATCACTTGGACACAGGTTAAAAATACAAATTATTGGGCACACGCAGACCTACTGCTTTGAATCTGGAGGTGGGGCCCACACATGTGCAATGTGACAGCCCTGCCACGAGAACCAGAATGACACTCTGGTTGAAAAACCATAGCCCTGGTGGACAGGGAGAGAGGAAGCTAACCTTCCAGGTGCTTTGAGCCACACCAATGACCCAGGCACATGGTGGTTACTGCTGAGGCCCTGAGAGGGTGGCAGCTTGTTTAGTACACACAGTGGGTGAGGACAGAACCCAGGCCTAGCCAGTGACTACCTTTCCTTTTGCATGGCTTGCCATCTCCCAAAGGGCCAGTTTCGCTTCCTGAAAGCTGCCCACTATCAGGCTCACAACTTGCCTTGAGGCAGCAGAGGAGAGAATAAGTACTGAGGTTTGGAAAGCTGACAAACTCAGACTTGAGTCCAAAGGGGATGGGGTGGGGGGACCATACTCAGACTGGCTAAAAAGTCTGAAGAAGGAGAAACTAGTAATAAGGTGTGAGACAAAGGAGAACCAGAAGAGATGAGGCAGGTGGGGTTAGGAGCTCACACTCAAGGTTGCTCTGACAGCATTCCTGCCCTGCTGTACAACCTTCTATGCCTCCCCATTCATAGCTGCGTTCAACTTCTGGGCTCATAGTAGCCTCTTTGAGGTCATCCTGAAGAACTCTTCTGCCTCACTCTTGGTCCTATTGTGTTTATCCCACCTTCCTGCCAAGGGACTGGCCTCATAACATACCTGGCACTTATCTGCTTCTATCTTGGTTCACCTGGCTCCTAAACCAGGATGCTCACCCTTCCCCTCTGTTAAGCTATTTAGTCTTCTGAGACCTAGATGAAAATTTACCGCCACCTCCTGAAAGCCTTTGTTGATTTTCTGGGCAAGAACAACCCATCCTTCTTGTCCTTCCCTGATAGCATTTGTCACCTAAGCCATTCATTCACTAACACATTTACTGGGACTCTATTCTGTGCCAGGTTTTGGCCTTGGGGGTCAAATGCCAACTGAGATATTTCCTTTGATGCCACTATCTTCTGGATACTGATTTCACCATTCCCTAGAGTAGGCTGTTTAAAACAGCACACAATAGGACCTAAGGAAACCTCACTGGGGACCAGACATGGAGATGTGGGTGCTGAGGCCACCCAGAGATGCCTGTATACCTGGGTGGCCATGTGTCACCTGTAAGAGCCACTTAACAAACATAGGTTCAATAATGACACTGTGGGAAAAGAGCCCAATGTGGCTCCCCTGTGGTCTGTATCTGGCTGGGCAGTTGCTCTAAAATCAGAACAAATTTAATGGCAATTATCTAGCAGGCTTAGTGGGCATGTGTACAATGCTAGAGTTTACGATCACATCATGAAGTTGATGGTTCCTGTGGGTAGGTGCAGGGTGAGGGGTGTCTGTCTGTCTGATATGTCACTGTCCCAGGTGGGCTGTTCTATGGATTCATTATGGGTGACGGTGAACAGGTGATATTTATCAGCTCACATGTTCATATACAGAACCAGCATCAAGTCACTCATAAGTGCATGCAGATAGGGCACACAGCTGTGGATGCAGCACTTAACCACTGGTATGAATGTGCACGGCCATAGCACTGGCCTATTTCTCTGTAAACCATGTGGACATGGTATCCACTAGTTTACGTGCACATGGACATGGCACGGAATGGGACCAGTTGCTTGTAAGCACTCCAGACATTGTCCCTCTAACCATCTTGACACACATGTGGTCACAAGTTTGTCCACTGATTTAAATCCACCACTTGTCTTTTCCCCAAGTCAAGCTGAATTTCCACCCCAGTTTCTAGTGTAGGAATTCTAGATTCACAAAACCTTTAAGCTCCATAGTGCTGGCATTTCATTGTGGGCAGGGAAGCAGGTATGGGGCCAGTGTGGGAGTGGTAAGTGGGGATCTGGTTTGAAGAAGAGCGACCAGGAGCTCATCTTGAAGCTGTGAAAACATCAAAGAATGAGGGGTTCAGTGGAGCTGGGGGCCCTGGATGGGGTTGCTGGATAAAATATAGGACATCCAGCTAAACTTGAATTTCAGAAAAACAGCAAATAATTTTTAGTATAAGTAGTGCCCCAGGTAATATTGGGGACATACCAATAATAAAAGTTAATTACTTTTTGTTTATCTGAAATTCAAATTTGATTGGATATTCTGTATTTTTCTTTGTTAAGTCTGACAACCCTACCCTTAATGCTCCTCTAGTCCTTTCCCCTTAGTTCCCTCCCTGTTAGAGTAAGGCAAGTCCCATGGCCAACCAGCCTCATCCTCCTATTGGACAGGTGGGAAAATTGAGAGGTGGGAAAGTGACTTGGCCCAGATACAGTGTGATCCAGCTGCAGAGTCAGGGCTGAACTCCCAATTCCTCACTCACCAAGTGGAAGGACACTCATCTTGCTCAAGTGAACTTTAAACAACTATATTATTGCATAAACATTATGGCCATTTCATATTCTCCCTCTGTCATTTAACGTGTTTGATTCAGAATGTTCTGATGTGACCTCTAAGAAGTCTTTATCTCATCCCTTTGCAAAAATGAAGGTCAGAAAAGCTGTTTTCTCCTCTTCTGTGCAGCATTCTTGATGGTTGAACACAAAAAGGTCATCATGAGAGGAATTTCCCTATTTTTCCAGGAGGGGGCGCTCTGCAGAGATTCTGCCTGCAGCCTCCCAGGACCGCTTGCAGAGGCAGAGGGGATGGAGCACCCACCTTCTCTCTACCACTTAGTGAGACCTTGGGCAAGTTGTGCTCCCTTTCAGTGTCCTCATCCTCATATTGGAGCAGAGGGGCAATCTAGCTCTGCCCAGTGGGGTGAAGATGAAAGGTGGTGCAATAAGGGCAGTGCCTGGCACAGAGTTGGTATTTATGATCCACACAGAAAATCCCTTTCCTCCCTTTTGAAGTCAGAGGATACCCCACACTACATTGGCAGCAACGGTAGAATATTCCTGTGTACTCATTGTTCTGTGATGTCAAGTGATCCCTTCAGAAATGTAGGACCCTACCTGCTGCTCACTACACTGGGGCTGTGGGAGAGGGGTGCTAACTGCACATGTATGTGCTCTTATGTGACCATCACTTTACACATGTGACTTGCACTTAAACTTCCTGGACATTTACAGGATTAGGATTATAAACTCCATTTTATGGGTGGGTAGACTGAGGCTCAGAGAGGAAAAGTGATTTGCTCAGGGTCACATAACTAAAGCCAGGATTTGAGCCCAAGTTTCTGAGCCTCCATAGCTGTACTCTTTTCACACCATGCCAGGCTGCCTGCTTCAGGATCCAGCACTGAAATCAAAGCCAATCCCACCATTCTCCTTGATGCTCAAGAGATAGTCTTTTGCTATAAAGAGTCTTGGCAATGGACAAGAGCTAGCTACCATGGGGATGCCAAGCACCTGAACGGAAATGGGAAAACTTAGTCATCTGGCTGGGTGTTGCTAAATATTTGTGTTGTCACTGTGGTGTGGGTTCCTCCATTAGCATAAATAAAAGTCTTATATTTTGAAAGAAAACCCCCCCACAAATCCTTCAAAAGCTACAACATTTATAGAAAAATGTACTTCTGTCTTTGGAAAGTGAGTGGGCTAAATAAACTGGTACATACAGTCCATAAAATACTATGCAACAGTTTCAAAAAAAATAATATCCATATATGTGTACTAGCATAGACAGCTTTCCAAGACAAACTGTTGAGTTTGAAAGAAAGCAAGTTGAAGAGCAATATGTATAACTTGATTCCATTTATGTAAAACAGAAAACTAAGCAAAACAATAATTTATATTCTCTCTATATATATCTGTGGCAAAATGTGTATAAGGATCTGCTCCAAACACATGAAGGTGGGATCTCTGAGGAGGGGAAAGGGTATTATGATTAATTGTAGTGGTCAAGAGAACTTGAGTTTTGACTGAAATATATCAATTTTAACCTGAAAAATGTGTCCATGTTTTATTTGAGTAATTTAATGTTTAGTTTTAAGGGGAAATCAATCTGTATTGCAAGAAAATATAGATTTGTTTTTATATAAACTTTGGATGGAGACTAACATTCCTGGGTTAAAATCTTGGCTTCATCACTTACTCTCTATGTGTACATCCACCCAAACAAACCTTTATTTCAGATGTGACTGCCCACACATTAGTCTAGAATGGCTTCAGTAGCCATCTCACTGGTCTCCCTGCTCATACCCTCAATCTATTCTTCACCCAGAGGGATGTTTTAAAAGTGTAAAGTGCACCCTGGCTGGTGGCTCAGTGGATAGGCGCCGGCCTGCAAACCTAAAGGTTGCTGGTTTGATTCCCTAGTCAGGACACATAACCAGGCTGCAACCCAGGTCTCCAGCCAGGTCCATAGCTGGAGGCAGGTGAAAGGCAACCATACATTGATGTTTCTCTCCCTCTCTGCTTCTCTTCCTTCCCCTCTCTCTGAAAATAATAAATAAAATCTTTAAAAATGATAATAAAAAAATAAAAATGAAAGTATATAATGCAATGTTTGTCAGGCCCTTGCTTAAAATGCTAAAGTGGCTTCCTCTGCACACAGTGAAAATTCACTTTCCTTGCTAAGATCTGGAAGGCCCTGTACAGTGTGGCCCCTGCTTTTGTCTGATGTCTCCTCCCTTCTCCACCACTATATTCCAGTGACACCAGCTTCTTTTCTGTGCTTTTCTGTCACGGGGCCTTTGCACATGCTGCTCCCGCTGCTTGGAGTGCTCCTCTCCTCTTTGTGCCTCACTCAGCTCTTCCTTTGGATGACTCTACCCTGCACCCAGTACTGTGCCCATTTTTTAATATTCTCATGGCTCCCAGAAAACCCTTTTATCATTATTTTAATAATGATGCAATTGGTTTTTCTTAATATTTGGCTCTCCTGCTGACTCCAAATTCCATGAAAGCAGGGACTGCAACTGTGTCTGATATATAGTAAGTGTTCAGTCAACATGTGGCCTCTGCTCGACACACTTGCAAAGGAAGGAAGGAGGTAAGGGGTGGGCAATGTTTAACTCCAATGTCTACTCTAAGGCATCTTCAGACTGAGGACTGAAGATGCCCTAGTCTGGGGAACAGGGCAGATACTCACTTTTTTCTGTGCCCAACTGCCTCAGTGGATTCTACTGTCCTTGTTGCTCATGGGAGGAATGGAGGAGCTTCTAGTCAAATGTCCCACAAAAAGACTTGGGGAAGCACACATCTCCAGCTTCAGCCTCACCCAAGGGCATCCCTCCCACTTTCCACTTAAATGCCTGAAGTTATTATGGGGGGCAATTATCAGTGAGATCCAAAATCAGAAATAAAAGTCAGGAAAATAGAAGCCTTCATTTCTGTAATACTACTCCAGTTCTTCAAAAAGACAGCTTCTTTGAGGACCAGGAGGTGTCTCTTACAAATAGTTTCTCTCACAGGAAGAAAGAATTATGGGGAAAATGGGAGACTGGGGATGGGGGAAGGAAGGTGGTAGTGTGACAGTTATAAAGCAAATCAGAAAACCCTTGAAGACCCTAGGAAGCTGAGAGGAACTCCCTTGTGAAAGTTGTCTTAGGATCTACATTCATGTCCATTACTAAGTTTGGGCCTTGCAACTCTATAAGGGAGGTATTAAGAGGTCTGTGCTGTAGATGTGGAAACTTTGGTTCACTGAGGTTAAGGGACTGTCTGAGGTCTCATACCTAAAAGTCAAAGTAATGATGACACCTAGCATATGGGTATTATTCCATTTAGGTTTCAGTTTCCCTGCAACTTCATTTTATTACTCCATTTTACAGATGGGGAAACTGAGGTATGGAGATATAAAAAATCTGTCTTTTGGATTTCAGTCCCAGGCCCATCTGAACCCAGAGACGAAGTCTTAACCACTGCATCGTACTACCCAGAACATGAACCTGGGTCTCCCTCACTGCAGAGAAC
The DNA here is from genome assembly GCA_004026585.1 of Noctilio leporinus. Lineage (NCBI taxonomy): Eukaryota > Metazoa > Chordata > Mammalia > Chiroptera > Noctilionidae > Noctilio > Noctilio leporinus. The sequence goes on along the minus strand of PVIW01001073.1, from coordinate 154,555 downwards.
CCATGCAAGCTCTTCTCACTAGGCTGATCCTCATGCAGGAGGCTAGAAAGGCATTATGATAGACCCATTTTATGGATAAGGAAACTGAGGCATGGGGAGGGAGAAAGTGCCTCTCCCTAAGGTGAATCACTGATGGTACCTGGATCTGCTCTCTGGACTGTCCATGCCAACATGCTGCCTTCTTTGAAATGGAATGTTTCAGAGTCTTGAACTTAGACATACTCTTTGCACCTGGGCCACCTGGAAGGTTCTGATCACCTGAGAGGCTAGAGGCTTAGGGAGGTCTGTGGAGTCAGAGAGACCTGAGTTTGAATCCTAGCTCTATAAATTTCTAGTTCTCTGACCTTAAAAATTATATAAATAGCTCTTGGACTCAGTTTCCTCATCTATACAATGGGGGTCACTGGCAGCTACTTTCTAAGATGGGTATGTGCATTATAGGAGGCAATGCACATGATGCACTCAACATGGTGGTCAGTGAAGAGAAATACATCAATTAATGGGAGCCATTACTAGTACTATTATCTCCTAAGGAGCTGCGACATTTGTTTTTTATGCCCAGGGCCACAGCCCCTCAGTCCGCTGTGACTCCAAGCTGCAGCATGGTGGGTAAATCTTGAGCACACTGGCCTTACCCCTGCTTCAGGGCTTTCCCTGCAGCTGGGAATCACTAGGTGACCCCAAGCGAGGGCTGAGAAGTGCCAGGAGTTACTCAAACTCTGTCTAGCGGGAGCTGAGAATCAGGACAAAGGCTTCAGCCTTGCACCCTCTCAGGGGCAATTCTGAGGCACAGCCCGCATGCTCGTTGCATACGTCTTGGCAGCAAAGCTCCGTTGCCCACAGCAGTAACCGGCTCAACAGAATACCTTATTCAGTGTTTCTCTCTTCCCTGCTATCTCTTCCTCACTGTCTGATTCCTGGGACCACTTCCAAATAGAAAACCTGTATCTCATCCTCAATTCACCCTGCTTTGGGGTGAAATCAAATGAAGACATGTTGATCTTCTTCCATCACTGGCCCCTGTGGCTTCCAGGGTTCCACTTCCTTTTGATTGAGGGGCTTCGATTAATTCTTAAAGGGCCCTATTTGTTTGAAAATTCCAAGATCCTTCTGCACACTTCTCTGGTAACTGCATCATTCATTCATGAAGCCATTAACCTTTTACGCAGGGCCTTCTAAGGCTGCTGGGTCAGAGCTGCGGCTTCACACCATGTGGAGGGTGCTGCCTGACTATGGAGTGAGGGGATAATCCTGTGCAGTGGGTGCAGAGCGGGGAGTGCAGGGAGCCCCGCTGGTCACTGGTCGTACAAGTTTAGTGGCAAACCTGTTATCTCTTTTCCCATTGCCCCTTCAGCATGCTTGCTCTCTTCCAGCTTGGCTGTTCACCTGCAGGGCTGCCCTTCTAGCCCTTGTCCTTCTGGGATGGCTCACAGCACCTTCTTCAGGAAGCCACCCCTGACTACCCACTCTGATCTAATGGCCCCTCTTTGCTGCCTTGTCCCCTCTTACAGAAGTTATTAAGTGGTATTTTAACTCACTCTTGTGATTACTTAACTTTGAGCTCCTGAAAGGCACAGCCTGTGTCATTTCATTTTAATGCCCTTGGTTATAGATTTCACACAGTAAATACTGTGTGCTTACGGATGAAGAAAAGGCAGACAGGGATGCGGAGGGAGGGGGGAAGGCAGGCAGGGAAGGAGGGAGGATGGGTTGTTGGCTGTGACAACATTTGGGCAACAGCTATAATGCTCAATCACAGCATATATATGAAACCCTCTGGTGAAATCCCTCACGCTCGTCATCACAGATGACACACGTCTAATCGGTGCCAGTTTCTACACTACGTGCTTTCACATGTATAAACTAATTTGATCCTCGATGTGACTCCTTGTGGGAGAGACTATCATTATCCCATTTTATACACAACAAGTAAGTGGCAGAGCTGGAATTGAACCCAGTGAAGCTCGAGTTCTCACTTTATCAGCATCCCACTAAGCCCCAGTCATACACGGGTGAGCAGACATTTCAGTTCTCCCTTTCCATGGATTTTCTAAATCCACTGGGGGCCCAACTCTGTAATGCCTGTTACCATATGCTTTGAGCTGTGTGGTCACAGCATCTAATGATTAACAATGGCTCCAGCTATACCACTTTCCAGCTGGGTAACCTGAGGCGAGTCAACTTCTCTGGGCCTTTTGGACTGTAAAATGGGGATATCTTGACCTCAGAAGGATAATAAGAGGGTTATGTGAGATAAGGCATAGCACACAGTGCTTGGCATGGGGTGGACATTGATAATTATTCCCCAAATTTACTGGTCAAAGCACTTTAACTACATAAAGCGAATAGCCTTGTTTACACCCTGTGGAGGACACCGAGGCTCCGGGAGATGATATGACTTGTTTGAACTCATGCAGCTATTAGTGGCATAAACAGGACAAGGCTCTTGTTGCCTTATGACATTGGTGCTTGTGGCTATCTCTTTTGGGAATAGCTAAGCAATTGCACCCCGTACCTACCATCATATCGTTTAATTGCACACTGTTGGGGATTCTATTGTAACTTAAATGCTTTGTGTGTCTCTCCAATAACTTGGCAAAGGCCACCTCTATTGCTACCTGTGCAACAGAGAAGGGTTATCACTTCTTTCATTTGATGTGCCAGACACTTCTGTTTGGCAGGAAGCAGGCTGCTGCCCTCCCTCAGGGGTTTGGGGTGGTGGTGTTTGATAAAGGACTGACCAATGCGCGTGCTAATATTAGAGCCATGGTGACCACTGAGAAAACATACTCAGTGAATCAAATTGGGGCACCTATTGTCATTGCCACATTTATCTACTGATTTATGGCAGAACCCACTGAAGTCTCTATCTAGAAACCTGCCACCTTCTCTCTTAAGTATTACTTTAGAAGTACGTTGCTTTGGGAGAGTATGTGCTTTCTTTAGCAAACTGTTTCTGAAGTTTTGCTCATTCTAAACACTAGAGAAATTGTGTGCATTTAGTTTAGAAATCTGGTTCCTATGATGGTCTTGGTCAACTCCTGGGTGCCATTCCTGCTGGGAGGTGAGTCTGCCTTTCTCTGGAGAGAAGAAACATCCAATCCCCTGCTCTTGCCAGGTTGAAAACAGGGACATTCAAAGGCTGGCTGTATTGCTTTCTTGATAATTAGGAGACTGAGAATATTCTCTCTCTTTCTTCAGTTGTTAAGCTGGCAGTCCTATAAAACCATGGCTCTGAGGCTGGCTGTTGTCTTAGTTTGCCACAGTGTGAGCTACATGAGGATGTTGGTGGAGACAGTCCTTTACCTAGAACAGAGCCCAGCACACAGTAGGTGCTCAACAAATGGGTGTGGAATGAATGGTTAAAAGGCTACGGATTCCACAGTAGGAGAAAAGCATGCTCCCTAAAGTCTTCACCAAATAATAAAACTGAAATCAGTTGAGACTAGTTAGGCTTATCAGGAAAGTTATCAAACTGTGCCCTCAGAATATTATTATTCCTAAAAATAAATACTTTTTCCATTAATTGGAATGAATAAATGAATAATAATAGCTGGGTGGTTGTATTTTTAAAGGTTTTTTTTTTTTTTAACTCTTAAAGAGTTTAAGCAATTAAACTCTGTAAGTCTTTAAAGTCTTTCTTAAAAGAAGACTTTAAAGGCTTACAAAAGGCAAAGTTCATGGTTCAGACCTGGACCTCAAGCAGTTTACACCTGACAATTAACTTAGATGACTCACTGCATCCACCTCTGCTCTTCGTTGCCTCTCTCCCTCTTTTCTTCTGCCTGTCAGGCAGCGGGCCCATCTGAAGGCTTCCCCTGCTGCCCCTAGGGTGAGTCAACAAATACACTTCATCTTGCAAGTCAACTGTTAGTAGAAGCTGTCTGGAGTGGAGCTTGAGGAGGCTGAGCATTGAGATCCGTTAGTGATACCTCCCACAGATGTGGGTTCAGGAAGTGGAACTTGTCTTCCAGGTGTTTGTTACGTCTCTCATTTTGTTCTCTCTTCAGTCCCTGGTGCAGGGTTTCCTGGGGCCCACAGTGTTGCTCACTTGATTGTTTTGTCCATATTTCCAACTCAGCAAGTCTAACTTCTTGGTTTCCTTTAAATCTATTCCTCTTTCAGATTGACGAACCAGCCTCCTTGGTAGTTCTTGGGTTTGACCTTTCTTCTTCACTCTTGAGATCATCACCTGAATCTGGACTCCCAGCGTCCCAGCATCTCTCAATTGGCTACTTCTGCAATGGCTCCTCAGTGGGTCTCCCATCACTTTCTGCCCCACAATTTACACTGCTTTGATCTATCTTAAGTGCACATTGTGGACTTTTACATTTTCACTCTTGAACTTGCAAAAGCTTTAAGTGCTCAACAAATAGAGCCTAACATCCCTTGTTCTACAGTTAAGACCAAGTTCATTCATTCATCCATCCATTCATTTATTCATTCCTCTTTCCTTCCTTCTGTGTTTACATACTTTAAAAACATTTTGTGATTTCTACATCTGAAATGTCAGGTATGTATTGTCTCCTAAAGACACAAAGATAAATTACACATGACCCCTGCTTTGAGTTGCTCACCATCTGGGCTAGTGATGGTGGAGCAGAGATGGAAACCTAAAAACTTAATTCCCTTCCAAGGTGATAAAATGCCACCCAAAATGCTTTTCCTTCTATCTTTGGTTTCTTTTCTAGGCCTAAGTCTGTCACCTTTCCTTGGGGATCTGCCTCAGTGCCATCCTTTCCCAGTATCTTTATCTTCTCTCTCATAGTACCTACCACACCCTGACAACCTACTTGCCTATACCCCTTTTCCATCAGCTTGGACTTTTTACTTTGTTTCTGTAGAAGGTAAACTGTCCAGCACACTGTAGCCCCAGTAAGAGTTGAATTGATTCAACTATAACAAATCCCTCATGTGTTCTGTTTCTTCTAGCTGACTCCCAATCAGATCTCTGAGATAGGCCATCCCTCCATTTGCTTTGGTTCCTGGTCTGGGGCCAGACTGCCTGGCTTTGCCACTTACAGATTGGGCATGTTAACTCCCAGGTGCCTCAGTTTTCCCACTTCTAAAAATGGGATGATTATAGTAACCGCTTGATAAGGTTCTTGTGAAGATACGATGAGTTAATATATGTTAACATGCTTAAAACAGTATTTGGCACATGTAAAAGTGTATGCCACTATTGTGGTCATTAAGAATTTTTCCTACATATTGGGATAGGTCCTTCTCTTTATTTCTCTTGGGGGCTGGAGGGAGTTGAGCCCATTTAATAACTGTCTGGAATTATCACCTTCTCCTGCTTGCATCCACTTTGTATTTTGTTCCCATCATTGTGAGTTCTGACTGGATGGGAGGGTCTGGGTCCTGAGGGGAATATGGGGAGGAAAGTGGGGGTGGACTAACTACTTTCTGGGAAGAATCATTGCCCCCACTGCTCACTGGGTCATACCTGGTTGCCCAGCAACCAGGAATGCACATCTTGGCTGAGGCATACAATTTAATGGGGAAACAAAATGTTCCTGATGAACCTTCAAATCACATCCCATTAAGTTCCGTTCAGCCTGAGGCCCAGCAACAAAACCAAAAGGTACAGAACAAAGTGCCAAGACATTTGGGAGCAGGGAAAAGGGGCAGGAGACTGGAGCTGCAGTTCTGACCATGCCCATCCCTAGCCAGCTGGGTGATGCTGAGACCCTCACCCTGGTCTGGGTTCAACAAGTGACTTTGTCACCTCCTCACTGGCTGAGCCATCTCTTTTCTCAGCCTCTGTCGCTGCTCACTTGCTGGAGTGAGTATTTAGTACTTGCTTTTCGGGGCCTTGGTGAAAATAAATGAGATAATGTATCATGTCATTCTTCTGTTCATAGCTCTTCTGCAGCTGCCTCACTTTAGAGGAGATACCCACACTCCTCCTCCAGGCTTCCGTCATCCAGCCCTGCTCATCACTACCCTGGCTTCACCTCCTGCCGAATGTCCTCTCGGGCCCCACCTCTGAGCCTTTGCCCATGCTCCCTCCTCATCCCCCGGGGTAGCCTCACTTTCATTCTCCAGGTCTTCTTTGCCTTCTGATCCCAGGATCTCAGGAGATCTGCTCTATTTTTCCCAACTTTGGGCTCTTGCTTATTTCTGCCAGCATGCTACTACAATGGACAATTTCAGCTATTTTTCCATTTTCCATTTTTGTTTTTTTGTTTTTGTTTTTTGCTTGTCACCCATACTTGAATGCAAGCCCCCACAAGGGCAGTGACATTGATTTTGTTCATGGTTATATCTGTTTCCAGGACGACAACTGTATCTAGTACACAGTAAGTGCTCAGGAAACATCTGTTGAAAGAGTGATCAAGCAAATGAAGGAGGCTTTTCCAATGCTCAGCACTTAGTAGGTGCTAATGAGCCTCTTGTTCATAGTTTCACTTTAGGCTTTTCTGATAAGGGAGGTGGACTGACACCCTTAAGTTCATAGTACTCCTTGGTCCCACATCTACTGGAAACAATGATTATTTTTTGGCTATTTATAGCAAAAGGTGAAAATACCAATTAACTGAGAAACACATTAGTAGAAAATCATCATCCCTGGCACTTTTCAGAAACAAAACTTTAGTACAGAGCTGGCATGATGTGTCCCAAGGAGCTCTTAAAATACATGAAATAGGAAGAGAGAAAATGTCTAAGATCTGAGGGCATCTGGAACACATTGAAAGAGCAAAGGGCTTAGGCCAGGTAGGAATGTTACCATTGCAACCCGTTGGCAAGTGATGTTGGGTACACTGTGCCTCAGTTTCCTCATCTGTAAAATGGTGATAAAACTGAAACCAGATGCAAGTCCTCCCAATCCACCCCAGTGCTCAGAATTAAATCTCAGGCCTGGAACTTACCCCAGCCCTGAGGGAAGTCTCCATCTGCCTCCTACCTCTTGGCTGTAACTTCTCTTCTTTATTCCTGTGCTGGGGCCTGAAGCATGGCTGGCTCCCTGAGATGGTAATTGTTAGGACAATTTAGAAAAGCTTTTGGGGGTGACAGAAAAGCTGGCAGTTCCAAATCAAACAGCCAGCCATAGAGGGAGCCTGTCGTCAGGACATCAGAGGGACAATTTTGCAGCCTGGGCTCCCATTAACTGCAGCAGTCAAAAAACTGATTATTCCAAACCCTGGTGCTCATTTACGCAACACTTTCTCTTTTCTAGGTAATTAGCTCTTCCAGGACTTCAAGAGGATGCTGGTGGCTTTGTACCAGCTCATATGTCCTTGAGGCTGGCAAGGGGGCAGCAGGAGGTACATCTCTGCTGGTCAGGTCACAGTCCCTCCCAGGCTGTTACCCTCCTCCAGGACCCAACCTCTAGGTAGGATAAAAGGGACATACCTCTCCAGACAGAGGGGATATAGGGAAGCTGGGCAGGGACACATACAGGGAGGTGATGAAGACACTGCTGGTGGCTTTGGTCAGGATTAGATTCTCCGATATCTCTGTAGTCCCCAAGCTGAGCTGCATGGTGGGTTCTGTATGGGGGAGATGAACTAGGGACCTGGAATGGGCAGTCCAGCATACACTCATGCACACATACGCGTGATCATCATTCAGGTTTTTGCTTATATAGAATTCTTTTGAGGTGCTGGGGTTTCAGAGGTAAATGAAATTGCCCTTGCCCTTAGTAAGCATAAAATCCAAAAGTCTGGGATGGTGCTTGCCTATCCACCAAATACGCTACAGTTGTCTTTCTCAAGCAAAAAGAAACCATGCTAGCCCTTTAGAGGTTGAGCCAAAATGTGGTAATTCACAAAGCCACCCTCCCCTCTCTATAGTTTGCCTCCACTGGAATTTTTTTCATGCAATGGGGTTTGCCCAGGACTTTTCCCACATGCCTATTTTTCTGGGATTGGGCCAGTTTGGTGACCTGTTTTTCTCATTGAACACCATTGGCCTTTTGGAACTTAGTTCTCTCCCAGCTGACAATACCAGCTTCTAAAAGAGTACGGAGCTTTTTTCCCCCTTGACACTGTGATTTCACCAGACACATCTCAGCAAGGAAAGAGGTGTGGGAAGGGGCGTAGGACTGGGCAAGTTAAGAGACTCAAAGACAAGTCCTGACTCTGTTACCCAGTCACTGTGTGATCCTGTGCAAGACTTCTCTGAGCCTCTGTTTCTTTACACTAACAGGGGAGGCTTATCTCCCAGGGCAGTCGTGATAGAAAAAGAGATCATGAAAGTTATAAGGCCTGGCAGAGTGCCTGACAGAGGCCAACACATTAACAAAGGGGATCTACAACCACTGAAAAACAGAAGCCCCACTGGAACTCACCCTCAATTAGCTGTAGGAAGCAATTTTTAGGCATCTAGTGTGTCAGGTGATAATTAGGTTAAATGCCACCTCCACCAGGAAGCCCCCCTCAACTGTCCATCTAAACTGTCCCTCTCCCTAGAGACCCTTAAAGCCCATACCCATCTGATAATTTCTTCACCCAAGGATATATTTTTATTGATTTAGAGAGAGAGCGTGGTTGGGGGAAGAGAGAGGATGGGAGAGGGAGAGGGGGATTGAACTTGAAACATTTTGGTGAATAGGACAATGCTCCAACCAACTGAACCAATTGGAAAGGCCCTGATATTTTCTTGTTTATTTATTTGTTCCTGTATTCTTTTGTTGGATTCTTGTCAGCTTCATGAGGGTAGAGAATTTTTGTTCACTGCTATATCCCCTGCTATATCCCCAGAACTTAAGACATGACTAGAATCAAATAGGCACTCAGTAAATACTTTTAAAAGGACATATAAATTAATAAATGAATATAGTAATTCTCAGGGGATGAGACATCATACCCCACCAGATAATGTGTAAGAATTCAGTAGGTGTTATTAAGGGCAGGGCATCTCTACTCTTAATATTATAATTACTATCTCATTGATTTTCAGTTACAATCTTTATTTTTTCACTGATAACTGTAATAGAATAACAATAAAACATTATTGAAAAATAAAAAATTATCCTGAAATCCTAAGTGATATTAATGGAGGGTCCGGCTTTATAGTTTTTTGTTTTTAAAAAGATTTTATTTATTATTTCCAGAGAGAGAGGAAGGGAGAGAGACAGAGAGGGAGAGAAACATCAATGTATGGTTGCTTTTCACCTGCCTCCAGCTATGGACCTGGCTGGAGACCTGGCTTGCAACCTGGTTATGTGCCATGACTGGGGAATCGAAGACCAGTGACCTTTGGGTTCTCAGGCCAGGGCCTTATCCACTGTGCTACCAGCCAGGGCCAGCTTTATAGTTTTAAAGGAAGCTCTGGGACTTAGATCTCTTGTGGGTTGGGTAGTCTGTTCTTGAGCACCCTGCAACAGGCTGGTGGTGGAGTCATGCCAGGTCTGCAGGGCACAGTGAGGAATGTAGATATCATTCTAAGAGCAGCTGGGGCCACTGGGTTTTGAGCAGGTGATGGCACAAGTTGACTCATATTTAAGTTTACTCTGGTCACTGTGGGAAGAATTTGGAGGGGGGGAAGATGGAAAAAAAAGAGGGGCTCATACATCCATTAGGCATTTCTAAATCTACTTTTCCCATGTGAAAACTGAAGCTCAGAGAGGGCAAGTAATTTACTTGAGTTCACACAGCAAGTGAGTAGAGGAGCCAGCATTGAATCTTCAGTTAGCACTCCATGTCCAGGCCCTGTCAAATGGCTGTAGAGCTGATAGCCTCCAACCCCTGGGTCTGGAATTCCAGACTCATTTTTTTTTTTTTAACTGAATTTATTGGGGTAATATTGGTTAATAAAATTATGTAGGTTTTAGATGTACTATTCTATAATGCATCATTTGTATATTATATTGTGTGTTCAATACCCTGAGTCTCTTTTCACCACCATTTATCCATGGACTCATCTTTTATAGCTCATGGGTCCCAGAGAATGTTGCTGACCACAAGGAGGCAGTGAGTGAGACCTGGAAATCAGAATCAGTTTCTACTTATCCCTAGCCCTGCCCCTCTTTCTCACATTTGGGCCTGAGCTCTGGGTGTTTGGGGCAACTGAAAACTCTCAGGCCTCTGAGCCAGAGTCTGAGCACCATTCTGTGGGGAGCACCGAGTCCTGAGGGCACTTGCTCATTTCCTTTTGACAGATGATTAAGACCATGAAGTATGGCCTCATACAGGCCCACGTTTTACTCTAACAGCTGTGTGACTTGGGCAAGTCAGTCAACCCTGTGTGCTGCAGTTTCCTCAAAACAGGAATGAGAGAGGCATCTTGGTGTGCTGCTCAGAATAAGGCAGCTGCCAACTCAGCTCTTACTGGAGGACAGGGTAGCACCTCTCCTTGGGCTCCCTTTTAAACCTGATGGTCTGGCTTTCCCTAGGCCAACCCTTATGCTGGCCACCAGATGATCCCCAATAAGAGAGAAGCTGGAGACACTCAGGTTCTTGGATGGGGGGGCAACTGTGGCCGTGAGGTAGGGACCTGCAGTCACAGGAGAGATCTGGCATCTTCCTGGAGGGTCAATGGGGCTCCCTGGGGAATCACAGACTCACTAGGCTTAGGATGCCCATTCTGCTTATAGCTGTGAGATTAGACCTAAGCCTTCACATGCATTTCCCTTGTATCTGGGCCACTCCAGACCCTTGAGGGTCTCCATTCACTCTCATCTTCCCTTTCTTGAGGGTTACTCGAGAAGCCTTTGCCCTAAGATACTCTTCAGTGAGGGGTATCTGTGTCCTCTTGGGAGAATTGCTAAGGATGGACTCTCAGGCAGTATGACAAGAGGTTTTAGTTCATGACAAGGGAAGGGGAGGGGCTGCCGTGGGGTGGGGTGTCAGCTGGCTCTGGGCCCCTGTACTTCTCCTGGCTGTGTCCTTTGCTTTGCTATTCTCAGAATTAAGCCCTGGATTCTTTTTAGAGACTGGAACTTTAAGCAATGATGAATTATTGTTTTTAAAAAAGAAATAAATAAGACATCATAAAAGAAAAGTACAACTTAAAGAAATTATCAAAAAGAGAAACAAAAGCACGTGCCGGGTTTTGGCTGTCTAGTGGTATTCCTGTATTCTTTTGGGAAATTAGGTCCTCCCTACTGGAAGGAGTCTTGGTAGCTGTCAAACAAGATGTTCCCCCTACTTCCTGGCCCAAGGGTGGGCATGCCACCATGCCAGGCCACTCACATGCTCTCTCCTTGGACTTGCAGCTGGTGATGTGCAGGCTCAGCTCACATCTGCCTGTGAGAGCTGATTGTTATATTTTCAGTTTTTTTTTTTAAATTTTATTGTTGTTGTATTACATCCATCCCCTTTTCAGGTATTTTTGGGAGCTGGTTGTGAGATATAGTCATTATCAGTCTTAAATGATACAAACATAATTTACACAAATTATATTTAAAAAGGTAACAAATGCCCCACACTCATCCCTTCCTAATTATTATGATACATGTCACTAGGCTCTAATCTCTTAAATGTGCATTGGAGAAATACTACATAATGGCAAGCTAATGGCACATCTCTTCCCAACTCCACATTTAATGCCATCATGTTGGTGACACAGTGGGAGCATTTATACCATGAAATCAGCACACACTGCAAGGGAGGACTCCCTCCCAACCCAGAGAGCTGGTTTTACATGTGTACCAGCATAGCACTTACTGCCTGGAATCCTGAGTGACACGGGGCCCAAAATAGCAGGAGTGCCCCCCCCACCCCCATTCCCCAAAGGGAATCTGTCCTGTCAGTCCCGCTACCAATCCCTGCCTGTCCTAATTTCATCTTAGAAGACACAACTAGGTTTCCCAGCCTTTGTTCCACCTTGAGACGACCCTGTTCTGCCCTCAGATCTTTATGATGCTGCCCAGACAGCTTCTTTTCCTTATAACTAGCATGTCTTTACTGACCCACCTTAGGAGGTCATCCCACCAGAGTAGAAAGAGAAACTGAAAAACTATTGACCTTAGTCTCATCCCCAACACTGGCACAGTCTGGATGTTTCCTTTAAGGCTTTTTCCCTTGCATCTGTTTTTATGGAATTGTTGCATGTACCATGCCAAGCTCTGCTTTGCTCATGCCACATTAATTCATGAGCCTGATCCACAATGCTTCATGTTCTCTGATTCATCCATTTTCTGTAATGTTCCATTAGGCACATGGAACAGCTGAAAGGGGCTTAATTACTCTCTTAATGTTGGGCATTTTGGAATTACTTTTAAAAAATATCACACAGGGATATGGTTAAAAAAGCATTCTCATTCGATTTTTCTGCCATGTAGCTGTGCAAGCTTGGACAAGATCTTTCCCTCTCTGGGCCTCAGCTTCTTACATCTATAATATATTCATGATGATGATGATAGGATAATAGTAATAATAATAAAGGCAGTTTCTGCACCCCGTGGGTTTCATGCACTGTGCTGTTCATGCTTACTTGTGCCAGCTCATTTACTCCTCACAGTGGCCTAGGAATCAGTACGACTTCACAGGTGTGCAAGCAGGTTCTGAGAGGGGCACAACACAGCTGGGATTCAGACCCAGGATGCCTGCTGCTTAATGCTCAGGCTACACTGTTAGTTCTAATGCCCACTGTGTGGTGGGCTCTCAGAGACATGTCCATATAGAAGTGAGCTTGTTGGCCCTCATCACAGTCCTCATCTGTTCCCATTATGTCCCCACCTTATAGGTAATGCACAATGCATAATTTAAGCACAGAAGTGACTGTCTCAAGTTAGAATGTTCTGGGTTGAATTGTATTCCCTTCAACATCTTGATCTCAGACTTCCATCCTCCAAAACAGTGAGACAGTGTGTTTCTATTGTTTAAGTCACTCAGTTTGTGGTCCTTTATTATGGTGGTCTCTGGAAACTACACAATGGCAGAGCAGGGATGGATGAGAGAGTTGAGGGTCAGGGGGGAGATGGGGAGGCTGTATTGGGGGCAGGGAGGAGGGAAATCCTATCCTTTCACCGTGTGCAGGGATGATTTAGGGCCCCAGCTCTGGGTTGGATTCTCACCCATTGTGCACTTGGGCAGGACCCTTCCTGCCTGGGCCTCAGAGTCTCATATGCACCCTGGAATTGCTGGATGAAATGGTCCCTGAGAGCCACCCCAGGCCCATGTGTCCATGAGCTTCCCAGGCCATTTTCCCACCTACCTGGCCCGGCTGAGCTGCTGTGCGTTTGGTGGAGAAGCTCCAGGGAATGATCCATTCTGCTGTTTTTTTAAGCAGACATTTTCTAAGAGCTCATCCACAGTCTGCCCTTGAAGTTGTTACTCCTTCATTGTCCTCCTTCAATTCTCCTGCAAACCCTATGTCTAACTGACTGTCTTTCTAGTGCCAGACACCCTCATCATACCTGTCTGCAGGCAACATTCTCCTACTTTTCTGGCTTCTACTTTGCCTGTTGCCTGCCCCCTTAGTAGCTGACATTCCCCCAAGGACCTGCATTTCATGAGCACCCCAGGTGAACTCATTCCTACCTGTTTATTGAGTGTTCACAGTGGTGAACAACACAGGCCTAAATCTCTGCCCTCCCATGGCTGACTCCTCCCCACCCCCACCCACCCCATGCAGGTTTGGGACTTGTTAGTAGAGACAGACTTCTCTATAGACATCTCTGTCATCTGACGTTCCACCTCCAGGCCCAACCTCTCTCCAGGGGTCCAGGCCTGCTGTCCCATCCCCCAGGCTCTGAGGATGTACAGTGCCCAGCACAAACCTTTGCACTCACTCTAGATCTTGCTCCTGTCCTTGTTGGCTCATCTCTATTATAAGTGGCTAGTTGCTGTTTTGAAAACTGGGTCTGCATTAAGGTGTCTCCCCTTCTCACTCTCCTATCACAGGCCAAGTCCTGCTTCTTGAAGCTCCCTCCTCTTCCTCCTCTTTATCACCACCTTCCTGGCTGGGTCTCTTTCAGATGCCTGTCCCTCCATTCCAACTGACTGTATCTCCCCATTCCAAACCAAACTCATTACTGCCAGACCAACTGTTTTAGCCACACTACTTCTCTGTTCAAGAACATTTGGGGCTCCCTCTTGTCCCTTATTTTAAGTCCAAACTTTTTGACTTAACATTCTGAGTCCTAATATCGACTCTGGAGTTGTCTGCCTCGGTTTAATCCCAGTTCTTCTACTCATTTTTAGCTATGTGACCATGGGCAAGTGATTTAACTTTTCTGAGCCTCAATTTCTTTATTTGTAAAAATGGGGATAATACCAGTGTTTGGAGAACTAGATGAGGTATGATGTATGCAAAGCTCTTAGAATGATATCTGGAACATCTATAAGGCTCAGTCACTCTCATAGCTGAGTCCTGCTGTCATCACTACTGGTTGCTCCCTCCCCCAAGCACCAGCCAGACAGAATGATTGGCTCTTCCTTTTACATACCCTTCTTCTTTGCCTCTGTGCCTTTGTCCATACTTTCTCCTCTACCTGAAGTGTCTTTCCCCACTACAAGCCTTGCCTAACTCTCAGCACCTTGCTCAATACCACTTCCTCCAGGCAGCCCGCCTGGATCATAATGCTGAAAGGGATTGCTTCCACCTCTCAACTCCATGGCAACTTGTCTAGAGCTATCCCACAGAAAGAGCTGAATCTTCTCTGTTCAGAAATGGTTCCTGGAGTTATCTGCAGGAACCATGGAAATTTCCAGGGGACCTCCTTTGGGGGTAGAGGCTGATGCTGGCAGGTGGGTACAAGGGAGCCATCTGCAGAGGTGCTAATTTCCACTGGCTATAAATAACTCCAGTCTGAAACCACAGCAGGGGCCTGGATTGCGCCAAGAGGAGTAAGATAATCGGTGTGGGTTGAGGGGGCCTGCATAAATAACTTACCTGCTCTGTCAGAGCCTCTCGTGTGACAGGCAGGCCTGGAGAGAGAAGCTGCTTCAGCTCTCTTGACCTTTAGGAGACCCAGGCTGGGTGGACAATGGAGATTGCCTAATGCTAAAGGCAATCCAGCCAGCTTTGTTGAGCAACATCTTTCACCCCTCAGTTCACTGGACAGATAAGAAAACGGAAACTCAGGGGCAAAGTAATCAGTATCTGGTGTCCCACAGCCCTGGGCTCCTGGGAGCCTGAGACCTATTGCTAGGGAATACCTATGGGCCTTAGAAGCCAGTGTGGGGAGGGTTCCAAAGCCACCTGGGAGGAAAGGTCTACTGGGTAGGGGTTTGGGGTGGGAGGCAAATAATGCTTCCCCTGCCTGGGCTGTGATGGGGCCTTGGTGATGACTGAAGGATTTGAAGTCCATCTTTCAAGGGGCCTGGCTGTGGCTAGCCACTCTTTGGCCAGTCTGCTATTTGAGCTGCTGGGGGACACTGAGGTGGTGAGTCTCACAATTCTAGAATGTCTGAGCCTATAGGAGCCTCAGAGACCACCAGACCCACCCTCTTTTTTAGTGTGGGGTTTGGGGAGGGTCTCAGTCAATAAAGGCCAAAGTCAGGCTGGTCTCCTTTTCAGCCTTTCCAGCTCAGAGTATCTCCTAATACAGGTGGGTAGAGCACCCAAGGCCAGACTCCAGCTAGGGGGAGGAAGGCTGCAAGATGCAGCCCCCTGGCCTCTGTGGGCCAAGCACTCTGTGTGTATTTCTTCACTCAATCAACAGACCAGTATGAGTACTGGGAGCTGGATTTTACTTGTTTTCTTTTGGAGATATAAAAATGGAGGCACTGTGAACACTGTGAACATAAATAACCTGGGCCTCAACCCAGGCTGTAGACTCGAGTTAGTGCCTTTCTCCTGTACCAAAGGTTTAAAACTTTTTTCTTTCCTTTTGAAAAAAGCAAAACAAAACAAACCTTCTTTGTTATTAAAAATAATCTTACCAGAAGTTTTTTTAACCATGAAAAACAGGTTAAAAAAAAAAAAAAGGTGGGGGGTGCTCTCTGGTACATGATGGAGGGGAAAGGCCATTCAGCATCTCCCTGTCCCTTGAGGCACCTTGTGGAACCCCAAGGAACCCGTATGAGAATCAGCTCTCAAACCTTCCATTTCTCTGCACTCAGCAAGTTCTTTGGTTCACCTGGCCCTTGGAGAGGAGCTACCCTCAGGGCTTTACCCTCATAGAGCTGGAAGCTCATTTCACACTCATATGGACAGCACAGAAAAACCAACACTGGTATCCAAGCTGACAGTATGCATACACTGCACGAACCAACTAAACCCAGAGTCTACAAAAGACAACCCATAGTCTGTTGGCTGGAGTTCTCTGAACTATGAGGTACATCTTAGACTCCAGGCATAGTGAATTCCTCACGTCTCCCTGTGTACATACTGGTTCTCACCTCAGGCCCTTGCTCAGACTGTTACCCTCATTCAGAATGTGTTCTCCATACCCTGACTGGTGTGGCTCAGTGGGTTAAGCATTGTCCTGCAAACTGAAAGGTTGCTAGTTCAATTTTCAGTTAGGCCACATGCCTGGGTTTCTGGCCAGGTCCCTGATTTCCGGCATGTAGGAGGCAGTCAATTGATGTTTCTCTTGCATGTTAATGTTTCTCTCCCTTTCTTTTTCCCTCCCTCCCTTCTCTAGAAAAAAAGTTTTTTTATTTTCAATCTTAAAGGAAAAAGAATGTGCTCTCCTTCCTTATCTCTGCAAGTTCAGCCCCTTCTTGTCCTTGGAGATCTAGCTCAGAGGAAGCTTCTCCTGATTGTGTCTCCAATCAGGCAGGTGACCCTTCCTTCAGCACATTCCCTTCTGCTGTAGAGTTACTTTGTGAACAGGAGGCAGGAGATTAAGGAGGTCACGTGCGCATGTTTGGGTGCTAGGAACCAATCCTGGCTGGGCTTCTTGTTAGTGTCCTGAGCCCCATCTGTACATTGAGGATACAAACAGCTCCTGTTTCACAGGGGTTTGTGAAGATTCAATGCGGTAATGTGTCTCTGGTATCACAGCTGGTAGCCAGTATCACAGCTAGACTGGGAGAGTCCACAGGGCAGGGGCGGTTTACACCCAGTTCTGCATCCCCATTTCCTGGGAGGGGCTGCTACCTCCCCAGCTCTGCCTGGACTGAGTTGCTGGCTCCTGCCCTGGCTGCCATCTTTTCTATGGCTCCTGCCTGCCTCTGTGCCCCTGGAGCTGACTCCTGTCTGACCTCTATCCCCACTCCATGGATGAAGAGGGAATGTCCTGGAAGGCTCTCCCTGTGCTGGCCTTTCTTTCTGTCTTAGATAGAGCCAAGCCACAAAAAATTGCTCCTGAGAAGCATTTGGGACATCTCTTCCCAGAAGAGCAGTGTGGCCCAAGCCTCCACATGGTAGGTGCACAGCATCTGTTCAACAAATGAATACGTGGCAGCTTACATTTTCACTTGGCATGATAGAAATAGAAGCAGCAGTGGGACAGTCTCTGAACACCTGTATCTTCTTGTTTTAGGAGGTGGGTATTATTATGCCAGTTACAGATGGGGAGAGGCTCAGAGGGATGGAGTGACTTGTTCAAGGGTCTCAGTGGTACAGCTGGGACTCTGAGTCAATGTTCTTCTCATTTCTTCTCTTTTCTGAGCATGTACTAGGCACTTAGTGCTTGTGCATATTCATTCTGCAAAGCAAGGATGCCTTCATGGAGAGGGCTTCCTCTCTAAGCCTTTGTTTCGTGCTCAAGGGGCAGCTGTGAGGACCACATGAGATAGAGAGCCTGGGGCTGATAAATCTGCACACAGTAACTTACAGCCACTGGACGGCTTTGGGGCACAGGCTTTTTGCATGGCCAGTCTGCCTAGTGAGAGGCCCACCTGTAAATGCTCCCCCCACTGCCCCTATTCCCCCTTCCCTCCCTGGCTGCCTGATTGTGCAAAGCACCTACCAGGCCAGCAGCATCATTCTTGGGACATGAAGTCCCTCTAGTACTGCTGGCATTCACCCAGAACCCTTGTTTAGTGGGAGGTTAGGCCCTCTGTTGAACTGTTCTGCACTCTGCCGGCCGCCCCAAGGCCTGCAAAGCTATTTGCCTAGCATACACTCTCCTGAGAAAGTGGATAGCGCAAATTAATCAACATGTGGGTTTATTTTATTGATGATTCATAAAGATGTGTGGGTGGCATTCTGGAAAGTGTCCACATATGACTCATCAGGTTTTCACAGAAAGCTGTGCTTTTAAAGATTTTTCTCCCTGGTGGTGGTGGTGGGGGGTGGGGTATATAAGCATTGCAAATGAAATATTGTATTGAGATTTAAAAAATAAATAATAGATTCACATGTGTGGCTCAAGCCCATTGATCTGCCCAGATAAGCTACCTTTCTTACCTCCACTAATTTAAACTCAACTTGCCCCTTAAAGTCAAACAGAAGGTTCCTGGTATAGAATAATAAAACAGCTGACATTGATATAGCACCTACCATGTGCCAGGTACTAAGCACTTTCCACATATACTTTGACTCTCACAGAAACCCTATGAAAGCAGCACTGAGGAAACTGAGGCACAGAGAGTTTGAAGAACTGCCTCCATGGCTAGACAAGAAGTGGAGCCAGAATTTGACCGTGACATGAGCTGGCCACTTCACTGCTAAAACATTAGTTGTAGACCTACTTTGCCTAGACCCAGCTTGTGCATATTATCCTGGTGTAGTTATTAACAATGCTATCTATGGTTTGGCTATGATCACTCCATATTTGGTGCTCCTGAATTCTGCCTTCACTCCTAAACTGCCTTTTTTATATTTAAATTTAAAAATGAAAAATATTGATTTGAGAGAGAGAGAGAGAACAAGGGGGAGAGAAAGAGAACAAGGGGAAGAGAAAGAGAAGAGAGAGAGAGAGAGAGAGAGAGAGAGAGAGAGAGAGGGAAAGAGACACTGAGATGAGAGAAAAACATTGATTAGTTGCCTCCTGTGTGTGCCCTGACTAGGGATCAAACCTACAACCTATATATGTTTCCTGACTGGGGATTGAACCCACAACCTTTTTTATTTTTATTTTTTTGGTGTATGAGACAATGCTCCAACCAAGGGAGCCACCTGGTCAGGGCTCCGTTGCCTTTTAAATTCCATCCTTCCTTTCTATCAGGCTAATCACACCCAAGGGCATGGAGTATATCTGCTCTTCCTCCATACATTCTCCAGCACACAGTAGGGGCCTTCCACATTGTAGGCCCACAAGCATGAGAATTTTGTACCTCCATTCCCCTTCCCTCCTCCCATCTCTGTGGAGTGACTGGCCCCCCTCTGCAGTGAGCATGTGACCCAGATCTGACCTATCAACCTATTCTATCCTCTGGCCACAGGGTTTGATTCAAGATTGGCCATGTGACCCCTGGTGGCCCAATGAAAGTCTCTCCTGATACTTAAGAGGAAACCCTGAGAAAGAGGTGCTGTTGGCACTGGGTGGCTGGAATGGGGGGTGGTATTAGCCTGAAGCTACTGGGGCCCTCATGGGATGAGGGCTTGAGGACAGTAGAGGAGAAAGATAGCAGGAGCGGGATGGCCCAAGCCCTCCTGATGCACTGGAGGCCCTGGATCCAGCCATGCCTGAGGCTAGAACAGTCACTGGACTTTTAGATTGTACAAGCCAGAAAAATCCCATTTTTGCATAAGCCAATTTGAGATGGGTTTCTATCAACTGCAATCCTGGTAGATAAAAATACTCAATAACTATTGGAAGATAATAATTACTTTTGTGAAAAACCTTTAAAGCACTTTCAACTCACTATCTCCAAATGGCAAAGAGTGAAGTAGCACAATCCCCATTTTACAGATAAGAAAAATGAGGTCCTGACAGGTGAGTCTGAATATCTCCCGTCTTCATGCTTTCCCTTCCTCCACCTCTGCATGTATTTGAGAAGGTGGGTAGTTTTCTCAGCCTCTTAAATACTTTGATAAGTTTTTCTCTTTCAGGCCTTGCATTTGACAGAGTCCTGGGCCTTAAAATGAAACATGAGCCTTTTCACATGAAGACCCTGGGGGAGCGGTTCTCATTTATCTCTGGCCAGGCAGGGAACTCCCCTTGAGGACCCTGTATCTGAGGGGCCCCAGCTTCACCCTGACTGGGATATGACTAAACCTAAGGCTGCCTCAGTTTCCTTGTCAATCTGTCAGGGCCCCAATGATCCTTAGGGAAACGGACAATAACACCACAATGACAAACAGGAGCCCCCCCCCCCCCACCTGTGCCCACCTGGTGTCAGCTCTGTGGATGACCTAAGCCCTGCCAGGTCAGAGGGGTGTTCTCAGTCAACATTATGTTTATGCCACATGAGGCACCATCCCCCATGACTTACCCTCCTGTCCTCCCTCAGCCCCTCTCTCTCCTCCACTTGGGCAGGCTGTAGGATTCATACAAAATTAACCGGAGGTTCCGTTTCACAACACTCTGAAGTATCCAGTTCCCACCCCACCTGCTGCCCCATCTTCTTTGCTCCTCTCCCTCCCTCACTGTGAAACACACAATGCTGGGAGCCACCAATGGGACCTGCCTGAGCTGCCCCCTCTGACAGCCTGAGGTGCGGGTGATAGGAGTGAAGGAGGAGGGTTGTGTGTGTGGAGCGGTTCAGGAAAGTGCCACTTTAGGCTTGGGGAACTGAAGGCAATTGTTTCATGGGTGACACAGGGTGTCCTGTGTCCTGTCCCCAGGT
This sequence comes from Noctilio leporinus, assembly GCA_004026585.1. NCBI lineage: Eukaryota > Metazoa > Chordata > Mammalia > Chiroptera > Noctilionidae > Noctilio > Noctilio leporinus. Next base: position 134,036 of record PVIW01001073.1, on the reverse strand, counting down.
TGCAGCCTTCCATGATACACGGGGAGGGGCACCAGGGCATCCCCCTCTCTTCTTTCTCCTTCACTTCCTTCCTCCTGTGAATAATTTTGAGCCCCCAGGTATTGTACCAGGTGCTAGGGACCTGCTGGAGAAGGACAAACAGTTCCTGCTTCCAGGGTCTCACAGGCCACCCCAAGACCCACTCCCCAGCTTTCCAGAATCATCAGGAGCCCACCTACTCTGAAAAGCCTTCTTTGATAGCACATTAACTCTTCACTGGGCACTGTCCGATTATTTGATAAGGATGAGGTCCCTGCATGTTTTCTAAAAGAAATATTAGGCATAATAATAACAATGATAATATCATTTTGTAAGTGTCCAGGGTCTGCCATAGATTGCACTAAGCACTTCATATGGACATTTGTGAGATAGGTAGTCTTATTATCCCCATTTCACAGATAAGGCAACTAAGGCTCAGAGAGGTTATACTGAATTCCCCCAGTGTCCCTTAATAAAGAGTAAGCCAGTCAGGATTTGAGCTTGGGTCTCTGGAGCCTACTGTTCTAATCTGGAAGGATGTGGAAGAAACAGGGGCAGTGGAGGGCAGAGGAAAAGGCATTACCAGAATGGAGTGGAACCAACAGTAGAAAAGGAAAGAAGTGAAGCACAGGTCGGGGCAGAAGCCAGGTTTATGCAACAGTTATCCCCTAAGTTAGACAGAAAATCCAACTCTGCTGGGCCATGGGACCAGAGTCTATGGCCTGTGCTGGCAGTGGGTGGTGTCCTGCCTGGGTGTGTGGGAATGGATTTGTGCAGCTTTAAACCTCTATCACTTGCAGAGACCTTTTTACATAAAATTAGTTGGATGTGAACAGGAAGGCTAGGTTATGCATGGCCTGGAGCAGTTTTCTATGGCAGGACTCAAAGGCCTGCTCCTTGCTCACCTCAGCAGATTGGGAGCAGGGGATATCTGAAATGGTCAACCTAAGTCCCTGTCTGGAGCTGGCATGGCCCCAGGCCATAAGGCTCTAGGTTGGGGGCTGGGGCTGGAGGCCAAACATGTCTGTAAATCAGAAAAGGGCACATAGGACAGGACAATGCTGCACATGAGAGAGAATAACAGAAAGTCCTCTGGTGGCCTCACCCTACTCAGGGCCTCACTAGTCAGAGAGTACCTTTAGAAGACTGTGGCCAGATGCACATGCCTGGCTTGGGCTGATGGCACACCTGGGTGCGGTATTCTTCAGAGCTGTCCTCACAGTCTGCTTTCATGAGAATGGTGGTAATGACCTCGTGCTCTCATGCTCCCAGGCATGTGTGTCATAAGGACACAGAATGGCCTACTGCAAACATGGCACCATGTAGGGACATCAACCAGTGTTCTGGAAGAGTCAGATTCTACCCTTTCTGGGGAATGTGACTGCTTCTTTCATAGTGATACTTATTATAAAAAACAAGAGCTGACATTGATTAAGCACTTAGATACTGGGCACCTGGCCTGATCTCAATGAATAACAATGTTCACAACTAATTTTACTAATGTGGAAAGGAAGTGTTTAGTCTGGGGCCAAATCCTAACACAGCATTGCCCATGTGCCAGGTGCTATTCTGAGCTACTTCACTTTGTCCTCACCACAACCTGATGAGGTAACTTCTATCATTGTTCCCATTTTACAGGGAATAACAATGAAACTGAGGCATAGAGAGGTTGAGTAACTTGCTCACAGTTCCACAGCTGCTAAATGGCCAGGCTGAGATTTGAACTCAGATCACCCAAGTCTGCGGTCTGTGGCATTATGTTCTTCTGCCCCTCCCCAAGCCTGTTTAAGCTCCTGGGAGATTATTCTAGGCATCAATGCATCAGGGATTCTGATTAATCCTACCACAGGCTTTCCTCTTCCCAAGAGATCTTTCCCATCAGAGATCTCATTTGGTCACCACAAAACACTAGGAAACCAAAGCTTAGAGAGATCAGACAAAAGGCCCAAAGGCATGCACAGAGCTGGCAGGTGACAGAACACCAATTAGAGCTGTTACTGTTCTTTCCATTTTATTGATAAGAAAACCGAGTTCCCTTTATTTTTCACAGAATGCTTAATTCTTGTCACCCACTGGTATTCTATGGAATTTTGTCCAAGAAATGCTGCTTTATTCCATACTACATGCTTTCCCTTTTCTTTTTTTCTATAGCCTAACACCTCCTCCTTCAGGAAGCCTTCTCTGACCTTTCCTGCCCACCCACCTCACCTATCCAATCAGCTCTGGGGCCCTTGCTGCACTTGGTCCAGATTATTTGTTGTTTTGGTTGCTCAGACATCTGAGCTGTTCTCTGTAGACTGGGGACTTAATGGCCATGTCTCAGGGTTTAAACTTTTTTTAATTTAATTTTTATTGAATTTATTGGGGTGAATAAAATTATACAGGTTTCAGAGGTAGAATTTTATAATGCATTGTTTGTATATTGCATGGTGTGTTCACCATCTCAAGCCAAGTCTCCTTCTATCACCATTAACTTATATACTCTCCTCTGTGTCACGCGCCAGACAGGGTGCTGAATGCACAGAGAAGAGCCAGGCAGGATTCCTGCCCTCAGGTGCAGGACAAAATGAGCCAGCTGGTAATGACCCTGCACAGTGCTGGAGCTTGGCAATGGGCCACTCAATTTCCCAGACCTGAGAGCCTGTCCGGTGGTGGGGAGGGCAGGTTTCTTAACCCAGAGTCCACAGCTTGGCTTCAAGGGCTCTGTGAAGGCACTGATAGTGTCAGCCACATCTGTTGCATACGCTTGGCTGTTTTTCTGGGGAGAAAGGCCACAACTTTCATTTTTAAGGCCTGGATCCCAGAGGCACTTAAGACTTCCAGACTCAAGAGAATCTCCTGGTCCTATTCACCAGGCAAAGGCCACGGGCAACCCTGCCTCCTAGCAGGTCAGGTATGCTACTCTGATGGCAGAGGTAACCATGGGCCATTCTGCCACAGAGTGGTGTTCCCACAAGGCTGGGGCTCAGGAGCAGAGACTGCTTCCGTCGCAGAGCCACATGTGTTCATTCTCAAGACCTGAGCTCTAATCCTAAAGTGAAGAGAGGATGTTTCCTCTATTCCCACTCTTCCTACCAAAATAACCAAACACCTCTGTCCCTCTCCCCACCAGAGGGGAGCAAAAAGGGGATGGATGTAATACAACAACAATAAAATTAAAACAAACAAACAAACAAACAAAAAACAACAAACAAAAACAAAGTAACCAAACACCAAGAAAGAAACATTTTTAAGTTTCAGGCTGGGCTCAGCACATAGGCACATCAGAGACAGAAGCCAATCTGGAAAGACAGACTGGACTTAGCTGTTCCTCCTGACTCAAGAGGTCCCCAGATGAACAGGGACACCCTGACCCATGGGGTGCAGTGGGGTGCAGGCACAGGCAACCACTAAATAGACTGACAGGCCCACACAGAGCAACTAGGTCCACAAGTTGTTGCTATAGGAAATGCACTCAGAGTTAGTGCCCAGCCATGCCCAGGACATGGGGACCAGAGTTAGAAGATGCAGTGAGAGGGACCTTTGACCCCATATTTGTCCTCTGTCACACAGAGATAAGGATTCAGATGCTGCTTGTCTCCCAGGTTGTGGTCTATATCTGGAGGAGGAATTGTCATCCAATCTTAGAATAATAAGGCTGCTAATTGGAGAGTACCTACTGCTTGCTCAGGCCTCCACTATGAGGTAGGCATTGGCCCTACCAGAGTAAGCAAGTGAGGCATGGGGCAGCCTCTGCACAAAATTATAGGATTGAGGAGTTCCTGGGCAGAGCCCCACACCCATGCCTTTTTGGGGTTCATGTAGGGAACTCTTCCCTCATGGTGAGGGGATGGTAACTTGTGGGGATGGAATCTCCAACTGAGCTCTGTGCCTAAGTTGGACTGGCTTCTCTCCTCTGTGCTTCATGGCAGGTGATGGGCCCAGAGAAGCCCCCAGGAAGTTGAAATCCTTCTCTCTGGAGATCCCAGACCTACTTATTTTGGCGGTTTCGAGAAGGTTCTGCATCCATGTCGAGGGCAAGACACACATGGACATCTGTCACCCTTCCTGTGATGGCCCATCTGTCTGCCTGCAGTCTCTCTCCAGCAGTTCCAAAGCCTATGGCTGTCCCAGAGATCCAGGAGTTCCTGAGTCAGAGCCTGGATTTGGGACAGTAGGACATGACCTAGCCCAGAGGCAGCTGTTAGGGAGCTGGAATTGGTGGCATGGTGCCAATGCTGTGGTTCCATGCCAGACCGGACAAGGGGATTTCTGGGGCCTGGGGAATGGAGGCCAGGGCTGGATAGCTGAATCCCAGAATCCAACTACTATAGATAACAGGGTGGGGAAAGCAGAAGCTCTGCTGGAGCTTTTACAAAGACAAGCAAGGCGTGGCTCCTCTTCTGACCCCACTGGCCTCGATCCTGGTTACCTCCCAGGTTTCCAGGCTGATGAGCTAACCCCTGAGGTGGGTGTGAGCTTTGATCCAGCTCTGTTCCTATGGTTCTCTCTGCAGGTGACTTGAGTCATACCCCCACCCAAAATGGGGAAAAAATTGAAGCCCCATGCCCTGGCCTATCCAAAGGGGCTGACCCTCAGCTAGAATAAACCAGATGGCCATACTGGCATTTTAGCCCATGTCCAAGGCATCCCTGTGGTTAAATATTATGGAGCCAACACAAATAGCAGTCGCCAGGCCTGCATCCCCAGTTTTGAGTCTCCCATACATACCTTCAGTAGGTGAGGTTTTGAGGCGCCGACAGATGGCTTCAGTGTCCCCGTAAGTCTCCTTGATCTTGACCACAGCCTCAGTGCCCCGCAGCTCCATGAGGGAGCGGAGCTCCTCCATCGTGCACCCAAACTCGCCCCCATGGCCTGACTCATTTCTTTGGTTTTTGGAGTAAAAGTCGCTGTTGGTCATATCACCCATGTTTGCCACAGTTCCTACTCGGGGTGGGCCCGATGGTCAGTGCTGGGCAAGAGGCTGCCAGGTGATGGCTCTGTGTGGCTGTCTTCAGCACAAACTCACTGGATGTCTGCTGTTCCTGGTGGCCGACTCCAGGTCCTAGGGGGCGGGGGTGGCTGAGGTGGGCTGACAACAGCAGTCGTGAACTCCAAGGGGTGTCCCTGGGTGCAGGGTGAAGTCCAGGGGCCAGAGGGGCTCAGGACTGTAGACCCAGTAGTCTCCATTCAGCAGGGCCCATGCTGCTCCCTGGAGCTGGCATCTACATGGTCAGGGGCGGTGGCTCCTGTGAGGGCAAGCAAAGAGTGGTGACAAGGGTCAGGAACTGGAGGCCTCATGGGATGGATGCTCATGAAGATCCCATATATAAGCGCATGCATGTCCACCCAAAATAACATCCATACACCTTAATATGTGTGTTTTGTACAACACCCATAGCACGCTAGCATATATCATAAATCCAAACCGGCACTCTTCGGGACACCCCATGATATATCACCCCCAAGGCACAGCCTGACGGACCTTCATAACGCATCCCAATCTCCTAATTGTCCACTGTGCTATGTAACACACTGACTTCACAACATGCAACCTGGTGCACACACCCCTTCAGACAGGCCTACTTTAGGGCCCACCCCACCACCATTCACAAACAGCAATGCACAAGCCCCACTTCCCATATACATGGAACACCCAACTCGTTATCATATATAGTGTCACATGCAGTCACATTTCTAGGCATACATCTAACATCCCCACCTTCTCTCAAAAATATCTGTACTCAGAGCCCCTTTGTGCTCACACAGACCCCTGTTTCTCTCACTTTCCCACACACGTTCTATGTCCACACAATTTTGGGCATATGCCACCCCCAAGTATAGATGCTACCCCATGTCCACACCACCTACACCTGCTGATAGACACTGTTCTAGTCAATTGGGTCTTACAGGCACAGGGATGGGAGAAAGCCACCCACCTGCACCCTCAGCCCCCAACCACATTAATTAAGGCCCTCTGCTGGGCCAGCTCATGCATATTCACCAGGAAGTCACTGAGCCCACAGCTTGGCTTCCAGCATGAGCTGGGGTCCAGAGAGCCCTCACCTGGGGACCCCCAGAGTCGAGCACCACAGACGGCAGCCTCCACGTCCTTCTGGGAGGCCAGGAGGAGGAGGGAGTGCTGGCTTCTCTCTACCCACCTGGCCACCCTTGCAGAAGTGCTGCATCTGCAGGGCTGCCAGAAGAGAATCCAATCTGCCTGGACACCCAACACCAGTGGCCAAGGCCCCCGGCAAGCGTTGGGTGACAAAGGCCCCTGTTGAGCTCAGCTGGGCCTGGCATGCTGTATGGGCTCTGCCCAGCTGCCCCAGACAGCTAGCCATTATAGGCCGAGGACAGTGAAGGGTGGGGGAGGAAGATGGGACTGAGCCCCTGCTCCAGCCCCAGCTTTTCTCCCTCTTGTCTCCTGTCCCCTGCCCCATCTCTCTCCTTCTATAATCCTTTCCTCTTGCACAGAGGCATTTTAGAGTTGATCTCATTTTTCTCAGTGAAAAACCTGAAGCTCAGAGAGGCAAAGGGACTTGTCCAGAGCCACAAAGATCAAAAGCAGAGGGGCCCAGAGGTGTCTGGTTTCCTGACTCCCAGCCTGGTGCTTTTTCCCCTTCCCCTAGGGGGCACTCTCTCCTCTCTCTCTGAAGAGCTGAGGCTGGTTGGTGGATGTTGCCTGAGTTATGTGAAGAAAACAGGATGGAATCAGAGTAAGCTGGGTTCAAATCTGAGTTTTCCCAAACCCTGTGGAACCATGGGCAAGTCCCTTCACTTTGCTGAGGTGCAGTTTCCTCATCTGTAAGCCAATAGTCATTCATTCTCCTCTTGCTGCCTCCTAATTTACCGGAAATAAGCCATGTTCAAATCTGGTGTTTCCATCAGGGTATGGGACTTCCTGGCCAAAGGTCAGACAGAGGTGCTGGAGCTGCAGAAGAAACTATCATGCCTCCAGGAGGGCACTTTTACCTGAGGCTGCAGTGGGAAGCCTTAGCTTTATACTAGAACCAACAGCTGAGGCAGGGACCAAGGATGCCTGGGTGTACAGATGCTGTAGAGGTTAGCAGTGACCTCTAGAAGCCACAGTTTCTGGTCAAATTCTGGCTCCTCCACCTCCCAGGAGGATGGGAGGCAAATTAACTTTAATTTTATTATCTTAAAAAAGGGAGGAGAAATAATAGCATCTACCTCAGAGGTGTTACGGAAGCTTACATTAGTTATTGCACATAAAACACTTAGAACTAAGCCCAGTAATTACTGAGTAAGCACTCAGTATTTACTGGGATTGTTACCACTCTATACAACCACTTTATGAGATAAACAGTCTTATTATCCTCATAGAATGTATCAGGAAGCTGAGGTCAAGAGACATGATATAATCCGCCCAAGGTGGCACAGCTGGTGAGTGGCAGAGCTGGGATTTAACCTCAGGCACTCTGGATCAGAGAGATTCTCTTAATCAGGACTCCTTGCCTCCTCCCCTGGTTAATCTCCCCCATGGGGTTCTTAGGATGCTTAAATGAAGTGCCATACGTGAACAAAAGTACTTTGCAAACCACAAGGGACTTTCTAAACTCAAGGCACTGTTTCTATCTGTCCCCCTGCTACCTGTGGCATGGATTGCAGGCACTGATAATAACATCTGACGGCATGAGCTATGAGAATTGTTAGCAGTAATTACACTTGTGATGACAATGGTAGGCATGGGTTAATAGCCTACTGGTTAATTTTAATGATTATTGTGTTAAGATGAACAATAATCTTCAGCCATCCGTCCAGTCATCCATCCATCTGATAACTGTTTTGAACATCTACACTATTCTGGTCACTAAATAATCCAGACATGGTCCCTGCCTTTCAGGAGCTGAGAGTTGAGAAGGTATGAAATTAAATGATTTATTTCTATATAACATGATGGGTTTGCCATGATGGGGAGTGGTGCAAGGTGTTGTGGACACCCAGAGCAGGAAGATCTGGTCTGCCCAGGGTACCAGGAAAGATCCATAGGGAAAATTTAATTCCCTGCAGGTTAAGTAGGTCTTAAGCCAAAATACGAACATAGAAGAAAGTGAAATACATGATTATTTATTAGTAAAAGGTGAAGAGGGACATAGTAAAAGGTTTAGGAAGGGACCTGTGTGAGCATGTCTGGAGGGATGAAATGCAGGGATGGTAGAATCAGTTAAAAAACAGAACTTTGCCCCTGTAGATGACTGATATTAAACTTCCTTCTCTGAGATTTCCCGTTGTAGTTGCTGCCTCTTCTGATGTGGACTGTCCTTGGCCCCGATACCGGTTGCTCCTGCATCTCACCAGTGCATGTATGAGACCAATGCTGTGCCTGGCATCTTGTTTTTTCCTTCTAAGTTGCAGAGCTCACTTTGGTATTTGATATAAACCTTCCTTGATTAGAAAGCTTGAAGTCCACTAGCACAGAAGGATTTGTATGATGCCACTCAAATGATATTCAGACAGATGGATAGTACTGAAGATCTGCTAGTTAGTGTAGAATCTATCAGCTGCCTGAATTCTCCAGAATGGAACACTCTCCTCTACCCCAACCTTCACTGCCTTGACAATTGCCTGTTCTGCTTATCACAGTGTCTTTTACTTGGAGGCCTTCCCTGACCACCCAGGGCTGTGTAACTAAATGCCTCTGTCTTCTGGATGCCTCCTGTATCATACCACACTTCATAATCTATTGCTTGGGTCTTCCTCAGGAGCTTGAGAGCTCTGAGTGGGCAGCAGTCATGTCACTTCTGTACCTATTATAGTGCCTGGCACCCAGAAGGCACTCAATAAATACTTAATGAATGAATGAATATCTGGATTAGTCTGTGGGTCATCCATCCATGGGAAGTCCTTGGATCTCAGTTTCCTCATGTGTAAAATGGGCTAGTAATTCCTACCCTGGCTATCTTACAGGTTTGCTGGAGGTAAGGAAACATATCACAATCAGTTGTCACACTTTTTTCTTTTTTCTTTTTTCAATTTAATTTTATTGTTGTTTTATTACATCCATCTCACACTTTTTTCTTTAAGATGCATCCCCTGCCCTCCATTTCCTAGTTTCTCTTCATTGCAATGAGGCATGGGTGTGAGGCTGGAGCAGGTGGCTGTCCCCTCAGCCATAGCTCACCAGACTCAGACATCCTTGCTGCTTTGCCCAAATACCACCGAGCTACTACTCTATGGCTGAGACATTTGATGAGTGGTGTGACCTTCCAAAAGTCATTTAACCTCATTGTGTAGGTCTTATCTGCAAACTGGAGTTGACCAATCTGTCTAGCAGGCTGTTATAAGGACCCCTGGAGATCTCTGTGTATGAGTCTTGGTGTAGCTCCTGGCCAGAGCAGATATCCTACAACTCTGGCTTCTGTTTCCCCACTTCCACTTTATTAGCAAGTGTGTCTCCTTCATGGTTGCAATAAGGTATATTTGCCATCACTTCTTAACACTGCACTCACTCCCAACCTAAAAGAGGGGCACAAAGACTGCTAGGGACTGAATGCATTTACTTTTAAATTAACATGTTGTAGCCCTGATCGTTAATGTGATGGTATAAGGAGGCAGGGTCTTTGGGAGGTAATTGGATCATGAAGGTGGAGCTCTCATGAATGGGATTGGAATTAAAAAAAAAAAAAAAAAAAAAAGTGACACGAGAGATGATCTTTCTCAGCCATGTGAGGACTCAGTGAGAAAATGGCCATCTGCAAGCCAGGAAAAGGGCCCTTTACCAGGAACCCAATCTGCCAGCACCTTGATCTGAACTTACCAGCCTCCAGAACTGTGAGAAATAAATGTCTATTGTTTAAATAACCCAGTGTATGGTTTCTTGGTATAGTAGCTGAGTGGAATGAGACAGAGGCCTGGGCAGGGTACAGGACTAATTCTGGACCCAGAGGTGGTGAGCAATACACCAAGGGTCACATAGCCAACTGAGGCCAGAGACCACTGAGAAGCTGCTCCCTGTTGTCCAAGTACCTGCAGCATGACCTTGACCAAGCCCCTTTCCTCCCTGGGCCTCAGGTGGGAAATTAAGGGATTGGACTAGAGCTTTCTGAAGGCCCTTCAGGCTCTGCCAGGACCTACAGAATCTAGGAGAACATTCTAACAATACTGAATTTATACATTTCAATTTCATCTTATTAGCATTTAAATGACTCTGTATTGTTATATTTCAATGCCTCAAGAATAGGTTAAGGGAACCTTAATAAAAATCTTTGCCAGGAAGGACGCCTGCAGAAGGTGTTTTGTTTTGTTTTGTTTTGAGTTAATTTAACAAAGAAGGAATTAATCTTTCGAAGAAAGGATTACAAAGGAAAACAAAACCCCAAACCAATAGCTTTTCCAACCCTACTGAAGGATGGTAGCTGGGACAATTGCAAATGAATTATGTGCTAAAAATAACTTTTGAATGCTGAGTCCTTCTGTTTTAAAATGTGCTGAATTTAAATGCCACCTTAATATGTATTTTTAAAGTCACCTTTTTATTTTACATCCTCATCCAAGGACATGCTTATTTATTTTAGAGAGGGGGAAAGGGGGGAAAGAGGGAGAGAAACATCAATCAATTGCTTCTCACACTCATATGTGCCCGGGCCAGGGACCTGGCTGACAACTCAGGCATGTGCCCTGACTGGGAACCACACTGGCAGCCTTTTGATTTATGGGATGGCATTCCAACCAACTGAACCACACCCGCTAGGGCTGAGGTCACTTCTTTTTTGAATCATCTCTGGCAGCCATGACAAACGTAGGGGACATAGGCCCTGGCTAAAAATCCAGATGATGAGGTCAGGTAACTGTCAGTGGTTAGTTTTGTGACTTGCGCAAAGGCTCTTAAGCCCTCTTGTGCCTTGATTTCCTCTTCCCTAACAGAGCCAATTTCACAGCCTACCTCATAGGGTTTTGTGAGGACTGAGACAGAGTTTAGCCTAGGTCCTGGCATGGAGGAAGAACTTGTTCCTCCTCCATGGTGACTGTTCTTAGGATTATAACTCATTCCCTACCTTTATCCTCTGCTCAGCTGGAATGTCCCCCACACTGCTGTGCTTACATAGAACTCAGATTGATGGGGCTATACCCACAAAGCCCATAGCACTGCTCGAAAGACTGGGGAGAGTGCTGGCTAGTTGGTGCAGCATACAAGCTAGTCTCCCCTTTGCTCTGGTCTTGACTAACTAGTCCCTGTGAGGTTAGGCACTTTCTTTCCTCTCCTAGTTGCAAATTCAGGCCTTTTTGTAGGGCCTTCTGCCCCAAGCAATGGGAACCCTCTACCTCAGCTATGATCCAGGAAGGTGGGTGAATTCAGCCAGTAAGCAGCCAGAGACATAGGGACAACTGTCCCTTCCTCAGCTTCACCTAGGAAGCTGCAACTGTTGCCTGAGGTGTCCCTCTCTAGGACAGGGAAGGTCCTGTCTGTGTGTGAGGAGGGAGCCTGATAGATCTGTAGTGGCTATGTGAGTGTAAGGATGTGCATGTTAGCGTGAGTGTGCAGGGTCAGTAAGTGTGGATGTGCAAGGTCAGTGTGAGTGTATTTTGTCAACTGTTCATCATGGCTAGTCCATAGTCTGGGACACACCTGGGTCAGGAGTGTGAAAATGTTAGTGTTGACTTGGGCTTGTAAATGACTGTGTGTGTGAGTGTGTGTGTGTGTGTGTGTGTGTATCCCCCTGTGGTGTGTCAGCAGGATGTGTGCTTAGTGTGGATGATCCCAGAGGACAGGTTGGCTACCCAGTTCTATTGGACTATCTTAGCATGAGTGTGTGAAGTGTGAGTGAGCCAGAGATGTCTGTGCTCACACCTGTCTCTAAGTATACCGGCCCCACAATGTGTGTATGTGTGTGCTGACAATGAAAATCTCAGCTTTGAATTCTCACAGATGAAGAGAGAGAACTGGGAAGGAGGAAGGGAACTGAAAATGAATACCTCAGAAGTGAATTTAGTGCTATTTTTAGAAAATTCCTATTCTGCTAACCAGAAAAGGAAAATCTAAAAAAAAAAAAAGTCTTGCAGAAACAGCCATGTATCAGCCCTGAAGGCACTGATGGCAGGGGCAGGGCCAAAGGATGGGATATTAGGGACCTAGGGCTTCCCCCCTATACTTTCTTAGACTTATGCCTATCCTGAGGGACGGGAGGGAGGTCCAGCCCTTAACTACCTACCAGGCTCAACTCCCTCCTGCTCCTTGTTCTCCAGAGGAGCTGCCAATGTTAGATGGTATAAAAACTATTTCTCGTCCTTCAGGTATCTCACATACCTATTCATCTTCCCACTTATCTACCCACCAATCCACCCATCCTTATATCTGCCCATCTATCTCTGCATGCACCCAGCCAGCCTCTTACCCAACCATCCACCTGTCCATCCATCTGTCCACCCACCCATTCATTAGCTGTCCATCCATTTGTCCGTCTGTCTATCTCTCCATCCTTCTACCCATTCAGTCCTCCTAAGAAGGTGCATCTCAGGCCCAGTCCCAAGTCATTGGGATTCTCAGGACAAAAAGAGAAGTGTTCAGACCCTGCTGTTTAAGGTCTGAGCTATCTGCCATAAAAAGCCCCCTGTGATAACTCCAAGGTCAGGATCTGCCGGCTGAGTTCAATGATTCCTGCACAACACTTGCTTCAAATTTTGGGAGGATTTAATCTAAACAGCACTTCCCTGGGAACCAGATCTGCTAGTTCTGATCTTGGCTTGACTACTACTATTAATAGGATTTGCTTAGTGCATGCCTCCATGGGCTGTGTGGTATCACTGAACCTACCTTACAGGCAAGGAAGCTTGGACTCAGAGAGGTTACAGATGGCCACAGCCATACAGATAGGACTTGGCACAGTTTAAATACTTTCTCTAGTCCAGAGCCTCCACCTTTCCTCTGTGCCCCATTTCCCTTCTGTAACTTGCAGTATGGCCTTGAACTAAAGCCTTCTTTCCTGTGCCTCAGTTTCCTTTTCTATAAAGCAAGAGGGGATTTGGACAGATACTCAGTCTTGAAGGGCCATTGTAGTACCATCCTCAAGGATTTTCCCATCATCTGAGACTTGCTTCTAAGGGCACACATACTTCCTTGGGCCTCCCTGCTGCTGTGGCATCTCCAGTAGGAGTAGCCATCACCACTGCAGGCCAAGTCCTGCTTGGCTGGAGGCTAAAGGAAGGAGAAATGTCCTAGAACCCAGCAGTCATGAGCTGATCAAAGTTCACACCTGCTGCCCTCCTTGGGCCTCTGCAGGGCAGTGTCTGGTTTCCAAGATTTGTACCCTTGATAAGTACCTTTTTAAGAAATATTTCTTTAGAAAATCTTTGAGAGCTTCCTGAAGAAGCTAAAACACTAAAGTCACCAGAAGATGGAGTCAAGAAAGCCTAGCTGAGGCAGAAAAGTATTGTGGAAACTCCACTTTGGGCTGCAGAAAGGAGAAATGCATTAAGAATGCTATGGCCCTGGCTGGTGTGGCTCAGTGGAATTGGTGCCAGCCTGCAAATCCAGGGGTCGCTGGTTCAATTCCCCAGTCAAGGCACATGGCCATGTTGCAAGCCAGGTCTCCAGCTGGGTCCGTGGCTGGAGGCAGGTGAAAGGCAGCCATACATTGATGCTTCTCTCCCTTTCTTCCTCCCTCCCTGCCTTTCTCTCTGAAAATAATAAATAAAATCTTAAAAATAAATAAATAAAAAAGAATGCTGTGGACTGTGAATCTACCTGGGATGGACCAGTTACTCTGAACCTTGTTCTCTGGTTTCAGCCAGAAGCCTTGGGCCCCTCTCTGGCCTCAGCAATCACTTGCCCTACTTTCCTGAGCCCCTCCTTGGGTACCCTGCCTTCCCCCAGTTCCTAAATGGCTATAATGAAACTGTTCCATACTACCTTAATCTTCTTCCTTTTCTCCCATGGTTATAAGCAGAGGCATGAAGAAGGACAAAGAATGATAACAACAATGCTTAGACTGCACCTACTACATGCCAACCACTGTTCCATGCACTTTACATTTGTTATTTCACTTAATCCTTCACAACAACTCTATGGTACAGTAGCTGCTGGCATCCTGTTTTACAGAGGAGAAAAGAGGCAAAAAGAGAATGCAATGACTGGTGTAAAGTCCTTGGTTAGGGGGTAGCAGAGTCAGATCTCAAAAACACATACTGGTATTCTTAAGGGCCCCCCAGGCTCACTCACATCCCTCTCACCCATCAACCATGATCCTGCCCCTTCCTCTGGTTTCTATAGTGAAGCACAGGTTCTGCTGCATCAGTTACTAGCTGGTTGGTGAGTCTTCAGGATTCACCTATGACCGTGGAGGGCTGGGACCAGGGAGCTATTTCTGGGGATAAAATACTGATGGATGGATGGAGATGGGTGTTGGGGAAGGATTGGGTGGCTGAGGTCAGGGAACCTGATAACCGCAGGCCCCCGCTCCCTGAAGGCTGACCAGCAAAGGCTGGGAGTGAGCGCTGTCCACGTGGTGCTGGTGCTGACAGTCCTCCATAGGGGACAAAGAAGCAGGCACTAGGGAACTGTCTCCGCTGGGAGCTGTTCCTAACGCCACAGTGCTGACTAGGGGTATGGGGTGGGTTTCAAGAATGGTGTAGCAAGGAGCTGTCCACATGCTATAGTGCTGACAGAGCAAAGGTTTATAAGCGCTCCTAAGATCTTCCTAGGATAGCAGTGCTGACCTACAGGGTTGACTAGGTAGGGCACAGAGACTTTTCCCCATGAGCTCTGTGAATAGGCATGGGAAGCTGTCCTGAGATATTTGGTGCTGACACTCAAACCTGGGTTCTCAGGCAATGGGGTATCTTAGAGAACAGGTGTAACATAAAATAACACTATGCAAAAGACCACACAGGGCCATTTAAGTGCATGCACAGAGAACTCACTTTGGCCCATCAGTACCATCTGTTATTGACACCAGAATCATATCATTGATTGATTCTTTTATACTGTGCATGGTCCTTTCCTGCTGGAACCAAATTTAAGTGGTGGCATCTCAGTCTGACTGAGTTTACTGAATTTTTTCCTCTATGTGTGAGGGTAGGAATATTCATCCACAGGTGGTTTAGAGGATGAATCTAAGTTGGGAGATTACTTTTGAATAGCTAGTGAATCCTTTGGGGCCCAGAAAAGAGAAGGTGAGGGTGAAAGTCATTCATCGTTGGCTAATAACTTGGGCTACTCATCCTTGACCTCCTGACTGGCCTCTTGATCCTCTTTCCCCATCCCCAGAGTGATGCTGGTGGTGACTGCCACTTACCAAGTGGCTTCCATGTGCCAGAAGCTGTATTAGGCCCTGAACACACCTTATCCTACTCACAAGAAGCCCCCAAGGTAGGCAGTATTATGATAGGGAAACTAAGGCTCAGAGAGGTAAAAAACAAAAACAAAAACAAAAACAAAAACATCATGCCCAGGGCCACACAGCTAGTAAGTGGCAGAGCCAGGAGCAGAACTGGGACTGATCTGACTAAGCCCAACACATTATGCTGTCTCTCAGATTGAGTATACCACTCCTTGGATTAAAAACCATTGCTGGCTTCCCAGTGCCATCCAGGATCCTGCCTAACTGGCTTGGAGCCAGCCTCACTGGGTTCTGGTCTAACTAAATTCCTTGCATTTCCAGAACAATTAATGCATGCTCCTGTCTCTGACCCTTGCAAACACCATTTCCTCTACTCAGGCTGTCTACACTTGCTTTCCCATTAATCAAAACTTTCTAAGGTTCGGCACGCCAACTTCTCTAATTTCCCTGCTGTAAATTTCAACCTTCTTCCCACTGCCAGCCCATCACATGTGCTTTATTCCTCGATTTCACACCTTCCATCCTCAGTCTTGAGGTGAATCTTACCAGCTTGCCTCCTTCACTAGACCACGAAGTTTCTGAGAACAAGGCCTCCCCAGCCCTCAGGATGGCATGGGCCTCCACCAGTACTGGTTCCATGACTGAGAAAGCAATAAGGCTTGGAAGGACAACAAATGTTAGGGGGTGGTCTGCATTTAAAAGGAGGACTTGGTCAGCCAGGTGGCAGGAGGAGCTGATGCTGAATGCACTCAGGTGCATGCTACAGCCTTATAGATAGCAAATTGGCAGATCTGCACCTAGACCTATGAAGTAGCTGCTCCCAGCATCCCATTCCACAGGCGAGCAAATGGAGGCTCTTCCAGATTAAGGAGGCTGCCCAGGATCACATAACTGCTGGATTTGACTCCAGGCAGTCTGCCATCAGAGCCTCAGACTAAGTCCTCCCATGACAACTCAGAAGCCCAATGTGGTGGTAGCTCAGACAGTGGGACACACTGACATATTTGGAGTCCAGTGAGAAGTGCCAGCCTCTCTGGACCACACTGCTCAGGACCCTGTCTTCTGCCACATCTGATGTTAGGTTCCATGAAGGATCCCTGAGGACTGGCCATTGTTCTTTTCTCCTCCTGCCTCTTCCCAATTTTCCTCCCAAAGCTGAAGGTCAGGAATAAGGTCAGGGCAGGCCACTCAGAATTTGCCAGGAGGCAGGCCCAGGCTGAAGCCCAGGGACCAGGCAGGGTGCTGAGAACACAGGACGCCTTACACACTAAGGCCGCCCTCTGTGTTGGTTTCCCTGGCCCCAGATCCACCCCAATGGCAGCTTTAGACCCAGATTCCAGAATCTAACACCCTGAGGGCCTGAGGAATCTCTTTGGCTCCTGCATTCAGCAGGTCAGCATGCTGATTAGTGACTGCCCTGCCGACTAGCTCGGCAATCTTCCTCTGACTTGGCATGGCTGTCCTGGCCACTGCGGAGATAAACAGAATCCACCCAGCACCTTGAACAGATGGTGCCACTTCTAAAAATAATGCCATATCACACTCTCTGGTGCATCCGAGTCCCAGCAACAGAAGGGGGTGCAGGTGGGGGTGAGGGCTGCTAGCTGTGCTCACCAGCCATCTGCGCAGGGACAGATGAGAATGCAGCCTCCCCAGGGAGTCAGACTCAGGGGACCCCAGCCTTGCTGGAGCTGTGCAGGACCATGGCCTGATGTTGAGGCTCTGAGCTCCAAAATGATACTGAGCAGGGCCATGGCAGGTAAGTGAATCCTGACTCCCCTTTTCCCCCATCATTGTGTCTGCCCTGCTAACCCCAGCTCCACACATGCATGGCTGAGATCCCTACCTGGACTGCCCTCTCTTTGCCTGTTAGGTTCTCTCTTATGCCTGGGTCCCTAGATCTATCATCTCCAGTTCCATCTTCTCTTGGGATTTTTCTCCCACTCCTGAAACTTCTCTTCTCTGGGTTCTTAAACCACTTTTCATTTGACTCACAACCTAGTAGGGTCAGAACCCCTGTGTTGGAGGTTTAGGGTCTGAGAGATCTGGGCTAGAACCTTCGCTCTGCTATCACTGAGTGATCTTGGGAATTCAAGGCAGCTCTCTGGACTCAGCTGTCAGACCTCTAAAATGGGGACAATGATCATTCCTACCTCACAGGGTGGTTGGGAAGATAATGTGAGTCTATGCAGGACCACTAAAGGGGCACCAGTATTTGGAAAGTTTGACAGAAAAGCCAGAAGAGGCCCGCTTCCCTAAGCTCACTTGAATCCAGAGACCAGAAGGGACCTCAGAGGTGAAAGTCCCTGCAATGCCTAAGTCCCTTCACTGCAGATGTGTAAAGTCATGCTTTTGCTTGTGTGCCTCCCTTGACAGGAGTTCATTCCCTCCTTCCGTGACAATCTGTGTCAGCACAGGTGGTTACAAAGTTCTTTAAGATGAGCTTAAATTTTCTTTTATTTTCATAGTTAATGGGCATTTTATAACTCATGCGCAACACCCCTGCTCCCTCTTTTCCACTGGAAGTTCATGTCCACAGTGCATAAATCTGTGTGTGTGTGCCAGGGTAGAGCAGAATGTATGCATGCTTGTGCAACGAGGTGTGCATATATAGATGTGTGTCTATGCATGTCAGGGCAGGACAGAGCACATGTGTGGTTGATTACATGTCAAGTGTGTATAGCCTACTTGCCATAGATGTCTCACCACTATCTCTGGGGCTGTCTATTGGGTGGCCCTGAACCTCTGAATCCAGAAACCATTTTATCAGATAACTTTAGCTCTCAGGGAACTCTGCCATTAGGGTTTACCCTGAACAAAATGACAGTGATGGCAAAATGGCATTTTATGAGTGTTCATAAAATGCTTTTCCACTTGAATTTCATAAAAAATCCACTGACTTTTTCTATTTCACAAGTAGGAAACTAGGGCTAGAGAAATTCAGGGGTCTATGGAAGGTCCTGCAGAGAGGGACATCTACATGGGAGGATGGGGGGCTCAAGATTCTGTACAGGACATTCAAGCCCAGAGCTGGTCACTCCCAAGCATGGGTGGACAGGCCTGGGGCAAGCCTGGCTAGGAAGTCCACCATTAGTTGTCCCTGCCCCACTGCCTTCCCTCTTTGGGACTTAGTTTCTCCATCTGTAAAATAAAGAGGTTAGACTAGATGGCTTCCAAGTGACCTTCACATGTTAACTTGTGATAAATCTTGGACACTGAGTCCGGCCAAGGAAGGAGGCCTCCCTAATTCCTGGGACCCCTCACTCTGATGGGCATGTGTATGCCCTCAAATCAGTGAGTTATCCTCTGACACTGAGACATCTATGGTGGGGAAATTTCTTGTTTCAATAGTAAAAAATCAACTCAGAGCTACCTTGTGGACCACCTGCTATTCCTCAGCACAAGTTGTTCCCTCACTTCCACCTCCCTGCCTGACAGACTCCTATTTACCTTGCAGGGTCCACCTCAGAAGGCCCCTCCTAAGTGAACCCACTCCTAAGCCAAGCCCACTCTCTAAGTGGAGTGAATTGATCCCTCCACGGATCTTAGCTTTTCATATTCTAGAGGGCTGGGGACTGTGTCCATCCATTTCTAGGTCCCCAGAAAGACATAGCTTGACCTCAGAAAGTGAGAGAGAACAAGACTGCCTGGGTCATGAACTCATCCACTTCTTCAACAAACACTTAAGTTTAAGTATCAAGGCAGAGAACATGCAATGAGTACCTTTTGTGTACCTAAAACTAATACTGGCCTGCAGGATGATCAAAAAGGAACAGAGGTAACATTTCTGGCAGGGAGGTGACCACAGTAATAATGACATCAGAATAGCAGTAACAGAAATATAAATAATCATAAGAGCAGCTAAGTTTTATTACTATCAAATGCCACTCCTTGTGTTCAGCTGTTTCCAGGCATGATCTTTCTTATATCTGTGTTAGGCCCCAAGGTTAGATACTCTTCCTCATTTTACAGGTGAGAAAACTTAAATTCAGGTGGTGGGGTGGTTGGCCAAGGTCATATTAGGGTCTGCATTAGGGTCTGCGCCACAGGGCTGTGCTCTTGATCTTGGCACTGAATGGATTTCCAGACCCAGAATCAGCAGAAATGAAGCTGTTCTGTGGTGGGGACCACACCCACAGAACACCTACCACCTACTACAATGGAGTAGAAATGTGGTGTTCAGCAGGGAGAGAGAAATCCAAGGCCACCCTGTTCCTTCCCCAGGCGGAGGAACAGTGCCCAGCATCTAAGAGGCCTGGGTTCGGGAGGCGGACCCCAGGATATCGATAGCTTAAGTGTACTAGGAAAACCCCAGTGGTGTTCTTTATCCTGCACTGCTGACAGGTGTGAGGTGGGGGCTTTGGCTGACCTGGCAGCCTGGGTGTGAGGGGCGGGAAGCAGATGGCAGCCCCTCCATGTGTTTGGAAGAAGTCAAGGGTGAAATCCTGAAGCCGTCAGCCTGACCACATCACCTACTGTTAGAAACAACCCCCGGGCCAGGGGGCTGGCAGCCACCCAATGTGGCTTTGCTGACAAATGGTAGGCTCTGGGGAGGCATGGCCACAAGCTCAGCACTCTTCCACAGACAGCATGGCTATCTTCTTAATAATGAGGAGTGTTACTGGAAGGGGTTCTTCCCACTGCGACCTCCTTTGTCTCACCTGTGACCATGGGGCAGAGAGAGCAGGATGCCCATTTTAAAGATGAGGAGATTGATGCTCAAAGAGAACAAGTGGCTTGCTTGACACAGGTCACTCAGATACAGTGCTGGGATTAGGGTGAGGCAAGTAGACAGACACCCAGGGTGTACAATAAAACGTGGTGCTCACTCTCAGGTTCCTGTACATACCCGATCCCCTCCTGCCAAGAGCTGCCCACCTCATGCACCCACAGGCCTACTTTTTCCCCCCATATCAAACACAGGCAGAGATGGAAAATCTACAATGAGACTTCAAACTCACTTTAGTGACCTTGTAGATGATGGAGCTACACCTGGAATTGTAAAAGATGTTTAAAGCCAGTATCTCTGTATTCAGTCCCTGAGCTGTCATGGATTTCAGGGGAAAAAGTTCACTTCTCACCATTCCTCATTTGGCAAACTATGCAATGTGCATGCAGTGGAACTGGACACAGCCCTGTTCTTGCAAAGCTGTGCACTGTTCCCTCTTGCATGGTGGCTGAACATGATAACAAGTTAATAAAAATACTCATGATAAGCTAATATTTATGGAGCATTTTCTGTGTGCCAAGCACTTCATACATGTCATCTCATTTGACCTATGTACATCCCTACTCTATAAGGCAGGTGTTCTAATTATCCCCATTTTGCAGAATAGAGAACTAAGGCAAAGAAAGGTTAGATAACTTGCCTAAGGTCATTTAGGCAGAACACAAGAGAGCAGGGATGGATGATCAGAAGAATATTTGTTGGGTGAATGAATGGAAGCATGGGAGAGGTCGTGCAGGGAGACCAGGTAAATATAAAGGTGATATGATTGCTTAAGTGTGGCCATGAAAAGTGCCCTGGGAGCTCCAGGAAGTGGCATCAGGACTCCTGAGGCCAGTGCTAAGAGAGGGTCAGAGAATTCTCCATACTTTTAAACAAACTTGGGCTGTAAGCTTCCAGGAAGATGGTGATGGTGACAGCTGCTATATCAGTTGGCAGCAAGGGGAGGCTCTGGTTTCTCTCTGAGTCTGACCATGTGCTCTACCTATAAAAATATCTGAGGCTAGTGGTCCCTCTTACTCTGAGAATGTGGGCTCCTAGACAGGCTGGACCTGAGCAGGTATGAGAGAAATAGGAGGCTCATCCTTGGCCGTTTTGGGCAAGGGTCCCTGGTTTGATACCCCCTGCTGGGACTTTGGCCTACAGGGAGGGGCTGCAGCTAGACACCCTGACACCCAAGCCTCTGGGCTCATGCCTCAGTTGCCAGGCAACCATGCAGCTCAGGTTTCAGGAGCTGAGGAAAGGGCCTGGTGAGGACGTCAGTATATAATATTAGATACGGCCCAGCTTAGTGGGGCTGTTTGAGATACACAGATTCAGACCTGGGCAGGGCCTGAGTGGTCCAGTGGTCATTTTGCAGATGGGGAGACTAAAATCTGGGAGAGAAAGGGTGTTTTCTGAAGTGACCAGTGAGTCAGTGACACAGCAAGGTGATCTCTGCCAAGAAGATTGGAATAGAAAGAATAGTTCAGCAAGTGATGGCAAGTGTACTGCCAAGGGCAGGGCACTATACCAATGGCCTCTCCCACCTAGGCCCAATTCATCCTCAAAACAACACGATGAGCTATAGAGGTTTTCACATCTAATTCATAGATGTGGAAACTGAGGCTCAGAGAGATTGAGATCATCCAACTGGTGAATGGCAGCAACCAGATTGGAGCCCATGTTGCTGTAACTCTGATGTCCACAAGTTTCACCCAGCACCCACCCTGCCCCCAGGGACTAAGAGGAATAGAATGAGGACTGAGGGACATGCCTCACAGCTAGTATCTTTGATCTCCTCCGCAACCCCTAGAGGTGGGGGGAGTAGGAATATTACACTTCCTATCTCAATACTGAAAATGCTGAGCTCAGAGGGTTAAGTGGTAGTTCCAACGTGACCTAAACAGCAGGTACAGGATTTAAACCCACGAATCTCTGATTTCAAGGCCTGGGCTGACCCACTGTCCCAGGACGTGGGAGCAGCCTGAGGTGGCGCCCCTATACCAGGCTTCCCAGTATCAGATGATTCTTCCCCATCGTCCCCCAGCAAATTGAGACTTCTGCAGGACAGAGCCCCACTCCTCAGCCCACAAGACAGGAAAGCCCCAGCACAGAGCCATGATCTGATTCCAGGCCACTGGACCTCTCCCTCAGTTGCCCACACCCACACCTCCCAGCAACCTGAGCCTGGGCTGGACAAGCAGGTTGCTATGGTGACAGCACATTGGATACTGACCTGAGGACCCACTGGCAGCACAGGGGAGGGGCAGGCTTTGCCTCAGAGTGATGGATGGTGGGGGAGAGGGCAGGGACCCTGGGGACCGTGCGGCAGTGGAGGTTGCTCTGTGGGCAAGGCTGAGCACAAGCTGCTATTTATAATTCTGCTGAATGGGCCCAATAACCTGACCTGCAGTCTGACGCTGGGAAGCCCAGCAGCTGCACAGAAGAGAGGACACAGCTCAGGAACCTCCTCCCGCCCCCCAGCTCTGAGCAGAGGGGTGAGGAGCCGCCAGAGGGAGGACAAAATGTCCCCTTCCTCTGCTAGATCTCCATTAGCTTCAACATCCACCCCTCTGCCCAACCCTGCCTTCATCCTGTGTCCTGGGCCAGGCTTAGCTGGGGGGTGGGAGGGGGTGTGCAGGTTGGGTAGGCAGAGGGAAGGCAGCAGAGCTAAAGCCTTGGCCGTGTGTGTGCCTGTGTTCTAGGATGCCTCCCACTGGAGGGAGAGGAGGGGGTAGAGGTGGAGGGGAAAGAAAGGGGAGAAAGAGGTTCTGTAAGGCAGAGTAGAACTTGAGAGGCTGGGGGTGGGAGGGAGAAGGAGGGAGAGGGTGAGAGAAAGAAACAGAGGCAGCTTTTAAAAGAGAAAGTGAGACAGAGGGAGGAGTGAGGGAGAGAGGAGAGGAGGAGGGAGATAGAAAGAGGGAAGAGAAGAGAGATGAAGAGAGGGAGAAAAAGAGGGAAAGGGGAGGGAGGTGGAAAGAGAGTCAAAGGGCCAGAGGAACTGGAGCAGAGACAGAGATGGGTACATGGAGAATGGGAGTCAAGATACAGAGGCACAGCTGGAGGCAGGTGAAAGGCAACCATACATTGATGTTTCCCTCCCTCTCTGCTTCTCTCCCTTCCCCTCTCTTTAGAAATAATAATAAAAAAAAAAAAAAAAAAAAAAAAAAGATACAGAGGCAGAGAGGGAGGGCAGGGTCAGAACTCCAGAGCATTGTCCTCTTTGGCCCTGATGGTCAAGCTGCTGGCTCAGAAGCTGAAAGGCAAACATGACTCAGGTCTCATGGGGGTACCTCAGTGGCCTCTTCGTGGGAGGAGAGAGGGGCTACGTTGTGGTGCTTGCACTGACTGCCTGGCCCAGGTGGGAGAGCTGGCCTGGGCATCCCTCTACCAGGCCTTCTTGCCATCTGGGGGCACAGGCAAGGGCAAAGACTGCTCCAAGGTCTCTGGAGCTGATCCAGGAAAAGCATGGTGACAGCTCCTGGGGCTTACCTGGCTGTCTGCCCTTGGAACTAGGTTATTTTGGGAGCTGAGCAGTCAGAATATGTCCCCCTCCTCCCTTGTTCATGGGCCACTGACTGCTGACTCAAAATATTCTCTCAAGGAAATTGTCACCCAGAAATTCAATGTCACTTCTTCTGGAGGGGTTTCCCTGACTCTCCCAGACTTAATTTTGCTCACACAGGGCCTAGCTCATAGCTTTGTTAGGGGTCTCACCCTGAGCAATCACAGGCAGAACTTTACCTGCCCATCTCTCATGTCAGAACGTGAGCTTAACTACAGGCAGGGCTGATTCCCTAGGGCCGAGTGTGATATCTGACACACAGGGCCTTAATAAGTAGCACTAACAGCCCTACCGAAGCAGCAAGTTTACTAAGCACTTGGGACATCCCAAGAACTTAACATGTACCATCTCATTTAATCTCTCAGTAGCCCTATGTGTAGGTTTTGTTAGCAGGCCCCATTTTACAAAGGAGGGAACCAGAGAGCCCAAGTAGTTTGCCTAAGGTTTCACAGTTGGGAAGCTGTTGAAACAAGGTCTGACCTAAGGCAGTCTGATATCACATGACCACCAAGCATACAGTTTCCCTTGCTCTTGTGATCACTTCCACTTCCATGACTATGCTCCAGAACCTTCGGTGGCTCCCCAGTGCCTCTAAGATCAAAACTAGACATCTCATCTGGTGTTAGTTTCTTCACTTTACTTGTCCTTACATTGTCCTTTCAGGTCTTATTCTATTTTCCCTAATCTCGTGTTTTTAGGCCTTTCTGCTATCTTCTGATGTATTCATGCAACAGTTATTTAATGAGCATCTACTGTGTGCCACGCACATTATGCTTGCTCCTGAGGAAGACAGATGGTGATAAGTGCTTTGAAGAGAATAAGACCTTACACCCAACTACCAGGGGACCTCTTTTGCTGGGTAGATGTCCCAGCAAAGAGCTGGGACCAGTGTGTTCCAAAAAAAAGAATGGCACAGGCAAAGAACCTGAGGAGGAGAGGGGTAAGGCATGCTTTTAATAATCCAGAGAGGGCCAGCATGGCTGGGGCTTGTGAGTGAGGGAGAATGAGAAAAGGTGAGCTCAGATAAGGGCAGTGGCCAGATTGTACAAGGTTTTGAAGCCATGGCTAGGAGTTGGATTTTATTCCAGGTGTAGATTAGCAGGAATTTTAGGTGGCAGATTAGCACAAAGTTTTGTTTTGTTTTTTAAGGATCCATCATTCATTGGAGAATTAACTATCACAGGGTAAGAAGGTGGGTAGAGTGAAAGAGGTGACTATTATGTCATCCAGGCAAGTGGGGACAGGGCACTGAATGCAGGGGCAGCAGTGGTGTAGAAGAGACATGGGAAGGTGGGAGTTAGGATGTCAAATCAAGAGGCTGAGCCAGAAGAAGAGGAGGAGGAACATGGCTGATAAAGACTCTGCTTCAGCAAGAGGGTGGATGGCGGTGCCATTTATTGGGATGGGAAGTTGGGAAGGAGTGGGTTTTGGGGGGTGGGTAGGCATGATCAAGAATCCTGTTTTGGACTTGTTAACTTTGAGATGCTTGTAAGATGTCCAAGGAGAGATGCCAAGTGGCCAGTTGGATGACAAGTTGGGATTGCAGAAGAAAGGCTCTGGATGAAGATATAAATATGGGAATCAGCAGCTTAGAGATGTATTTAAAGCTGTGGGACAGGGTGAGATCATCACAGGAGAGAGTGTAGTGACAGAGGCTCAGAGATGAGCCCGTAGCAGCCATGTAGCCACACTAGTGGACCAGATTAGGTGACTTCCCTGCTCAACCAGCCTTCAGTGGCTCCCTACGGTCATCAGAACAAGGTTCAAAATCTTTAGCCTGGCCACAAACCCTGTCTAGTTCTCCAACCTCATGTCTTCTGATTTCTTCTTTGTATCCTTTTTTTCCCATCATGATAAACATCTTCACACCTCTAGACTTTCACCCAGACAGATCCCCCTGCCTGAAGTGCCCTCCTACAGGCAAAGGTGAATTCTAAATTTTGTTCTACTAAAGCCTTTTCTAGCCTCCAGGGTATACTTTGCAGCTGCTCCTCCATGTATCTATGGCCTTCTGGACATACCACACTATTATTGTCTTTCTGGGAGCTCCATGGGAGAGGTGGCTGGTCCACCTCTGCATCTTGGGCTCAGCATATCTAAGGTTCATGGTGAGCCCTCATGCCCACCCATGAGTCTGAGATGTACCATCAGAGCTGGGGTGGGATGAGCACACAGACTTCATCACTTCAGCAAGTGCGGACTACTGCTCTGAACACACTTGGAGGAAGGAAGGCTAGCAGAGGTAGAAGGTGAGTGGGTATGAGAATGAAGGGTAGCCACATGGATCTTTTGCTGGGCCTCCCACCTGCCACTGCAGCAGAAAGGGGTGGGAAATGGAAAGGTAAAAGCAGGAAAGAAAGGGCAATGAAGTTTACTTCCCTTACTATTGCCCTGAGCTCATGACAAGAGACTTCACTGTATAGGAAATCAAAGAGAACTTGGCCTGGAGGGGTCATGCAAGCTCCTGCACCCTCCCTGGGTCACTTCTAATCTGTCTTATATTTAATGTTACTAGCTGTAGGCTCCTGAAGAAAGCTCTCTGGAGGGGGGTGGGAGGGCAACTTGCTCATTTATTGAGCGCTGACTTGGCAATGGACTCCATGCATTTGGTCAAGGGCACAGGTGGATTAGATAGATCTGGGCTTTAATGCCAGTCCTGCTGCTTGCTACATGGCCTTGGCCAGGCCACTGTTTTGCTTTAGGCCTTAGTTTCTTCATCTGTGAGATGGGGCAATTTATAAATCCCTGCTTAGGCTTTGAGGGAGGTGATGTGTAACAATGTGCAGTGCCTGTTGCATAGCTGTCTCCTTTCATCTTCCTAATACTTAGAGGAGTATTTTTTTTTTTTTTTTTTTGTACTGGGCAACTGAGGCTCAGAGAAACCTAGGTCATGAGCTAGGAAGGACAGGGCTAATCTCCAAAGCCAGAGGCCCCTCCCATCTCATTATTCAAGTGGTTGATTCTGGGACTTCGGGTTGGATACTGGGGATTTAAAGGTGATTTAGACAAAAGCTTTGCCCTCTGGAGGTCAGGGTCTCCCATTGACTACTTTATACTCCCATCAGGAGGTGCTCGGGGTGAGGCCTCCCAACTGCACAGGAGGAGAAAGTAGGTTTGGGAATTCCCTGTTCCCAGGGCCTATTACTCCATTTGGGACCAGACTGGTCGCTTGGGCTACCCCTCTATGCTTCAGATTTTCATTTGCAAAACTGACATAATCTTATCTTCTTCCTCAGAAGATAACTAAAGGGCTAAGCAGGAAAGCCGTGGGTGACCTTGGAGCCATTTTAGGGAGCCCGATATCAGGCTGTCTTTAACTGAGGTCCATGTAAGTCTTATAAAGGTTTGTACCAATTTTCATTTTTCTGAGGAGGAAGCCCCAGGATCACTGTCTAGTGGAACCAACTCAATTCCCTGCTTTCTCATGAATGCCAGGTAGAGATAATACCAAGATAGAGAAGCCAGGGAACCCAGGTGCCTGAGGATAGTTAGAGCAAAGTTTGGTGCTGGGACCCCATGTTTGGAGATCCTCAGCAAGTCAAGACCACTTGATAATCACCTCTCGATCCACAGCTTTTCCATAGTCCCATGACTCGGGATCCTACAATAACCAATGTCTTTCACGCCAATGTGGTGGAGGAGAAAGAGCTTGGATGTTGTTCTTTCCCAAGCAAAATGTAGAGCTAATTTTTCCAGATAGCAAGTTCCTATAACCACAATCGATCACCCCCTAGTTTAGAGGAAATCATATTTCATTTGACTCCCTCATTATCTCTGGGGACAGGCGTGAAGGCAACAGGGCTAGACAGAGAGCTGTTATCACAGAAGCAACCCCAGCGTGACCAAGGAAGTAGATGGATAGTTTAAGCCATATTCCAGTGAGATGCTGCTCAGAGCAGGTACTTTGGAAAAATGCTCAGGGGCTCATTCACTTGGACAACCACAACTAGACTCACTCCAGAAGCGGCCCAAAGTCACTTCATCTAGTTTTATGGGCCATAAGGTAGGTGACCCCAGTGTGGGCCCAAAAGGCACATTATACCTTAAAATATTAACTGCAGGCACCCTAACATGGGGTCCCTCCAGTCCGGCCTCTCCATCAGCAACAGACACCAGCTTCCTACCTGGCCTTTCTACCTAGATGTCCCTATACCCCATACTCAACAGATTTCAAGTCCAGCTTGTCAGTTTTTCTTTTATGATATAATTTTTTGGTGTTTTCTCAGAAAAATTATTTCTTATTCTAAGGTGGTAAGATATTATTCTGTTTACTTCTACAGACTTTATAGTTGTAGCTTTTATGTTCAGGTCTCTGAGTCATCTTAACATTTTCATCCTTTTGTTATGATTCAATCTCCATAACAAAATTTGCCACTTTACTCATTTTTAGGAGTATAATTCAGTGGCACTAAGCACATTTATATTGTTGTGCTATCATCATCAATATCCACTTCTAGAACTTTTCTCTATTCCCAAGCCAAAACCCTTTACCCATTTCCTCCTCTCCCCTACCCTCAGCAACCACCACTTTGTTTTCTGTCTCTATGAGTTTGGCTACTCTAGGGAGCTCATACAAATAGAACCTTATAATAATTGTCATTTTGTGACAAAGTCCCATTGACTTTGTTCCTACCTAAATTTCTTTGAAACCACTCACTTCCCTGCATCTCCACAGCCCCTACTCCTGTTCAAGTTTTTCCTCATCTCGTGACTGGATGACTGCATTAGCCTCTTAATTGGTCTCT
Source organism: Noctilio leporinus (assembly GCA_004026585.1). NCBI lineage: Eukaryota > Metazoa > Chordata > Mammalia > Chiroptera > Noctilionidae > Noctilio > Noctilio leporinus. Next base: position 105,722 of record PVIW01001073.1, on the reverse strand, counting down.
CTACTGGTACTTGGAAAAGCAGTTCTGATCATATCACAACCTCCCCTCTCCCACACAGCTCTAAGGATAAAGATGAAACTCTTTAATGTGATGTTCAAAGCCCTGGGTGGTCTACTTTGGCCCCAACACCTCATTTTCCTTCCTCTCTACTAGGCCTTTGTCTGTTCTGTTGCCTCTGCCTGGAAAGCTAACGTTGTTCCCCTATCATCATTACCTAGCAAGTTCCTATTCATCCTTTTCTTCTAGGCTTAATTCCACCTCCTCAGGGAGGCCTTCCCTGATTCACTTATTATATTGTATTTTACATGTATTTTGTGGAACTGTTGGATTAACATTTGACACTATACCACTGAGAGTGGGGCCTGCATTTTTTGATTACTATTTTATTCTAAGGGCCTAGCATAGTGTTTAGCACACAGTACATCATCTGTAAATAGTTTGGAAAGGAAGGAAAGAAAAAAGACAGGAAGGGAGAGGAGGGAGGATAGATACATGGAATGAAAAAAGTATAATTTCCTTTGCTACGAATGTTCTTCCCAAAGTGGGAAACCATGACGTGCAGTGCACAATCTCCAGGGGGCAGGAGGTGACATTGACTCTCTGTCAGTTTCAAATTTCATGGAAAGTTATTATATGACTAACACTATGTAAATCCTTTCTCAGCCTTAGTTTCCTCATCTGGAAAGTGACTTTGAGCCCAGCTATGCTCCCTAAGATAGCCAAACTCTCTGCGGTTCTCTGTGCCTTAGTCTTCTTTTCATTAGCTGCGAGATCTGGGCATGGACACATCCCTGGGATGGTACATGGAGAACCTTCTGAACCATGTAGTCTTTGAGAACTGTTCTCAGGTATATGCCCTGGGAGGCTTAACTTAGCTACACCTGGATCTGGCCATACTTTACAAAAAATTTCATGGCCATCTGCTTGGACATCCAAAATTAGACAGACCCATTCTAGAAGTGGCCAGGACATAGTCCAGTCTGGTGAGTCAAGAGGCAGGTGACCCCAATGTGGGCCCACTGTCTCCTACAAGTCTAGAACTGGGTAGTTCTTCTCTTACATATGACTCCAACCAGTCTCCCTGGTGGACAGGGGAGACACCTAAGCTCCCTTAGGCACCAAGTGAAAGCCACAATATTAGTAGCTCTGGGACTGAAGCTGGACCCTGATGTTTCTCTAAAGGAATTATTGCCTACCCTGGACCTAGGACTGAAGGAATAAGGAATGATCACGGCTAAAATAGGAGGCTCCCTCAATTCTGGGCCTCTGGGTTTGCTGGGTGGGCTCCTTGCCCTCTCCATCCTTCTTTCCTCACAGCTGGGGCCATTTGGATCCACCTGCAGGCTTCAGACTCTGGGCCCAAGTTGTCTCTAAACGGGAGGGGATTCAGAGATCCCAGGCCTCTGGCTCAGAGGGCTTGTGTCATCTGGGAAAACAGGCCCTAACTCTAGGGATGGCTCTTGCCTTGTCCCTGGCAGAGTCTCTCCCACACCCCAGTTCCTTTTGGGCTGAGACCCTGTCAAATGCTTGCCTATGTGCCTATTCCTACCTGGATCCCAAGCATGGTCCAGGCTCTCCTAAGTCCCTCTCAAGTCCATCCCTTTCCCTTCATCTCTGCTTCCACCATCAATGCTCATGTGGTAGGTCGCACTAGCCTCCTCATCTGTCTCCCTGCTGTCCTCTGGCTCCAGAACCCATTCCCCACAAAATAATAGGACTGATATCCCTAAATCATAAATTGTACTATGCCATTTCCTTGTTAAAACATCCCAATGGCTTCTTGTACACTCAGAACTAAGTCCAAAGTAACTAGGATCTATAAGGCCAGGCTCAGGTGCTCTGGCCCTGATCCTCCTGACTCCTCTCACACATTTTTACCTCCCAGCTCCCTGCTCCAGCTAGACCTCAGTCTGCTCCCACCTACCATGCCTGGACCCCAGAACAGAGCATCTCCTGCCTTCCCTCACACATTTTAACCTTCCAGCTCTCTGCTCCAGCCACACTAGACCTCAGACTGCTCCCACCTACTATGTCTGGATCCCAGAACTGAGCATCTTTTTTTGCTGCAGTTACAGATGCATAGGAGTTCTGCCTGGTGCTGCTGGAACCTTCCTGAAAATGAAGATAATACAGACACAAGCAGAGGTGAATAATGAAAAGACCTCATTTGAGCACCAGGATACAGCCACACCTGAAGCCAGCTCTCCTGCTTTTCCTTTTTCTTTTAGGTTAGCCAAAGCATACTTTTTTCTCAGATTAACTTGACTCACTTACTTCTAAAGGGAGCCCAATTAACTCAACTGGCCAACCCATTTCAACCTACCTTCTCCCTTTCTGTTCCTCCAATGTGCCAGCACATTCTCTCCTTAGGGCTTTAGCCTATGCTGTTCCCTCTGCCTGGATTGCTCTTTCCCCAGATGTCTACATTCTCATCCCCTAAGCTCTTGAGGTCCTTGCTCAAATGTCACCTCCTTGGAGATGTCTGTCCTGATCATCCCATGAAAAATAACAAGCTTACCCCTTTACCTTGTGTTATTACCTAAACAGCACTTTTATCTACCTTACAAGTTATATATGTATGTACTTTCCTGTCTCTCTCCACTAAACTTTAAACTCCATGAGGGCAGAGATTTTATTAGGGTGATCAGCTATCCCGGTTTGCCTAAGACTGAGATATGTCCTGGGATGCAGGACTTCTGGTGCTAAAACAGGAATGTCCTGGGCAAAGTAGGGTATTTTTATTACCCTAGACTACCTTATTTATCATAAAACCCCACTACATGGTTTAGTGGGTAAAAAAGTGTAGACCCTTGCCAGGAGGTACCATGCAGTGTTTATGTTCACTGTTTCATTTCTGCACAGCCAACCGGGAAGGTGGGTTTTGCTGTTAGGCCCATTTTGCAGATGAGGAGCCTGAGGCTTGGGCAGCTTTCCTGTGACACCATACAGCTGGGAAGGCAGGATTGGAATCCAGGTCTGCTAGCCTCCAAAACTCAAACCCTTAATTTTTCTGCAGTGCATGCCTCCCTGTTATTGCCTGCTCTGCTTACACCAACTAACCCTCACCCTACCCAAGTGGGTGAGAACTGGACAAGGGCAGATCATTCCCTGCCAGGTAGGTGGAGAGAGGAGAGGGAGACTGAGAAGTTCAGGGGCTGGATTCCAGCTACACTAAGGCTGGAAACTAAGAGTATGGTGTTCATTTTCCCTGAGCTGTGTATCCCATCTAGGCTCCAGGTAACCTTGAAGACATCAATCACAGTTGGCCCTAGCTCTTGACTGAGCTTGAGGAGTCGCATATTCTGCTCATTCACAGGGATCTAAAACTAAAATACCCTTCCCTCTCTAGTTCAGGGAAAGGCCTCTCTCTGCCACCCCAGACCTGTTAGTACCTTCTGCCCTGCCCCTCCTGGTCAGAACAAGAGGAACGGCATTGCAGGGAGATGTGCTACCCTAAGTCATTTAGACTCTCTTTTGATTCCTACAATACAATCAGCCTCACAACAGGTGTTCTTTTTTTAATCCCCATTTCATGAATCTGGAAATAGGTTCAGAGAGATGAAATTGCTTGCCAAAGGTGAAAAAGCTCATAAGAGGGATTCTCAGAGACAGATTCAGGGTTGTCTCCAAAGCTCACATATTATCTGCTCTACTAATCTTGAGGGTGATGATGGAGAAGATCAAGTCACTGCTGTTTATTGAGCCAGGCATTTTACAGGTATTATTTCTCATTTCAGCCCTCCTAATATGGTAGGTAGAATTGTCTCCATTTCACAGGAGGTTAGATAGCACAGGAGTGAAGTGATTGACCAAAGTCACACAGCACAAATGACTCCTAATGGAACTTGTTTTACCCTCATTCTATTCCTCTGTCTTTCCCTCTTATCAACCTATCTATGTATCTATTTAACAACCAACACTATTGAGCATCAGTGAGGCCCTGCCCACCCACCAACACCACCCAAGCTCTGAGAGCAGGAGGAAGTCTTGAGCTCAGGAGTCACTCTGGCTCCTGGCCCAGAGCAGCTGGGAATCCCTTTCTGAAAGGTTGCCTGGATTCCAAACATGGGATCCCCTGGGTCCGATCAGCCATCTACTTGGGAGTCTCCCAATGGGGAATTCTCTGAGATCTCAGCTGTTCTGTCTCCTCCTTGGCCACCAAGGAGCTTCTTTTCATAACAAAGTGGGGTGGGAGAAGGGCCAGAAGAGGTTTTAATAATCCTACCATTGGAAATTTCCATGGTGGTGGAAAGACCTGGTGGCTGGCCTCCAAACACCTCCCAGAAAAAGCTTCCGAAAAGAAACTGTTGGATCAGCCCACTACAGCCCAGGCAGATTTGGGAGTTGCCTACAGGAGAGAGCAGGGGTTAGCACATCACCATCAGTCCCTAGCATAGAGCTGGACAACTAGGAGTACAGGGATCAAGGAGAGTGAGGACCTCCTTTCTCTCCTGAAAGGAAACAAAGAAGATGCTCCCCTACGAGTATGTGACAAAACCACAATCTATTTTCTCTGACACTTGTTTGCTGTGTGACCTCAAACAGATACTAAAATTCTCTAAGCCCAACTCTTCCCTGGAAAGGAGGCAGTTGGAGGGATTTTCTATGGGGTCTGAAGCATTTGTGATATGTGCTGGCTCTGACTTTCAGTCAGTTCTGCGGACTAAGGACAGGAAGAATGAAGAAACATTTTGGCAGCATCTAAAGGGACCAGAAGCTTCCTGGAAGGGAGAGAAAGACCTGAACACTCTGCAGGTTCTGGAGGGTACATGCTGGTAAGCAGGCACCCTGCTCACTGCCTAGCCATGGGCATCTGCCTCTTCCATGGGCATGCAGCTTCTCCAGCTGCCTTTCCATGAGAGAAAGGGACAAGCTGGGAATCTGAACAAAGGTGAGGATCCTTGGGCTGCCCTCAGCACCTTCCCCACCTTCATTTCCATGGCCATTCCAAGGCTGCTGGCTCTGGGGGAGAGGGGTCATTGTGGTATTCTGAGTTCTCCATATCCACCTGATGCAGCCACTACCCCCTTATCACTTGTCCCTAGGCTGCTTGGCTCTGTCATCATCACTCACCAACCAGGCTGGTCTTGGCTCATTCCAGCTCTGACCCTGTCCTGCCAACCTCATGCAGGGTGCCCATAGCCTTAACTATCCGCTACAGCAGAATTGGGGCAATGACCCATTGCATTATCTCTCTATTCTCGTAAAATCTCACCTCCAAATCCAGGAAAATCCCCCTACACTTCAGAGGCCTCAATAGAACATAGCCTCCACTGACAGCCCAAGAAAATCCCCTGTAGGCTGGGAAAAGAGGCCATTTCTTGTGTAGACCTGGGTTTGAGACCAGCTCCTCACTTCCTGTACAGGCTCCTTCATAACTCTGAGCCTTAGTTTCTGAGCCATGAAATGGGGATGAGGACATGTCCCTCATAACGTTGTCATGAGGATAAGATAAGAAATAAGATAGAGGGTCTGGGCACAGAGCCTGGCCTGGAGCACAGCCTGGGCAGAGCTGGCTCACACCCCTCTGTGAAAGGCACAGGGTGAGGACTGTTTTAGTCCTCTGTGGCTTTAGATGGGGAAGGGGCTGTGAGGGGAGAGTGGCAGAGGCATGGGGCAAGAGGCCAGGAGTCTTTGAGAGTCTGGGTAGCATTGTCATCTCTGCCGTCACAGAGGCAGTGTCTTTGTCCCTGAGCTTTGTGCTAGGTAAGGGCATAGGAGAGGAGTAGTGGAGTTATGATAGTGATTAGAAGAGGAGGCAGGTGATGGTTTTGGGCTCCCTCCTATGGACACTTGCTCAGGGTAGGGACAGCCTCCCCCTAGCCTGGCAGACTTGTTACATGCTCCTCTCTACCTCTGGCCAGTGGGTTCTACTCCCTTTGCTTCTCAATCGTCTCCTCACGAAGGCTTTATAAAGTAGGCCTTTGTAAATCACAGCAAAGAAACCAAATTTACTCTGCCTGTTTCCACATTTTCTCCAGAGACACAGGTAGGGGTGGGAAGAGCCTTGCCCAGCCTTTCTGCTCATTCTATAGAGAATCACAAAGGCAGACTGAGCACTAGCTGACTTGCCCACTGGGTGGCTTGAGCACAGGGCTTCCCTATGTGACCCAAAGGACTGCTGAGGGCTGGCCCATCAGCCAGGACTCTGTTCTTTTTTTTTTTTTTTTTAATTTTATTTAATTTTATTGTTATCATATTACATCCCTCCCCTTTTTACTCCCCTCTGTCCCCTTCCCCACCCACCCAATCCCCCACAAAGTCAATCCCACTTGTTGTCCATGTCCTTGGTTCTTCTCTTCTCGTTCTTGACTAAACTGATTCCCTTCTTTGCCTCTTCCTCATCCCTCCCCCCGACCCCCTTTCCCCTGCCCACTGAAGGTCTATTCACTGTATTCATGTATCTGGTTCTGTTTTGGTTGTTGTTTATTTTGTTCATTATTCTCCTGTAATGGGTGAGATCGTATGGTATTTGTCTTTCACTGACTGGCTTATTTCACTAAGCATAATACTTTCTAGCTCTATCCATGTTGTTGCAAACTTAGGAGTTCCTTCTTTCTTTCTGCTGTGTAGTATCCCATTGAGTAAATGTACCAAAGTTTTTGGATCCAATCATCCACTGATGGGCACTTTGGCTGTTTCCAGCACTTCGCTATTGTAAATAGGGCTGTTATGAACATAGGGGTACATAGGTTCTTCTGAATTGGTGTTTCAGGATTCTTTGGGTATAGCCCTAGTAGTAGAATTGCTTGATCAAAAGGCAGTTCCATTTTTAGTTTTTTAAGGAAACTCCATACTGTTTCCATAGTGGATGCACCAGCCTGCATTCCCACCAACAGTAACAGGACTCTGTTCTTAAAGGCACAGCGGTTCATGGGCAGAAGCCAAACCTCAGGCACTTTCCCCTGGTTAGTATCCTTCAACCTTACTTGCACTACTTCATTTCCCAGTCAAGGAACCTTCCATGGGTGCCCACTGATCAAACGAAAGGGTATGGTCATGCAGATGCGGGTTCAAATCTCTGCTACTCACTACCTGTGCAGCTCCATTTCTTTATCTGTAAAATGGGGATTTCATCACCAATTTCCCAGAGTTGTTCCGAGGACTGAATAACCCCTTTTTCACACAGCAGCTAGATGTGGCTATGTATGTGTCTCACCCCTGCTTAAGACCTTTCAACATCACAATCAAATCCAGACTCCATACTGTGGCCTGCAAAGCTGCATATGATCTGGCCTCTCACTGCGTCTTCTGCCTTGTCCACCTCTCTCCCCTTTGCATACTTCACCCCAGCTACAGTGGCCTCTGATCTTTGAATACACCCTGCTAGTTCCACCTCAGGGCCTTCCCACGTGCTAGCTAGCTCCTTTGCTGGAATTGGTCTTATTCCAGATATTGGCATGGCCAGGTTCTTCTCATCTCAAATGCCACCTCTCCCTGACTAACATACTCAAGCTATCCCAGTCAGCACTTTTGATTCCCCTGTTAATTTTCTACGTAGCATTGCCAATAATAATAATACTAATAGTAATAGTAATTATTATTAGTATTATTATTTATATTTTAGCAGGGCCTCCCTGACTTACTCACCACTACAATTGACTCTTGAACAATACAGATTTGAACTGAACTGCATGGGTCTATGTATATATGGACTTTTATCAATAGAGTACTGTAAATGTATTTTCTCTTCCTATGACTTTCTAAATAACGTTTGCTTTTCTCTAGCTTACTTTATTATAAGAATACACTGTAAGAGCCCTGGGTGGTGGCACAGTAGATAAGGTGTCAGCCTGCAAACCCAAAGATTGCTGGTTCAATTCCCAGCCAGGGTGCATACCCAGGTAGCAAGCCAGGTCTCCAGTCAGGTCCGCAGCTGGAGGCAAGTGAAAGGCAACCATACACTGATGTGTCTCTCCCCCTCTGCCTCTCTCCCTTCTTCTCTCTCTGGAAATGTTAAATAAAATCTTAAGAAAAAAAAAAAAAGGATACACTGTATGATACATATAATACAAAATTTATATTGATCAATCTTTTATATTATTGGTAAGGCTTCTAGTCAACAGTAGACTGTTAGTAGCTAAGGTACTGGGGATTCAAAAATGATACATGGATTTTTAACTGCATCAGAGGGAGTTGACACCTCTAACCTTCATGTTATTTAAGGGTAATTTGTATAACTCCACTTCCTCAAACAGTGCCTAGCGCATAGTGAGAGTTCATGAAATATTTGTTAAATGAACAAATAAGTATGGAATGAGTCTGAAACCCAGTGGGCACTAAATGCAAACTGGCCCTTTTTCTTTACCTGTTCCTAGCACAGCCTTTCCTCTCAAAGAGTATACATGTGTACATACATACTGTACATGACCAAAATAAATCCAAGGTGAAACTAAGAAACAAAACCCCCAAACAAGAAAACCTTCTGCTAGGAGGATGCTAGAAGTCACTAGTTCCAAGACTAGTTGTAAGGCCTTTTCCTGGCTTACCTGGGGGTTCTCACTGAGGCTGCAGAAAGTCAAGATTGCTGGAAAGAGTGAAGGACAATCCATCACTTCTTAGCATGAGCTGGTGGGTCAATGAGCCCCAGGAGTAACCTGCATCCTGTCTCTAGTTTTTTACCCATGGAGGGTGAAAAACATGTTATATGGGCAAAAATTGGTCTGGTTCATTTATATCATGTCCCCAGTACCCTCAGCTCAGAGTAAGTGCTCCATGAATACTCATGAATGAATAAATGAATGATGGTGGGAGATTGAACAGCAGGAAATAGAAAGAATTGGCCATCAGTGTTCATGAAAATTATTAGCTTGGGGCCCTGGCTGGTGACTCAGTGGATAGGTGCCAGTCTGTGAACCAAAGGTCACTGGTCTGATTCCCCAGCCAGGGCACATAACCAGGTTGCAAGCCAGGTCTCCAGCTAGGTCTGTAGCTGGAGGCAGGTGAAAGGCAACCATACATTGATGTTTCTCTCCCTTTCTTCCTCCCTCCCTGCCCTTCTCCCTGAAAATAATGAATAAAATCTTTTTAAAAAATGGAAAGAAAATTACCAGCTTACCAGTTTGGGACCTGATGCTAAGCAATGCCAGTGCCACCATCTCAGAGTGCCTCTAATGGTACTCACATCCTGTCATGCCCCTGCTCAAGAACCTGCAATGGTTCCCACTGCTTCTGAAGAATTCTACATTTCTTAGTCTGGCACTCAAGTCCTGCCTGCTTTCCTCTCTCCCTGTCTTGCTGCCTCTATCCATTCATCTCTACTCTCTATCCACCCTTCTATCCATCTGCCTGCACATCCATCCCTCCATCACTCCATTCCTCCACTCATCATCCACCCACCCACCTATCCATCTACCCACTTACACATCTATTCATCCATCCATCCATCCATCCATCCATCCATCCACCCACCCACACACTCATCCTTTCATCCATATTTACTGAACACTTACCAAGTTTTAGATAATGTGTTAGATGCTAGAGTCAACCCAACACTCTTAATTCTATAATAAAATAATCTCACCAAATATCTATCTGCAAATCTGCCTGTTCTATCTTGTAAACATCCTAAATGGGATCATTCCTCTCCACCTACAGTTTGTACCCTGGTCCAGTCATCATCTTCTCTCACCAAGCTCATTGCAATAGCCTCCTCCCTGGTCTCCCTGCCTTTCATTTCCCCCACCCCTAACTTCAGTCTGTTCTCCACACACAGCCAGGGACAAATCAAATCCTTCTTCTGATCAGAACCCAAAACAAGAAAAAGCCAAAGTCCCACAATAATAGCCCATGAGGCCCTGCGAGATCTGTCCCCCTCCACCTGCCCTCTCTCTGAACTCGTCTCCTGTCTCCCCTCTCCCCTCTACTCCACTGAGCATGCACCCACCTCAGAACCTTTGCACCGGCTATTCCTTCTGCCTGGAACCCTCGTCCCCAGTGAGCCAGTGGCTCCCCCAGGTCTCTGCTCAAGTGCTACCTTCTCTGGGAGGCCTCCCTGACCCCTATTTGGAACAACCCTCTTAATCTTCCTTCCTCTTATTTTTCTCCACACACCAACTGCTCCTTGATACACCACCCACTTGCATCTTTGTTTATTGTCTATCTTCTCCCCCTTGAATGAAAGCCAGGAGGCAGTGAACTGGCCTGTTGTATTCAGTGTAGCATCTGAATGCCTGATGCATAGTGAGCCTTCCACCGACATTTGTGGAATGAATGAATGCTCCTCCCACCTCCACTGCCCTTAGGTTTGGGTGGCTATTTTTGTTTTATGAAGGACTTTCACAATTCTTCTGTCAGTGGTTCTCAAGTATGTCTGCTCCTAATCATCCCTCTGGCTTCTCATGAAAAAAGACTTCATGGTTTCCCTTCATGCGTTCCCCTCTCACTATCTCCATCTCTTTCCAGAGGGCCTCCCACAACTCGAACACCAACTGAGACTCACAACAGCCTCCTGTTGATGTCTCTTATGAGTCCCAAAGCCCTGTCAGCTGGCCTGTCTCCCCTATCTTGGGAACCTGCCCTTCATTTTGCCCTTGTTCACAGCATGCCTGTCTGGCTTCCTCCTTGCGGGCCTCTGGCCTCTTCCTTCCAAACCATTATCCTCACAAGTGCCATAGGATCTTCCAAATGGCCAATCTTGTCACACCACTTCCCAGCTTAAAACTGTTCAGCCCACAACTTGTCCCAGCCACCCTTCCAGCTGAGCTGAGCACTCACCATCCCTGCCTGGAGCCTCTGGGCTGCTGGTCGTGGCCTCCACACTGCTCAAGGGCCTTTGCCTGGGGCAGCCTCCCTACCTCCGACCTTCCTTCCAGCTGGCTAGCTCTTATTTATCCTTCCACTTGGCTGATAACTGTGTGAGGTCCCCTCCAGGTTGTTCCCTGACAGCCCAGCAAAGTGCCTGCCAGGGCCCTCCTCTGGCCTGGTGTTCATATTGGTTTGGGATTACAGGTCGCCCTGTTAGACTGAGCACTCTGGAGCTGTGAGGCCACTGTTGTCACAGGTAAGCTGGGTGTTCTGGCGTCAGCCTGCTGTCTGGGTGCTCTTGGGAAGGCCATTGTATGTTGCAGAGCCTCATTTTCCTCATATGTGAAAGGGATGATAGGTGTCAAAGGGAGGTTGTATCAGAGCATTGAGAAGAGTGTCTAAGTCAACGACATTGTACTCCGTCAACAGCAAGCTGATTCAGAGATGAACACTAGGGAAGAACTCAGGAGTCTGAGGCCAGCAGGTACATCTGGCTGCCCAGGCCTCCTGATGCATGCTGGACCTGCACCTGGTGGGAGGTGAGCTAGTGGGCTGGCAGGTCACCGTGGATTTTCTGTGCCTTTCTCCTTACTAAGAAACCTCATTTGCTTCAGTTGATATTTTAAAATATACCTTACTTGCTTTATGGCTGAGGGAAGTATCTTTTCAGGTTCATGTTTTCTGCCCTTCTGTTCTCTCTTCTTACCTTTGAGCCTGTTTTCTGACTTTACTCCCTTGCCCTTGTTTGCATGTGGCTTTTTAAAGCCAACCTTTTGTATCCAAATTTTATTTAAGCTCGGACTCCCTGCCCTCCTCTGGGTCTCATGGTTACCTGGTTGGGGAGGGGGCAATAACATGTCCTATTATGCCATGTCATCCACCTCTTGGGGGAAGGAAGAAAGACGCAGAGCCAGGTGCATACTTGGTGGCAGGCAGCCTGTACTAGCACCTTAATGTGTGAATGGGGGCACAGAGGGGACACTCCACAGTTGGGAAATGGCAGAACTGGCAGCTCCCAAGCCAGTGTTGTGTGCACTAACCTCTGCTGCCTCTCATCCAAAGCCTGCCAACCCACCAGGATGGCCATAGTACACTAAGGGGCAGAATAGTCATAGGTATGAATAAAATGATCCCACAGAAAAGAAACAGAATTCTTCTGAATTTATAGCTGCCAGTAAATGAAAGAACAAGCAAGAAAAGAAACAGCACATTGTCAGATTTCGTTGATTCTAAGTCGGATTGTTAAGCTGCATCATGATTTTTCAAGTCACTAAGAAAGGAAATGTGCTTCCAGTGAAACTATGACTTGTCATCAGTTCCCACATATATCCTGATCCCAGGGATGCGAAATATGGAAAAAGCATACATTCCAGGATTGACAAAACAGGATATCAACAGGGGTTACATGAGGTAAATGTGGGGGGAAGAAACTTAGTTATTTTACTATAGACTCTTCTGCATCATTTCAACAAGCATGTATTATTTTTATAATTCAGATTACAAAAATGTGAAGTTTAAAAAAGGAAAACAGGGCTCTCCAAATGGTTGCTGCCTAGCTGTTTTTCTGGCCACCTCATGGGCTGTGGAAAAAGTAATTGGCAGCTCCTGGGTGCCTGCTGGGGAAGAAGGCTGAGGACTTGTGGGATGGTGGGCAGGTAAGTGTCAGGTGTGCTCTTTCCAGAGTTCAGTCCTGTGTAGGTTTAAGCAGCAGAAATTTCCCTTTATTAAGGTCTGGTCTCCAACCCCATAATTAAGGTATCTTCAAGATAGAAAATACACAGAGATGCTACAAACAATGCAATGAAGCTCATTTTCCCAGAGAATAGGACATCAAAGAAACCTCCTTTCCACATCTTCCTCTGCTTTTTTCTGCCTTTCAGCATCGACCTGGTGTTAGACAATTTATAGACCCAGCTACCTACTGCCTTCTCCCCAGCTAGACTGTAAATGGCAGGAGACCAGAAATTGCATTTGTCTCATTTAGGCTGTACCCCTTGCCCATTCTCTCTTTCTCCCCGTCCGATCCCTCCCCTACACAGGGAGGTGCGTGAGCAGGAGGTTCCTGGGCAACCTCCTAAATTCATTCCTCCCTGATCCTGCAGATAACAGGTCAAGTGTGATGCTGAGGGAGGACACTGCTTTCTTCACAGCTGTACAAAACAGAATCCGTCAATCCGCTCTCCATCCTAGGCCTTTAAATACAAGAGTAAATGAGATAACAAACTCATGGTCCTCAAGAAGCTGATTGTCTAGAGGGGAGACAGAACAAATAAGGCAATAAATGTTGAAAAGAATGCCAATTGTGATAAATTCTATTAGAAAACATGCTGTGACAGAACCTCCTTTAAATAGGCTAAGTGGGGAAATACCATTTAGCTTGATGAGAGGAAACTTATTATGTAAGGAGAAAGAGAAAAAGCATTCTAGATGAGGAGACAGCAATAACAAAGACCCTGGGGCAGGAAAGAGGCTGAAGAGTTTGAGGAATGGAAAGGAGGCTGGTAAGCTAGAGAAGAGTGAGTGAGGAGAGAGGGGTGAGATCAGGGGCTATGGAAAGGAGTCTGGACCTTGTGCCTCATGGGGAGGACTATAGAGTTTAAAGCAGAGGTCACCATAATCTGAATTATATTGTTAGAAGGATCCATCTGGCCCCTTAGGAAGAACACATGAATTGGGGGTGGAGGCAAGAGAAGATATGGAGGACCAACAAAGAAGTTCATCCTTTTCATTTATTCATTGTGTTTATTCAAAGACAGTCTTAATGAAATCTCTAAAAAACACAAAAATGAAAACAAACCAAGCTCATTGGTTGGGGCAAGACTCCAGAGGTCCAGGGTCTACAGCCTGGGAGCTTACAATAAAGGGAGAGGCCAGGAGGCTTCCTGAAGAAAGACACACTTAAGGAGGGCTTGAAGGATCACTAAAAGGTGTTCTGGGGTTGGGTAGAGATTGGGCAAAGGCTCAGAGTTGGGAAAAGGGCAGTGTGAATGGGAGTTGTCCTCCAATTCATACTGAATGACTACAACTCCTGATTGACTTAGTGGATGAAGTAACTCACTGAGGAAGGTGAATCATGGAGGAAGATGCAGAAGGGTAGGTAAAGCCTACATTACAGATGTACTGAATGCAAACCAGAGTCTGGGCCTTACTCACTTGGCAATGGGTAGCACTGGAAGCCTTGACCACAGTGGCAGGCCAGAGGACATTCTGAGAAGGGCCCCCTGGTGGCCATGGGGTGCCATGGAGGAGGCTGGGACAAGATTCCGGAAAAGAAGAGTGCCCGGCTCCCTCTCCCATTCTGATTCCATGTTTATTAATAATAAATAGCCAATATTTCATTGAGCTTCCTAAGTGCCAGGCACTGTTCTAAGTTCTTTACACCTATTAAATTATTTAATTCACATAGGAAGCCTATGTAGTTGGTACTATTATTTACTTCCCCTTTTTTAGGTGAGAAGACTGAGGTACACAGAGGTTAGGTCACTTGTTCAAGGTCACACAGCTAGGAAGTGCTAGGCTTAGAATCAAGTCCTGTCTTACAGGCTCTAGAGTTTGCTCTTAACCACAGCTCTGTGCTATCTCCTCCATCTATCATTTCACACTTCTGCATTCAGGGGCTTTGTCTCTCTGGCAGACACAACCCCCTCTGGATAGTATGTCCCTCTCTGGTTGGCCTCTCAGGCCCCAAGATTATGACTCAAAGTATATGAACTGACTGGCTCCCACTCTTGGCACTATTGCTAAGATGGGATGAGGGGCAAGTCCTGGAACTTCTTTGCAGGAACTGTGTTTCCATCTGTAAAGTGAGGATAAGAATGTTCACAGAATGAACATGAGATGTGCATGCTACTAGCCAGGGTGATAATCACAGTAGTGACCAGGAATTGGGCAGGAGCCACACAGAGCCTTTCACTCACATCTTGCAGAATCTCCACATGGCTAGTCATTCCCCCCACTACAGGGGACAATAACTTATCCACAGGAGCACAACATGTCTGTGTCAAAGCTGGGATTTGAACTATAGATCCCTCAATAGTGCCTGGTTGGTACGTAAGGAATGTTAAGTCCTCTCTCCCCAAAATGTGGACCCTGTGTACCTACAACTTAATGAGGGTTACCTGGGTGTCTTTTAGGTATTGAGGATGAAGAAGAAGGACATGGTTGATTCTTGGGTCCAGGCTTGTCATTGCCAAGGGGTCAGCCTCAAGGGTATCCTGAACTTTCCCCTGTGTCCCTGTGGTCAGTTGTGTTGGGGACACCACAATAGCTGGATGAGTAAATTGAGGCAATATGGGATCCAAAGACTGTGGTTGGCAAGGCCAAGTCTCGGGCATGGCAGTTACTCACGGTCCAGCCCCCAGCTGAGTGTCTGCTCTCAGCCTCCACATTCTGCTGGGGCAGCCTGGACTCCCCAGTGAGAACTGTCTCTGGAGCTGATTCATCTCTAGGTTGGCAAGGAACCTGGCACAGGGCTGGTATACACCAAGGGCTCAGCCAGTATTGGCTTTATTGATTTACATTCTCTCCCCTCTTCAAGATCCTCTGAGTTTAGAATCCAAAATTTGCTGGGGGTGGGATGGGGTGAAGGGCCTCATTTAAATCTGAACTGAGTCATGTAAATTGATAAATTTAGAGTGGCCTAAAGAGCTCTTAATCTCCTGCCTTCAGACAGTTGCTAGGAAAAGACTGGGTCTAGCAACCTTTGCATCGGAAATACAAATGACAGGGTATAGCCACTGTCCTGCCCTTCCTGGGTACCTCTCGCCAGCCTGCAGCACCTGTGCCCCTTGTGCTGAGCTATGTGCTTGCCATCTGCCTCCCTCTCTGAAGAACCACCCTGGGGTGAACAGGAGCTGCTGCTGGGTCAGGATTGCTCCAAGAGACCCCCATCCAAGATCCACATAGATGTGCATGCACACACATCCATGAGTGCCTTACCTCTGTGTCCCTTCCTTGGTACTTTGACAAAGAGTAATGCCACAGCGATTTTGAATATTAGACACTTAAAGTGCCTGGAGGCCCATCTGACCCGTGAGTCCTTGTTTCAAAGATAGGAAACAGGTGCCAAGAGGGACTGTGACAGGTCCAAGGTCACTACCAGTGTTTTTCAAGGCCAGGTGGCATCCAGGTCTCTGCTCCCCCAACTCCTGCTCCAGTCCTTTTTTGTGGCCCTGGCACTGCCTGGTGGCTGGACCAGCTGTCCAGCTGGGGATTTTGCTTTTTTCAGGAGGAGTTTTGTGGTGTCATCTCTTCAGCAGACACCAAGAAGGCACTTGGAGGCCAGGAAATGCTAGCTGGTGGGCTTACACAGTGGTTGGCAGGCTCTGCTGCCTTTGGGCACAGCCCAGCTCAGCCCCTTCCCCTGTACTGTGGTGAATAGGCAGAGACATGTAGGAAGAAGGAAACCACTTCTGATGTGAGCCCTGACCCAGTGGCTGCAGCTTTTTAAAGAAACCTCCCCTCCCCTGGCAAGAACCACCTTCTTCATAAGAATTAGAAAGTCCTAGACCAACATAGGCAAGGAAGCAACATCAGGCTGGTGCCTGGAGATTGGGATCTGACTCTAGCAAAGTGGAGAGCCAGCTGTGTGACCTTGGGCAAACCAACATGCATCTTGGGCCTCAGCTGCCCCATCTGTAAAATAAGTGTCATCTATATTGTTATTATTTTATTGAGCCCAGTGTCTATTTTAGCTACCATTTATTGAACTAGAAGAGACTCATTAGAAGTTCATCAAATAATAATTGCCTACACTTTTGCCAAACACTGCCTTAAGCACTTTAATTTTATTTAATTCCCACAGCAATCTTATAAATTGGATACTTTTGCTATCTCTGTTTTATAGATGATGAAACTAAGGCACAGAGAAGTTAAGAGACTTGGGCATAGTCACACAGGAAGGAAGTGATGCATCAGGAATTGGAATCCCAGAGCCTGTGCTTTATAAATTCCTCCCTGTTCTACTGTCTTCATTGTTTGTTTTGAACTGCTAATTATTAAACACCTATTGCATACAGACACTCTGCTGGGCATGAGATACACACATAAACATGTTGGCTTCTTGTAACAACTCTGGGAGGTGGGTATTCTCATGTCCATTGCTTCAGAAGAGGACTCAAAGGCTCCTGTGAGGTGCACAGAAATACCAAAGTCCAACCATGACTGAGCTTGGGAGGCAGGTGGGAGACTGGTTTGTTTCCACCAGCCTGATGGCCCTGTTCTAAATCCTTTAGAGCTTTTATCTTATTTACCATATTTTACTGAATCTAAGATCCATCCATTGTAAGATGCATCACTATTTTATGTATATTTAAGACAAAGGCATAACTTGTTCTACTGTGACTTGTTACTAGTTATAATAGGCACCCTTATTTCTGAGATAGCAAAATGTGCATTTGGGAATCCACACAATTCAGCTTTAATCACACCAAATCTACACGGCAGGCTCTATTGTAGTTTCCATTTAAAAGCTGAGGGAACTGAAGCTTGAAGGTAAAGGACGCATAGCTGGCCAGTGCCCAGTCCTCGGGTTTGATGCTGGGCAGATTGGACTCACACTTTGCCTGGAACCACCATGCTACATCACTGCTAAGTCAAGCCACATAGGCTGTGTGCCCCGCCCACAGGCACAGATTAGAATGCTGAGAAGACTCTGTCAGCTAGAGCCCAGCACCCCGTTCCCCGAATGAGCTTGTGACCCTCATCCAGCTCAAAGCCTCAGACAGACTGGGGGACACTCTCAAATGGCTTCCCAAGGACCCCCCACCCCTCCATAACCTCAACAGAAAACTGTGACGGCCTAGCTCCCTGCGCCACCCTTGAGCCAGCCCAGCAAGGCAGGGTTTGAGGGAGTCACGCAGGAAAAATGCCTCGGGACAATCCTCCCCATGAGCCCTGCAAAGTGGTCCCTGGAACTGCCAGACATGGGCCAATGGAGCAGCCCAGGCCAGCATGGAGGATGCTTTATAGGAAACTGCTAGGTAGGCATGGGAGCCCCGCAGGCAGCCACTTCCTTCCTTCAAAGCCATGTGGTTCTTGGAATCAAAATGGGATTACCCATTCACAGGTTCCTCCCACAGGCTCTCCCAACCCCAGGCTCCACTACAGCACGGCTTCTCAGGGTCTTTACAAAAGTTGAATTCACCCTCTGGGATTAGGATGGCCAGTTCTGAAGGCATACTTAAGAAAGCCTTCTGGGGGCCTTTCCCTAGAAGCAGGACAGAAGCTTGACATATTTTGAATGTCTGGTATGACCAGGGCTCCCCTTGAGACAGATTTCTATCCATCACACACACTATCTCATGATGCAGGTTTCCTCAATCCCACTTTACATGCCAGGATGCCAAGTGACGAGAGACAAAGCTACTGTTTTAAGGTCATACAGCAGTAAACACTGGCATTGGGATTTAAATTCGATTAAAGTTCTGATGGTACAAGATGAGGCCACTTTAATATTATCTCTGTACAAGCCCTGAGTCAAATGCTTCCTCTGCATTACCTCACCAAATCCTCACACAACAAATAGTAGTATAAAAATAATAAACTATTATTACCCCAATTTTACAAATGAGGAAATGCCCTCTGAATCTTTAATTGGACCATCACCCAAGGCAAGGTGCTTTACCTAAATCCTATTTGCCTCTAAAAACAAGTAGGTAGGTGGCTACTAATGTTACTCCCATTTTATGGAAAAGTCACTAGTTCAACAATACACAACTATTCAATGGTAGAGTCACTTATTAGTCTGTGGCTTGGAGTAAGCAATTACCATCCCATACATCAAATGAAAAAAAAATGTTTGCAAAGTGTTTGAGGATGGATAGATTTATTATGATAAGCATTTTAGAACTTGGCAATTACTCTATGAGTTTGGTGTTGTGATTCCCATTCTCCGGATGAGGACATTGAGGCTCACAGAGAATGAGTCATAGATTTAAAGGACTATGGTCTCTCAGCCCTGCTGTGCAGGCCCCCTCTTACCTCCAACCTCTCCTGCCCATCTCCAGCTCTTCTCTCTGGGTCAATGCAGGACATTCTGGAGCTTCTGCCCATGGCTCCCTAGTTCTGGGCAGCTCCCAGCCAACTCCAAAAAGATGGAAAGGAGAAAGATCACCACAGACCTAGGTTCAAATCCCAGCTCTCTCCCTCACTTGCTGTGTGACTCGGGCATATTCTTAACCTCTCTGAGCCATGGTTTCTTTATCTGTAAAGTGTGTGATAGTGAGGAGGAAATGAGATACTATGCAAAGGACTTAATAGCTTTAAACGCTCAATAAATTTTAATGACTGCAGTGGGTTGAATAACATCTCCCCCCACATTCATGTCCATTTGGAACCTCAGAATGTGTCCTTATTTAGAAATGGGGCCTTTGTATATGTATTTAGTAAAAATCTCAAGAAGACATCATCCTGGATTTAGGGTGGGCCCTATATCCAGTGGCTGATATCCTTGTAAGAGAAAAGGAGAGGACAGAGACACACAGAGAAGGTGATGTGAAGATGGAAATGGAGATTGAAATGATGCAGCTACAAGTCAAGGAATACCAAGGACAGGTGGCCACCACCAGAACCTAGGAGAGCAGAGGATGGACTCTCCCTCAGAGCCTCCAACCGGCCCTGCCGACACTTGGATCTCAGACTGCCAGCCTCCAGAACTATAAGAGAATCAAGTTCTGTTGTTTTAAGCCACCCAGATTGTGGTTATTGTTATGGCAACCACAGGAAACAAACACAGTGGCTATTACTGCTATTGCAGACTTGCATTATCTCAGCCCCTTCACCTTAGGGCTAGCTGGCAGGAGACTTTGCCCTCACTGTCCCTTCTTTCTAGGGGAAATTATGAGATGGGGGGAGGGCTGACTCAACTTGCTTAAGGTCACCCACCTGTGACTGAGCTGGGCCCAGGACCTGCTCTCTCTGCCTTCAGACCAAAAGGCTTTCTTCTACATTCATGGGAACTTCTACAGCCTCAAGGACACCAGTCCTGTTCCCCACCCCCACCTCCATCAGGCCCAGCCATCTTGCCCTCTACTTTGACCCTTCAGAGGTTTCTTGAATTGTTCATGATGCTTCCAAGATTTTAAAAACACTCCCTCTATCCATTGAAGGGCTCCCAACCAGAGACCACAGTGAAGCCATGGCACGTTGCCTGGCATCCAGTAGGTTCTCAGAAATTGCTGCTGAAAGTGTGACCTGTTGTTTATTGCTGTCATAGAGCAGCCCTGTGAATTAGGCAGTGATTTTACAGAACAAAAACCAAGGCTTAAAGAGGCAAAGCGACTGATCAAGGGCACTCTTAAGTAGTAGAGGTAGCTATTGAACTCACACCTTCTGATTCACAAACTCGACAACTTCCATCACTGAGTCACAAATACGAGCCACACCCTAAGCTCAGCACTTTTTGTCCACTCTGTTTCCCACTTGCCCCTCACAACAGCCTGACAGGCAAGTACTATTATCATCCATTTTACAGATGGGTGAACTGATGTTCCATCCTATTGCTATGAACACCAGGCCCTTGCCATCTTCTCCTACTTCCAGCTCTTACAGACATCCAACTTACTCTTTCCCAGAGAATATTCTCCCTATTTTCATGTTTGAGGCTCCCACTGGAAGAGAGAAATGAACTACTGCAGGTTCACTGTCTTGGCCTTGGAGAGTGCAGGGGAACCACCCTGCCCCCACACTGCACTGTGTATTCCAGATGGGGCTAGGGGAGGAAGCCTGTCCACTACCCCCAACCCCACCCCCACCACAGTGTGGGTGTGTGTGTGGCACCCAGCACATGCTTACCAGACAACTTTGCTAAGGGAGGCTGACAGGGGCCACACCCTATACTTCAGGGTCCCCTAGTACTCCCTACCTTGACCCTGCACCTACTTACTATGTGCCACCTGCTTCACACACATTACGGTATTTAAAATCTTCCCAACATCCTGCTTTTAATCTATTCCCCTTCTAGGAAAGGAAAGATTAAGGTTTATAGAAGAGGAGCCATTTCCCCACTAAGCCACACCAGCCAGGGCCCTCCCAGGTGATTCTTACGTTCACTAATGCTTGAGATCCACCAGCCTAGAAATGAGCCTTCTTTGTTTCCCCTCCTGAGCTGGGCAACAAGATGCTCACCTTCTCTGGCCCCAGGCCCTGGTGCCAATCAGTTCTCTGTGCCCAGCCTTTTACAGTGCTCAAGGCTCTCAGACAGCTGTGGGCAGAGGCAGGGCAGAACAGGCATGCTCTAATCACATGAAAAGACTGAGGTGCAAAGAGAAAAGCAACTTGCTCAAGGTCACACAGCTGGTCAAGAGTCGAGGCTGGGACTGGTGTACCCATCCTTCTAACTTGGAGTCAAACATTGGGGGAAAATCAGGGACCCAAACAAGCTGCTGCTGCTTTTTGCCTGTGACCTGTGGGAGGTTGGCAAGATTCCCTGCTCTCCAGAGAACACAGTGTAACCTTAGACCTGGTGGGCCTCAGTTTACCTCTAATAAATAGGCCTGGGACCAGGTAACATCAGAGTGTACACATCTGCATTTAGCTTTCTAAGTGCCATCAATTTCATGAAGTAAAGGAGTGGCAGAGTTGTCTGGCTGCCTAGGACAGGGCCATACCTGCCTGGGGAGGGCTCTGCCTTTACCCATAGAGACCCTCTAGCTTCTTTTTTTAGATATTCATCAAAAAACCCTCATATGTTTTTGGCCTACTGTTTCCTAAGATGTTGGCACCCCAAATTGCACTGGACTCACACAATAGGGGAAGGAAGGTTCTAAGAGGGAGGCAGAGAGCCTGATGGCCTACCTTCCATCTCTGCCATGTTCCAGCTGTGTGACCTTGGGTAGGTGCCTTCATTTCTCTGTGCAGTTCAACTGTGGCATGGGAATTGTGAAGCTATGCAAGCAAGGTCCCACTGTAGCGATGTGTGTATAGCAATTTGCATAGTGAATGCTTGCTAGGTTATTATTTACCCAAGTCCCCCCAACCCATATCTGTGCTGGGTAGGGAGAAAGGGAAAGGGGGCAGTGGGAGAACAGAGGGAGGGGCCCAGCATTTCAGTGTTTCTGCAGCACAAACTACAGATTTTTCTGACCTTCTGTCTGGAGAAGACTTTGGAGAGTGCTGGAGGCATCCAGGGCCCCATTTCTCAGAGATCCCACACCGGTGTGCTGGTTTCCTGGTGCCAGAGAAGGGGCCCTGTGGGGTCCTGGTGGTCTGGGCCATAGAAAGCAGATGCACCCGCCCCCTCCTGTCTCCTTTCCAACACTGGGCAGCCTTCCCTGCAGAACATCAATAACCCAAGATGGCCTTGCTGAACCTACACAGCTCCCTGAAAATGTGGGCTGGCCCTCCCCTCAGGCTTGTGTGGGACTGCGGCTGCCACTTGGTGGCCAGTGTCCTTCTGTCCTCATGGGGCAGTGCTGAGGGGCAAGCCTCTCCCTCGTCCCCGGTGGCACATTCAATTCTACAAGATGCCTGGAGGCTGAGGGCGCTTGGGACAGGGTTGTGCATGCAGCATCTGCAAAGGTACTGCATCTGTGTGCCTGGGTGATCTTTGTACATGTGCAATCTACATTCACCTGTGGGTGTATTCCAGCATGTCATGTGTCTACCAATGTGTGGACATGAATGAAGCTGGCATTTGGGACCCCATACATGCATGCTTGTTGCTTTCACACTGGGGCCAGCCCTCATAAGACACACGTCACCTTTGTGCCTACTGTAGGGCACTACGTGCAGGCTGATTTGCCAATGTGCAGCCCACTGTATTCCTATGTCAGTACTACATGCATGTGTGGACATGCTGTATTCACAGGTGTGTATGTGAGTGCATGCTGCATTCATGTGCATGCAGTTGGTATTCAGGGATGTGAGCCATATTCCCATGTGGTGGGGCATATCTACGGGCATGGGTACTCTGTCTGAGTGTCTGACTGGAACATACAGTGTACTATATGGGTACTCCATATGTGTGTCTATGATGAAACATATAGTGCATTACAATATGCACTATATTTGTATATGTGCATCTGTGCAAATCTGTGGATGTATTACAGGCCCTGATAAGAATGGGACTGGGCAAATGAAGGTGGCTAAATAATATGGGCCCTCAGCATCTTTCCTGGACCACCCTCCACAGGGTTTCCCCAGAGCCAAGCTCCAAACTTGCCACTGCCCCTTCAAGGAAGTTAACAGGCGGAAGCCCTGGCGGTCTGCACTCCAAGCCCCCTCCAACTGCACACGTCAAAGGAGAATTTCTCCAGATGGCGCCTGCCACTCCAAGAAATGCCCCAAACATCAGTTCTGCTTCCTCCCAGAGATTTACAGAGCAATGCAGGTGAGGAGAGGAACCCCTTCTGCTCTGGGCCAGGGGTGTGCAGCGTCACAGCAAGACCCTCTGCTGGTGGAACTTGCGTGTTCACTTATCCTTCTGAAGGTCGAGCCAGGCTGGGTCTTTGCCTGGGGACCCTGGGGTCCTTGCCTGACCAGGGCAGGCCAGCTGCAGAGACCCCTTCCCAAAGAAGCATGTGTGGAATGGCCACTTGGCTGGCAAGAAGTATCTGTCCACAGCAGCCCACCTTTGGGGAGTCCAGAGGCCCCTTGCCAGCTTTGCCAATTCTGACCCTGCAGGGGGCAGGGAGGAGCCCCAGGTACCCAAGTTCCCAGCCAGAGGCCGCCCAGGCTGGCTGAGGAACTGGGATTCCAGGCAGAAAGTGCCAACTTCACCACTCAGCATGACTGCTGCAAAATGGCCTGGCCATGCTACTCCTGCCCCCCTCCTGGCCATCTCAGGGACCTGGTTCCTGCCATCACACGCCCAGGCTGGCTGGCCTGACCTGACCTGGTGGGTCCCGGCACAAAGCAGTCCACCACACCAAGGGGCCTTCTGCTGCTTGTTTCCTGGGACCCAGGCTGGTGCAGGCATGAGTACCCTTTGGTCCTCAGTGTTTTCTCAGGTCCAGCAGCTCAGGGGGAAGAGAACCTTGCCCCCCACCCCCTCCCTTCCACCAGCTTGTTGGCCCTTGCGTAACATCCATTGAGGGCATTTGCTGTCCACAGGCTTCTGGAATCTGCCTAAGACCCCAAGACATCTGCCTGTCCCAGGCCTCCCTGCCTGTGTCCCCAGTACCCCAGCCCTCCCCTCCAACACACAGACCCTCCTCACACTAGTGAGTGTCTCTCTCAGCAGCAACTCCCAATGCAGCCTCAGCGGCTGCCAGATAAACAAGCCCAGCTCGCAACCCCCTCCACGCTGCCACCGCCACCACCATCAGCACTGAGAAAAAGCAAATGAAATGAAACAAAATAAAATGGGTGAGGGAGGAAGGGGAGAGCGGAGTGGGGTGCTTTTTATTTTTTATTTTCTCATGCTGGGGGATGCCGGTACTTACTTGGCTACGAAAATCAGCACAAATCCTGCATGGTTTACAGGCGGGCAGCCCCGGAATCGCGGTGCGGCAGCTGGTGCCGCGGCTGAACCCAGCCAGCGTGCCCGGTGCCTCTGCAGACTGTACCATCCCGCCGAGCAGGTGGGGGGCGGGGGGCGGAGGCGCGGCGCGGCTTCTAGCGGAGCATCGCCCCGGCAAAACGCGATCTCGGGGGAGGCAGAGGCCGCCCCTGCCGCTGCGCTGGAGGTTGGGGGAGGGGGTCGGAGGATGGGGGCGGGCCTCCGCGAGGGCTTGTTCCGCTGGGGGGACAGGGGAGCGGAATGGGAGAGTAGGGGGCGGGAGGGGGGTTGCGTGGAACGAACCACCACGGTGTTGTTGCGGTTTTGATTCCTCCCGTGGGATCATGAAGAGATAAAGCTGACAGAGTCCCAGGAATCTGCCCGCTCACTCAAAGTAAGAGGGAATGTCAAGGGCATGGTGAGGGTAGGGTTGGGGCTGAGCAGGAGGGGGTTGTTCCTTTAGTGGTGGGAGGGGCGCGGTAGTAATAGCAGAGAGGGGAAGATTTTGCTCACATTGGTTTAAGTCCTCCCCTTCTTTCTGGGGTCTCCTATAATTGAGAAGGTTATCCGACCTCTCTTTTGAGTCAGGACACCCCCATACATGGAGGGCAAAGGTCACAGGGTGGGGGGAGTGGACTTAACACAGACTAAACACATCTGTGGTTTCAGGCCCAGCAGTGAGTTCCCTTCTGCCATCTAAAGCTACCTCTGCCACCCAGCCACTGGCCTGCCCTATGTACCCCCCCACCTGGAGTGGGGGCTGGGCTGCAGGACTGATAGAACACCCCTTCAAGGGGTGATTTCTCTCTTGACAGGTGCCCACTGGCAGGAATGTCTGCATATGTCTTGTGCATCTACATAATCTGAGGGGACATCTGTGATGAGTTGGGTGGCTGACCATATTGGGGGACAGATGATGTCCAGAGCACCCCAGGGGAACCCCAAAGAGGAGTCTGTAGGAATGGAATTCCCCCAGCCTGCTGCCCACTTTTTTCTGCCTTACCTCTGGCAGACCTGCTGCCCCTTTAAATACGGAACGGTGGGAGGACAGCCCTAGGAGCAAGGTTAGGAAGTCACTGTGGGTGAAGGGGCTTCTCTTAGACTCAGAAGCCTCCCTCACCACTGCCCTGCCCCCTCCAGGAAGGGGTGCCCTGCTTGGAAGGAGGGCACTGAAGGTGGAAGGACCTTCAGGACATGTCTCAGGGCACTTGTCAGCATGGAGAGGGTACATGGGAGGGCCAGGGGTAGGAGTTGCCTCAGGAGGCAGCTCCAGATTGAAGGCCTCCTTCCCCTGCCCCCATTCCCTGCCCACTTCTGAGCTGCCTGCCAGAGTGTCCCGAGCTGCCTGCCGCTCCACCCCTAGGCTGGCACAGAATATCAATTTGTCTCGTTAAGCTGAAAGTCTGCACTGCACCAAAATCAGAGCCCGGCCAGGCAGAGGGGCCAGGGAAAGCAAAGAGCTGACAGCACCAGCAGGAGGGCCCCCACCAGCAGGACCAGGCTGACAACCCCTACTTTTCACCCCTACTCCCAAGCCCCACCAAAGGGTCCCATTCTACCCCTGGGCCCAGCAGAGTGGCCTCAGTGCAGGGAAGATGCTGAGAAACTAAGGATGCTGAGCACTGGGTGGCCCTGGTCTTCACTGGGGGAGGCAAAGCAGGTACCTGGCTAGGCTACCAGAGCAGCCCAGGACACTTCTCAGAAAGGCTCTTGCTGCCCACCAGTAGCTCAGGATAGGGAGCTTCCACGTTAGCCCCATTCTTGGGGGTACAGGTTAGGGGACTCCACCAGCCTTTTTTCCAGGCAGACTTCTAAGTCAGCCCCCATTCCAGGACTGGGCCAGGTCAGGAGTCCTCTTTTCTCCAAGACTTAGAGGCAGCCTCTGCCCCTCAACATGGTGCCAAGTAAAAGTGTCCTGAAATGACGGGGATGAGGGTGGGCAAAGGAGGGCAGAGGGTGAAAGGCCTATTGCAGCTCACATGTGGTTCAAGCAAACAAGTCTATGTCCTGAATCTCACCATCATTATCGTAATATTGGGGGAACCACTTTCCAAGATTATAAAACAACCCCTCAAGAGGCTGCTTAGGAACCACCATTTCAACAGTAATAATCCCTCTCACGTCCAGCATAGTTTTATAGTTTGCAAAGGCCACTTGCAAAACAGTAGATCAGTTAATCTTCACAACAACTTCTGGAGTGGCTGCTCAGCGCCCAAGTTACAGATGAGGAAGCTGAATGTAGCAGAGGCATGCAGTGGCCAGGGCAAGGTCCTTCAGTTAGGAAGGGGTAAGCCAAACCTGTGACCCGAGACTGAGACTTCAAGCCCAGGGTTCTTTACATGTGAAGGTCAGTATGGTGTGGCCCAGCTGCAAGTCCCTATACTCATTTGCTTGGAAGTCCTGAGACTTGCCTGTTCACTGGCCCCTGTCTGGGATAGGCTAGGGCTTCACCAACAAACACCAAATTCTCAGGAGCTCATAGATTTTGCTTTCCTCAATCTAAGACTAGAACTGGTACCTATCTAAGCTCCTGTATCCTTGGCATTCTCAGCCTTGTGTACTTCTGTATCCACACCTAATTATAGGATACCCCCAACTTTTTTTTTTTTTTTTAAAGATTTTATTTAATTATTTTTAGAAAGAGGGGAAGAGAGAGAGGCAGAGAGGGAGAGAGACATCATTGTATGTTTGCTTTTCACCTGCCTCCAGCCACAGGCCTGACTGGAGACCTGGTTTGCAACCTTGTTATGTGCCCTGGCTGGGGAATCGAACCTGCGACCTTTGGGTTCACAGGCCGGCGCATTATCCACTGTGCTACCAGCCAGGGCAGGATACCCCCAACTTGAGACAGCTAAAATGTTGACTAGCATAGTTTGAAAGTTTTTTCTTATGCTAGGCCCATGAACTTCTTTCTGTTCAATCTCCAAAGTCCAACTCAAGTGCCTTATTTCTCAGACTACCCTTTCTGATTCCACCAACTTGCCTGTGTTCTACCTCTAACCACCCCATATTGTGATGGTCTAAATACCTGTTTCCTTCATTGGACTATGACCACATTAGCCATCTCCAGAGTCCCAGCTCCCAGCGTGTAGTAGATGCCATAGTAAGATTTTGAATGAATCTGCTGCTATGTCATTTTGAAACATCAAATACTAGAACTAGAAGGACTTTCAAGGACTCCTATGCAATCCTCCCATTTCATAGTTGAGTACACTGAGGCCTTGAGAAAAGGATAATTTGCTCAAGGTAATCCTTGAGTGTGGAACCTGGTTACAGACATTTGTCCCCTGCCCTACCTCCTGTGTCTCCTCTTCCTGTGGCAGACATACCTGGGGCATCTGGTCTGTCCTTCCAGGATATGTTGGGGGGCAGGAGGAACTGGACAGGCAGAGGTATTGTGAAATCAGACAAACAATGGTGCTAGTGTTGCAATTCTGGGAAGCTTAAATGACAAGCCAGGGTTACTCACAGGGAAGAGGGGGAGAGAGGCAGGAGATTGGTCAACACTGGGGGAAGGCATGAGAAATAGGGCAGGGGTGAGGAGAAAGCCAGGCTAGTTTGATTTTCAAGTGGTGTTTAGGTGGCCCAATCACATTTTCTCCTTTGTAATATGTCCTTGAGCAGGGGAATGTGGGGAGTGGAAAAGATGGGAGAAGATGGGAGTGGGCAGCCTGATGGAGACAATCTGCATACAGGAGACAGATGAAGTAGATCTACACAGGTCTGAGAGAGGCAGAATCAGATGCATTCAGAGACCAGCTGTGTCTTCTCTGTAAGCTATGGGATCTCCATCACTTCCTCTATTGAGGGGAAGCAGGCATGAGGCCTATACCTGCCCTCATCTCTCCCAGCTCGGGGTCTACTGACACCTGGGAAGGGGTCCTGGGGCAGCTCTTGGATCAGCTGCTGTTACAAAGAGCTGCTGGCAGGGCCCCTCAGGGGACAAGAATCTATTGCCAAAGGTTGCTCACATCCCTGTCTTGTCTAACATTCACAAGTCACCTCAAAGAAACTGGATTTCTTCTCATTTTACAGGAGGGAAAATTGAGGCCTGGAGAGTTCAAGTGACTTGCTTAGGGTTTATGAAGCCAGTAAGAATGAAAGCCAAGATTAGAATTCAGCTCTGTCCCACTCAGGCTCTAGACTTTTCCTTCTAGTTACCCAGGCTAGTTACCCAAACATGAGGAACACAACTCAGATTCTCTGAGGCCCATGATGTTCAGGGGCCAAGAAGTGTGTGTTTGGGAACTACATGGCCCTGTTTGTCCCAAGTTTTCCCATCCCCCACTCCCATCATGGTCCAAAGCTCCCTCAACCAACCTGATCTTGGGCTAGGACTTTGTGGCCAGACAGACCTGGATTTGAAACCCAGCTCCCTCATTTATGGCTCTGTGACCTTAGGCAAAATATTCAACCTGAATCCCAGTTTTCTCATCTGCAAAATAGGGACAATTATACCTATTTGGCAGGGTGGCAAGCTAAAGGAGAAGGACAGATTATTGATAGAAGAAAAACAGTGGGGTGGGGATGGGGGATAAGATTCTCTGGATGATTCCTGGGAAGTGTTAGAGAGGGTGAGTCTCTTCCAGCCTCTCATCTCACTGAGGTATGATCATTCTCATATGCTACCTATTGGGACTAGTCTCTAAGGCCCAGGCAAGCTCTGCTGAGACTCCAACTCAGGCCCCCAATTCCCAGATTTTCCCCTTCATTCTTGCTTCCTCAAGGAGGGTACAGGCCTGACTGCTGGCTAACTCCAAGCCAAACTCCAAGCCACTATTCTCACTGACATCTTACTGTGTGTCTCATATGGTGTGAGCTTCACAACATGCTAGTAGGTAGACCCTATTTTTATTCCCCTTTTACAAATGAAGAAACTGAGGCTTACAGAGGTAAAATAATGTTGTCCAAGGTCATAGAGTGAGTAGGGGAACTAGGACTTGAAACCTGTGCTGTGTGAGGCCCCACCCCTAGTCCATAGACCCTATGTTGTTCAGGGACCCACATGGAACCTGAATTTTCCACAGCTGTGGGCATGTCTTCTCAACCATGTAGGTCAGGAATCTTTAGCTTAGAGCTTCTAGCTGGGCAAGGCAGGTATGTCATGATGGTTGACCTTGTTACCCCTCTGATAGGCCAGAGGCCAGAGGCCAGAAACAGGGGCCAATTAGTAAGCTAGCACTTTCTCTCCTGGAAGAACACAAAGCCTAGGGAGTCAAGAGCTACTCTGGGAGAATTTCTTGGGGGAGGCTGCCTTTTCCAGGTCTAGCAAATGCAGTCTCATCTACACTGCCCCTTTAGGTTGACACCATGTTAGCAGGCACACATACATATTGCCCTCTCCCATCCACCAATGCTGACTCCTCACCTTGGTTTCCCTGCCTCTTTTCCTGCATCCTCCTCCCATTTACCCGCCCCCTGCACCTTAAAGAGTTTTCTCAACTACTCTAAAACCTTCTTTGGCTCCCTGTACACTCAACATAAAAACCAAATTCCTTACTATTGGCTCATGTGGTCTGGACAACTATTCTAGACTCCTCCCATTATCCTCTGTCTGCTTTCCCCATACCAAGCCCCCCTGTTCCACAGACACACCCCTACATTTCCATGCTTCTGTTTCTTTGCATGCTCCATTCACTTTGCTAAGGATGCCTCCCCTTCACTCCCCACTTCTCTGCCTGGAGGATGCCTACTCATTCTTTAAGACTCAGATCCAGCAGTTCTTCCTCCATGAAGCCTTTACTGATTTCCCCTCTACCCCTCACCCCAAGAAGAGACTCTTGCAATTAAACCTTTTATACGCATCTGTCTTGTCCATTAGGCAGGGGGATTCTCTGGGGATAGGGAGTGGGTCTCATTTGCCTGTTGTATCTACAGTACTGGGCACAGAGCCTCAATAAACATTGATTGAACTGAGGAGGGCAGGTTTGGTGAATGAAAAAGCAATTCCCTTGGTGGTTTTAAACTAGTATTTGTCTCTGTGGCTCTAGAAATATTCTTTGCACTTGCTCGTAGGTCTAGGCTTGACTTTCTATTTTGTGAGCCTGTCAATGAACAGCTTGAGCAGGGGAAAGAAAGACCCCCAAATTTACTCAGACAGCCGGTCCAGAGATGTCTAACTAGGACCAGGAGGCCTTAGTCCAGGGTTGGACTCAAGATAATTGAGCACCCAGAGAGGAGCCCCTGTCCCTAAATGCTCCCTCTACAGCCTGACATTTCACCATTATGAATGCATTCCTTTGGGTGGTTTACTTAGCAAATATATATTCAGCTCTGACTGAATGTGAGGTACTGTACTGGGGTCCCTAGTTAACATTTGTGTATGTGTTTTCCCTTCTGCTGGAAGGCTGGCTCCCTAGAGAAAACAGAGGAGGCAAAGGGAAATAGGGAGTGGAGATGATCAATGAAAGAGTGTCAGGATAAGAGGAAAGAGAACCTGCTATTTGCTGAGCACCTACTATGTGCCAGGCACTTAACACATGAGTTGTCATTTACTCCTCATCAGCACCCCAGAAGTATTTGATGTTATTAGTCTTCAATGTAGAAGGTGAGTGGTTTGGTCAGGGGTGTCCAGCTGTGTGGCACAGGACCCAGCATTCAAACTACTGTCTGCTCTGCAGCCTGAGATCTCTATCCATGTGCTTCTGCTGAGGAGGCAGTAAAGACCCAGCAGCAAAAGAGCATTCTCAGAGAGGATAGGAGAAGAGAGAGTGACAAATGAGAATGCTGCAAGCTGACTAACTAGAGGGCTGGACAATGCTGGGACAGTAACCAATGAGAAGTTAGGGGATGAAACGTGGCCATCCCAGTTTTCTACAAGGGCAACATCAGCAGTCTCTGCTGAGTGCTTTCCTGTGTGTTAATGCACATTCTATGGACACACACTTAACCTGCTATGTGGTCAGTATCACTCCCATTTTACTGATGGGGAAACAGGCCTGGAGAGTGGAGGTGACAGGTTCAGGATCACATAGATGGACCCAGAATTAGAACTCAGATCTTTCTTGGAAGACTCACAGAGATGCAGTGGAGTGTGGGTTCAACCCCTTATAAAATTTCCAAGCAGCCAGGGGTCTCAGAAAAACAGAAGCCTTGCCCTGTCACTCCAGCCCCATCCCTCTGGGATACGAAGAATCTTTCATCACATCCAAAGGTGGCAAGGGAGCAAGGGTAAGTGCCAAGAGCTCGGGAACTAGAACCCAATGGACTAATTCCAGTCCCATTCCTCCATGATGGGCTGTGTGACTCTGGGCAAGTCCCTTAATCTCTCTGGCCTCAGGTTCCTTATCTGTAAAATAGGCATGATTCCAGCCTCTCTGCTTGCTCATTTGTTCAACAAATATCCATCACCATCTACTACTGTTTGCCTGGATTCTGTGTTAGGTGTTGAGGAAACAGCAGTAAGCAGAAAAGCCCATGGTGTCTACACTTCAGAGGGTTAAAAGATAGATGTGAAATGAAATGAACACACAAACCAATGTAAGTTTACACAGGGGCAGAAGATGAAGGGACTGAGGCCATGCACACAGTCTCTAGGAGAACCTGGCTATCTCTAGTGGGAGTGGAAGGGGGAACCACAGAAGGTGTCCCCCAGGAGGTGGGGACCAGGCTGGGGTCTGCAGACTGAGCTGGGGTTCATTAAGTAAAAGCGGTGTTCCTAGCCAAGGGAATGGCATGGAAAAGGCTCTGAGGCTGGAAAAGGCTCTGAGGCTTAATAATTCTCAAGGGATTGAAAGGAAGCCCAAATGACTACAGGGAAAAAGTATGGGGAATGAGCAGGAGAGGAGCTGGGCGCATTTTCAACCATGTTATAGATTTCTGCCCTTATTCCAGAAATAGGAGGAACCTTAGAAGGGTTTTAAGGATTAAACAGGATAAAGAACATAAAGCCCTTGGTGAGGGGCCTGCCACACAATAGAATTCCACCCTGTTGTCAGACAGCTGCGCCATAGTAATATCACACCTTCCATAGGCAACACATTAATTCCTCCAACCATGATTGGGACAGACTCTGAGCTGGGTACACATCAGCATGCAAGAAAGGGGTCCTGTTTGTACAGAGCCATAGCTAGGAGGACAAGAACATCCAATAGATATTTATGAAGTCCCAATGTGCTGGGTGCTAAGGGGAGCTACCTGAGAGAAGAGGAAATAGAGTTCAGGAGAAGTGAAGGGGCCCCTACCCCCTGGGGTCATAGATGACTGAGATGAGAGCTGTGTGCTCAGGACTCTCAACCCAGTCTTCCTCTAGGCCCCCAGCCTGCTCCTAACAGTAGCCCCACTTGAGAGTTGCTGGGTAGAAGAGATGGTATTATTATGAGTTATAAATAGTAGAGAGGCAGCATTGAGTGAAAAGTTACTACATGCCATGTAATGTTTGTTAAAACAACTTTTCATGTCTTGGCTACTTTAATTCCTATCTTTTAAGGTAGTCTTATTATCACCCCCATTTTATAGATAATGAAACTGAGGCACAGAGAGGTCACATAACTTGGCTGATAAATGGCATTGAGGTCTGAGCTCAGACATCTTCATCACTGCCTTGCTACAGGTCTGGGGAAGGCTTGAGCCCTGCCAGGCTGTCCAGCAAGTGGCTGAAGGGAGCAGGGTGATGGTGCGGTATGGAGCCAGAGCTGGGCTTGAGGGAGGTTGGGTAATGCTGACAGAGCCTTGCTGGACTCCACAGTTATCCCCATGAGGGCGTCCTACAATCTCCCCAGAGGGAATTCCCTTTGGGATCTGCCTGTGGAATTGGTTAATGTAGAATTTTGGCACATTAGGGCCTGGAGGTTCTGCCCGGCCCCTTGGTCAGCTTTACCCTCTGTCTTACAGATGAATAACCTGAGGTCCAGAGAGGGGCAGCCACCTGCCCTGGACACACCACAAGAGCAGGGTTGGGAGTCAAGGGCTGGCTCTAGGGTAGCCCTTTAACCCTTTAAGAAAAGCCCCTGTCACCTTGTGGCCACATTGCTTTGAACCCATCTTCATCAGATATGACACCAAAGAGCATCTTCACAGGGGCCAGGACCACCCTCCAAGGAGACCTTGGATCAGTGGGGACATTCCAGGCCTGGTTGTCCCACTCTATAGGCCCTCTGTGAACAGTACTGCTTTCAAGATTGGGCCAGCTCTCTCACTACAAGGCCCCCAGTGGGTGGCTCTAGGGGTAGGGTGAGCACTGAATCAGAAGCGAGCTGGTATAGGACAAACTGAGGTGGGCCAGAGGATGTCCTGCTCCCCTTCCCCCAGCCTCCCTGCCCTGCCAACCCTCTAGGCTGACTTGCAGCAATGACATGCAAGAAGGACATGGATGGGTCCTGGCAAACTGAAATCAGCTTCTCAGTTATAAGGTGCTATTTGCTTTCTAGGAGACACAGCACAATACAGCAGGGGCTTGGAGATCAAAGAGATATAGGACTGAACCCCTGTTCTGCCACTTAGTTTTAGGTGGCCTTGGGCTAATCACTTGGCCAATTTGAACCTTAGTTTCTACATCTGTAGAGTGGAAATAATAATACCTGCAATTATGAGAGTGTGAGGAGGCTTAAATGAGTAACATGTATGTTTGGGGCACAAAGTATGGTGCCCGACAAGGCCTGATTTGTGTCTCCATCTCTTTTTGGCAAAGGTGACAACACATTTAAGTCATAGGAAATCTGGTTTTTTATTTCAAATAAAATGACAGAGAATGTGAATATATTATTGGTTCATTTCTTAATTCTTTAGCATTAATTGAATACCTACTACATGCCCAGCAATGTGGGGACTGTCTCCTAGAGTAGGGCTTCTCGGGATACTCAGTTGCAAAGAAGGGAAGGAGGTAGGTAGGGCTTAAGGAGCCCTGAGACCTGCTCAGGACTCTCAGCTGCCAGTCCCACAGAGGAACCCACTGATGAATTC
This sequence comes from Noctilio leporinus, assembly GCA_004026585.1. Classification (NCBI taxonomy): domain Eukaryota; kingdom Metazoa; phylum Chordata; class Mammalia; order Chiroptera; family Noctilionidae; genus Noctilio; species Noctilio leporinus. Next base: position 71,638 of record PVIW01001073.1, on the reverse strand, counting down.
CTGCCTGAGAACTCAGTTTTTCAGACCTATCCTGGCTTGAGGCCAGCAGCTATATGGCTGGGGAATGGGCTTTGAACTCACACACACCTGGATTCAAACCCAGGCTCCACCACTCACTGGCTGTGTGATGTTGGGCAAGTTACTGTACCCCTCTGAATCTCAGTTTCTCTATCAGTAAGATGGAGATAATGTCTATCTTGGAGAATTGTGCTGAGAATGAAATGAGATAAAATACTTTGTAAGTCGTATGTTATAGGCACAATTAGTGGTTGCTTAAAATCACCCCCTAATCTCTCTTCTCTCCCCTTGAAGCCAGCAGGACCCAAGTATCCTATCCTGGAGGGTTGGTGTGGTGGCAGCCTTGCCCAGCGGTGTTCTGGGGTCGTTAGTATTGGCTCAAGAGAGCTGACTGTACATATCAATGATCTTGTGTTGGTAGCTTGCAATTTGCCAGGGTGGGAGCATTTATTTCCCGACCCCCTTCCTCCCCTGAAAGACCGAACACTACAAAATGGGCTCCCATCTCCTGAGGGTGTCACTCCACGTTCATCGCATACCTCTGAGGCCTGGGCAGGAACTCAATCTGCTGCCTGCAGTCCTCTGCTTTTGTGTCCTGTGAACCCCTTTCTGCTCTGGTTTCCTTTGGCCTTTACCTCCCTGCCTACTGCCCTCACCCACCCAGCACTGGAAACCTATTCTTGGGTCATTTTTCTTTTTCTCCTGCCATAGGGTTTGCATCGGATCACTGCTCTGCCCAAAGGGATTTTAGTGTCAGATGAGGTGATACTGGTGGGGCCCTGCCCTAGAAAAATGTTGGCTAATTACCTTCTCTCTCCTCTCTCATTGCTGAACCCTTTTCAGCTCAGCCTATAGCTCTCCAGCCACCACCCTTTTCACTCAAGCTCTCATCCTGAAGGATCCACAATGCCTAACATCCATTCCTCTGATCTTTCCACATGTACCTCTTCTCCCTCTGGCTCTGTAAGGCCCATGAGCAGCCAGTGGCCTATGGCTTTTAGAGACAGGTGGCCCACGGTGGTCCTGGTCCTTTTCCTTTCCTTCTTCCTGTATCCCTGGACAAGCTACTTGACCTCTCAAAGATACCACAGTAAGGACAATGACATACATTGGGGTTCTTGTCTTGGATCAGGCACTGTGCCAACAGCTTTACTGGCCAATCTCATTCTTATTTCCTCATCTGCAGAATGGGAGCAATAAAAGTATCTTCCCCCAGGAACTGTGGTGTTCCCAGTAATGGCTTTTGTGAAACTGGTTCGCTGATTGTAAAGTGCCATGCTAATGCTGTTATTCTGCTTTGAAGGACGGGCATGTTTAGATTTACCATGTTTAGATGTGTTGGAAAAAGTACACCATAGGCATGTTATTTATAGTCAGCTCCCATACGGGTTTTTATCATTCCTCTCCTGCTTAGCTAAAAATAACAAATGACAAAGGTCATGTCTGCTCCCACCTATCAGAGGAATCTATAAAGAATAAGGCTTTTGATTCACTACCTCAGTGAAGTGAGAAAACTCCTGCCAGCCAGCCATAGCCCCTGGAATTCCTCACTGGGCCTCGCTGGCCCACGCTGAAGAGGTGAGGGAAGCAGGGGCGAGGGGCTATAGTGTATCACTGGGCAGGTGATCCTGGCCTCAGGAACCTCTTCCCCCGGTCTTGGGAGGCAGGTGGTGGTGGAACACCACAGATGGAATTCCAGGGCCCTGTTCCCAAATGGAGTGTGGGCCTTTGCTTCCCCATATTCGAAATGAGGGGGGTGGAGTAAACAGGTGCTGAGAACTTTCTCCGGACCCTAAATGCACAGATGCTCTAGTCTTATCTGCCTCCTCTCCACCCTGCACCACTGTGGATTCAGTGAGTATCCACTGGCCCCGAATAATGACCATAGCCTTGATGTGTGAATAATCACAATTAATATTTGTGAAGTGCTGACAACCTGCCAGGCATGGGCCTCTAGGTACCTGTAGGTAAGTAAACTCACTGACATCACAACCATTCTCTCAAGGAAGGGAGCTTGTTGTCCCCCATCTGACAAGATAAGGAGGGAGGACGGAGCCCCTAGGGTGAGGTTGCATGTACATGGTGTAGCACCAGGCAGTGATAGCTCCAGAATGTAACCTTGGATGTGCTGCTGGGCCTGTGCTTAGGGCCAGCCTTAAGCTGGGCACAGCAGACAGGAAAACAGACACATCCAGGTGCTCTTCCCCATCACCACTGAGGACCGATGGTCCCAACTATGGTGACAGTCAGGCAGTGCAGGGAGTGGCAGTGGATGGACAAGGCCTGGGGTGACCAGGAGGAGGATGCCTCCATTTGGCCTTGTGATGGTCCCAGTAAGGAGCTCATTTCTCCTGGTCCTTGTCCGTTGAAAGGTGGGCGGGAAAGCGTTCCAGGTGGTGGGCACAGTGAGAGTGGAGGTGGAGTTGGAGTACCTGGGATGTTTGGGCAAAGGCAGGGCTGGGTGTGGGTAGGAGGCATAGGAAGCAACCGGAACCCCAGAGCAAGGAGGTTTTTGCCTGTGATCCAGAACCTCCCCATCAAACCTCAGTAATAGTGTTTGTCAGTTCCACTAGCACATACTTCACCTTCTTTAAAAAAAAATCAACCCTCTTTTATGAAAACCTATATGCCTACTTAGTGTCATCTTAAGCATTCATAGCCGTATGATCATACATTTAATCATAGTTGTATTTTTCTCTTAACACATTAAAATAAGTGCACCATTATTAAAATAAAAAGAATGTGCTTGTTCACTCCCCAGAAGGGTGGCCCAGGCTCTGCTTTTTGGGAACTGCAGCTATGGCCTGGGCTCACTGGTGGCTTTAGGTGGCTTATCTAATCTGGGTTATAGAATGATTTCTTGGCTATTAGAAGGAGCAGGAGAGGCACTCCTGGACGTCACACCCTCCCCTATGACAAAGGTCAATGGTGCCAGCATGATCCCTAGCTAAGCACTGTTTGTTACCCTCCTCCACTCATCTGGTTTCACCTGAATCCGTGAGAACTTACTCCTGGATATACTCTTTTCCCAGCCAAGAGCCACTGCAGCCTGCTCTGACCTCAATGACTAACACACATTCCTGGCCTAGTTAGAAAGCCCCTCGTCTCTCCTCTCGTATTTATAGCCACCTCCCGACTCTGCCTGGCCTCTGAGGGAGGCCTGGCTCTTCTTAGCCACGTCTGTGCTGCCCCACCCCTGCTTGTCCTCACTGAGACAGAGACATGCAGCAGGAGTTTCATTCTGGGTGACCAGGGCAAGTGGCTTCTGAACCTCATCCATAAAATGGGAGACATCAGACCCCCAGGCTGGGCTGGCTGTGATGAGTTTCAATGAGATTCTGGCTCTGAAATATGAATAATGACAAATGTTTGGGGACCGCCGACTAAGTTCCAGACCTTGTTCAAAGTACTTGGCACATAAACTCACTTAATTCTTATAGCAACCCTACGAGAGATATACTATTATTATGCCCATTTTTCAGAGAAAAAAAGTAAAGTTCAGAAAGGTTCAGATAACTTGCTCAAGGACACACAGGTATCTAGAATTTAATATCCAGAGTCTATATCCTCAGTACTATGCTGGCTGTGGGATGGAATGGGTCCTTAGCCACACAGTGGACTTGCCCCCATGTGTCCCCTGCCTTTGGGGTCTTAATTAGTTAAACACGTCACTCACTTGTGACTTGCTGTCTGCAATCAAGTGACCAAGGGTGTGGTGGTGGCAAATAAAGAAGGCCACATGCTGGTCTGGGACAGTAGCCCCTTCTAGGAAGTGAGTGAGGACACAGCTAATGAGGGAACGGAGAAGGAAGGGGCTGAGATCAGATGGGACTTCCATGGTCAGTCGTTCTGCATGACCATGAGCAAGTGGCTTCTCTGTACAGAGGTGGAGGCTGAGGCCCAGGAAAAGGAAGATCGGGTGGTGGGAATGGAGTCCTCAGTTCCTCACCCACCTATGACTTCTTTTACCCTTGCATCTCAAAGGGGGAAACCATGCAATGAATTTATTCACATAAAGGTTTTAGGAAGTTAGCTAGTATGTCCATGAATATTCATAGTTACAAATGGCTATTCCAAGGACAAAAGAACTAATATTGTTTGGTGTTTAACCTGTATGCGGCTTTGTAGTCACTTGTATATTTAACAAACATTGGCTCAGCACTGGCTGCCTTAGACATTATCTCATTTAATTCTCAGCAACTCCTCAAGGTAGGCACTTTCATTACCAGATAAGAACACTGAAACGAAACAAAGTCTCCTGCCCAAGGGCATTCACCTATATTCACCAATATTCACATGTCAAAACTGGGATTGAAGGCAGGGCTTTTTGCTCCTGCCACAGTTGTAGATATGGATGTGGGGTGCCTGCGCACGGGGAGCTGCCAAGGAGAAGGCGGCACCTACTTTGTCCCCACGCACACCTTCCCCTAGCAGCACAGGGCTGCCTCCGTTCTAGTCTTTCAGACCCCTAACCTGATCCCACATTTTCACCGTGACTTGGTGCAAAGAAGCAATTGGGGAAATGTCCCTTTTGCGGAGCTTCCTAAAATCAGCCCTAAGTGATAAAACCCTGTTCTCAAATTCAAATGAAGCTAAAAAGCCAAGGAAGGTTTCTGGATCCTGAAGTGAAAAAGAGGTATCAGATTGCCTGTCCTAGCCAGAAAATTGGTGGCGACCCTGAATTAATTAGCTTTACCTTAGAATGATTTAGGAAAGCCTGTAATTAGCTTTGGGGCCCAGAGGGAGAGGCAGTGGGCGGGAGCCAGCCCTGGAGCAGGTGATAAGGGGTGGGGGTGGGGAGGCTGGTTTTAAACTGAGGCTCCTGGTCTTGCCAGGTAATGAAGGTTAGAGGAGGTGGGGGGAGAACAATCCTAAATAAATGCAGAGAAAGAGTTGGGGGCTGGAGGGGGTGGGAATGGGCTGAGATCCTGCCTGTGCGTTTTGACGTGTATTGGACCAAACTTCCTGACTTCTGCAGGCAATGCATCAACATGGGCACAGAATGTGGTGTGATGAGGCTAAATTGCCCTGGATAACCTCTATAGGCCCTGCAGATGGCTATGGTGATCCTCTAATGGTGCCAGGCGTTAAAGCAGGATTTCCCCAGCTAACCACAAGGCAAACTGTTCTCAGTTCTGAGGACAAGGATCCCAGACAGGGTCTACACCCAATGTAGATTGAGAAAATGCTAGCCAAACACAGACAAGTTCTGGCCCAAGACCTTTGCCAGCTTCAGACTTCAAGGGTACTCGTATCCCAAACTTGCCCCTTCGTGGGCTTCGGGTCACAGAGAAAGAGAGCCAGTCCCACCTCTCAGGAATTTAGCCTGACCTGTAGGCAGGTCCCTGCATGCAGGTACCAGAGAAGCATCCACAAATAGTCAAGCGATAGTGCAGAGTATACAGGCTATTCTCAAGAATAAGACATGGAATTGGGGATCAGAAAGCTCTTCATTTGTAAACTATCAACCTGAAAACATTAACAGATGCTAATCAACCTGTAGCCAAAGAATGGTGTTAGCAATGAAGGATGAGCACGTTAGTCCCCAAGGGCAGTTAGTTCCTTGATTCCAAGTGATTTGCCTGTGGAAGCTCATTTTTTGATGTTTTTTGGATGTCGAAAACCATGTCCTACCAACATAGAAAGGAGCAGTGTGGAAACTGTGTAAAGACACTGTGGAAACAGAGGTGACACTTCACTCTTCTTAGATGTATACAGCCTAGGTGTTTGTATTGCATCACCTGAGATGGAAATGCAGATTGTGAATGGCCTAAGGAATTCAGTATGTATGTGAGTAGAGAAGGCAGAGGTAGCCATGGGCTACGCTTGTAAGGAGCAACAGCATTTACTGCTACATTTCAGAATGCCTCCTGCGTGTCAGGGACCTTGCTAGGTGTTTTCACATAAATCATCTCTACCTCCAGCAATAACTGCTGGGGAGGTAGTATTAACCCATTTACAGAAGAGGAAACAGAGTCAGAGAGGAGCGGTAACTTGTTCAAGGCTACCTATCCAGAAAGGCAAGAGTTTGGATTTGAACCCAAGTCTGTCGGATATTAGAGCTGGCAAGTGTCCTTCCACATTTCACATAGGTGGGGGAGTTGGGGGTGGATATGAAAAGACAAGGAGGATTAAATGGATGGGTATGAGGCAGAAAGGAAAGCGCATACTAAATTCAATTTTTAAAATGTATGTTGTGCACCTATTGTGAGTCAGGCCACCAAGATGAAAAGTACGCAGTGCCTGCTCTCCAGCTGCTTATGGTCTAGGGTACGCGCATTGTTAAGCCTTCCTTGATCAGTCTTCCCTTCCCGGTTCAGTAGCTGACCCTTTTCTGGGCCCCTTGACTGGTTTCTATTCTGCTCCCCATCCCATGCAAGGTCTGCAGCCCTAGCCTGGTCTCACTGGATGTTTGTGAACCTCTATGCTTTGCTTCTTCTCAGCTGCTGTTCTCATCCCCATCATCATAACAAACCTGTAGGTAAGGCTCAAAGAGGTTAACTTGCTGGCTTAAGGTCACACAGCTAGCAAGTGGAAGAGCCAGGATTTGATCCCACAGCTGACTGACTCTATAGCCTGAGGCCTTCTCCACCATCCTGTCTGGGATCATCATGCCCATCTCTTTCCACCTCCCAGGTTATGCCACTGGAAGTTACTTGCTTTGAACACGGCCCCTGTGGAAGCCAGTTTTGCACTTGTTAGTCGGAGGAGTTGGAGGGAGGTGATGTATTTTGGAAACCACCCAAGAAAAAGACACTTGAAATAACTTTTCTCCCTGGCTCTTGCTGCCAAAATGCACTGAACCCTGAACAGGAGCAGGCCTCTGCAGGACTCACATCGATGTTCGTCTGGCTGAAATTTACAGCTGACCATGCACTTTCCAACTCATTACCTCATCGATTCTCACAGCAGCCCTGGGATGGGTGTCCTGAACCTCCTTTTACAGATGAAGACACTGGGGGCTGAAGAAGGTGATGGGGCCTACCAAGGTCACATCCCCACCTGGAGGCAACCTTGGATAAATCATGCTCCCTCCCAGAGCCTCAGGTTCTCCATCTGAAAAGATGGTGATGGTGTTGGCTTCCCAGGGTTGCTCTGAGGTTAAGGAAGAGACAATAGTGGGAGAGGCTTGCACAAAGCCTGGCCCCTGAGTGGTGCTCCACAGCTGGTAGATGCACTTGACTCTCCAGACAAAGCTAAGGTCACAAACATGCAGAGTTAGGGTAAAGAAGGGCCAAGAGTGAAAGATCCTCAAGCCACCCCTAGTGAAACCAGGTAGGCTGGCTGCTGCAGACAATGAAAACAATGGCTGATTTATATTGTTTAATCCTCTGTATGTGTCATTTCATTACATCCTCATCCCAAACTATAGCAGATGAGTACAATTTCGATTCCCATTTGACAGGTAATAAAGTAGAGGTGCAGACAGGTTAAGTAAGAGGGAACCAAAAAGCAGCTTTTCAATGGTTCAGAGTATTACAAGCCTGCAAATCAGCAATTTTCAACATTTTTCAGCTCGTGGAACACATAAATTTTGTGGCATACCAAAAAATCTGTTTTTGTCAATCTGACAAAAAAAAATAGGTATACTTTTGATTCATTCACACTGGTGAGCTATTGTTGTGTTGGCTGTTGTCATTTATCAATTTGACAATCTAAGGGAAAAGAGGTCAGTGTTTCTGACTAAACAGTCAGGTATTATTATTGCATGTTGTAAAATTCCTGTGGCACATGAGTGTGCTCTTTGCAGCACACCAGTTGAAAATCGCTGCTGTAAATGAACCCTCTTCCCAAAAAACAGCCCTTCATAATTTCCCTCCAGAACATGCCTCCCTTCTTCCCCTACCCCTCCAGCTCTCACTTAGTGACTTTTTTGACCATAGAGTTTACTGGTAGCTCCTTCTCTTAGTCTGAGATTCAGGAGCTCCTTGGAATCTTGGCCCCTGACCTGCCCATCCAGAGCCAGAATGAAGCTGCGGCTCTGCACAGTATTAATCTTTGCTATGACTTTAGAACTGGGGGAGGCCCCTACTTTGTATTCAGCTTCACCCCTGATACATGATGCAGTAGACATCTGATTAACAGATACTGTATTTCAAATATGCTACTAGAAGAACCCCAGGCTGAGGGGGAAAAGTTCCTCTCCCTCACCTAATCCGAAATCTCGTTTTTACCTTGGGACTGCTCTGCCACTTGCCACCACGACTGGGAAACCAGGAGACTGCTTTTGGCTCTGCTAATTGGTCAGATACAACAGGTTCAAGCCTTTCTCTGGGCCTCAGTTTCCTTTTCTCTCAAATGCAGGAGAAAAATAAAGAAAGCAGGGTTAGATTGGGGTAGAAGCTGCAAACCAGCCACTTGGGAGAGCAGCCAACTTAAAATAAATTTGTTTGTTTTGCTCAGAGCTTAAAATAAAATTGAACTAAGTGTCAACATTTAAAAATTGGGAGATAGTGTATTAAAATCCAGATTTCTGGCTTCTCTTAAAGTATTAGAAGTGCTGCCCACTTTGGGCTTGGTTGGATAGAGGTGGCTGAAGCCATAGAGATGGGCAGCTGGCTACCAGTTCTGTCTTCTCATCTGACTTCATCAAGGGGTGTTCTTGCCTAGATTCAAGAGGTGAGTGATTCACAGTGCCTGGGAGTCAGGCACACTTTGGGGAGATATTGGGCTTCTGGCATAAAACCTTTCCCATTTACTTAACAAACATTTGTCGAATGCCAACTGTTGTTTTAAACATACCAGGTATAGTCCTAAGCACTGATCACATGTACCATAAATTGCTTAATTCTTGTAATAACCTCCTGAGGTGAGTACCACTGTTATCATCACACCGACTTCACAGATAAGGACACAACAGAGAAGTTAACTTAGTCACCCAAGGCCACATAGCTAGTAAGTGGTGGCCTTGGGACTTGAACCCTAGCAGTCTGACTCCTGAACTTGTGCTCTAACCACTGTATGATATTACTTGTCCCCATTTTGGGGTTAGTGGTCAGACTTGTAGCTTTTCGCAAGTTTCCATGTTCCAATATGAAAACTAAATATCACCCTTCTCTCCTCTCCTAATTATTACTTCCCTCCCTTAATCAATTCCTTAATCCTCTCAACAATCCTGTAAGGCACAGGTACTATATTATTCCCATTTTAAGATGACTGATGCACAGAGAGATTAAGTGACTTGTCTAAGACCATGCAGAGCCAGGGTTTGATGTAGGCCATCTGGACGCAGAGTCTGTGTTTTAGGCATGCTTTACCATCCCCTGCACACCCTCAAATACCCACCCACCCTTGACATTCATTTCTTCCCTCCCTTATTTTTTTACTTATTTATCTATCCAACACTCAACTCAGACCCTTCCTGAGCCTGGGGGACACCTGTAAGGTGCCTTGAGGCTGGCTGGGGAAGGACGGTAACATCCTGCTATTCGAAGAGGAACTTCCTGCAACAACTCTATGGCTGAGGCCAGTGGAAGAACTGGTTTCTAACTAAAAGCCCCAGAGCCCGGAGGAAGCAGCAGAAGGAAGTTGGGAGGCCCCTCGCAGCTTCCTGCAGGGAGACCTCAGTAGCCCGCCCTCCAAGACCCCATCCTTTACAGTGGGAGAACCAACCAGCATTTTAGTCTTGATTTTGTCACTGACCTTAGGTGGGGCCTGCACAAGGGGCCACCCCTTTGTGGGCCTCAGTTTCCCCATATGTAAAATGAGAACCGTAGACCACTGGAGGTTACAAACTGGCAGCTCAAAAGCCAGATCCTGCCAAAGGATTTATTTTGCTTGAGTATTTGTAGGATTTTTGTTTGTTTGTTTTGTTTTAGAACAATTTTATTATTTAAAAAAGGATTTTATTTAAGAGAGAGGGGAAGGGAGGGAGAAAGAAAGGGAGAGAAACATTGATATGTGAGAGGGAGAAACATAGATAGATTGCCTCTCACATGCCCCCAACTGGACACCTGGCCCACAACCCAGGCATGTGCCCTGACAGGGAACCAAACTGGGTATCTTTTGGTTTGTGGGATGATGTTCAATCCCCTGAGCTGCATTGGCCAGGGTGTAGAACAATTTTAGATTTACCAAAGAATTGCTAAGGAAAGTACAGAGAGTTTCCCTCTACTCCACATCCAGCTTCTCCTATTATTAACAGCTTATGACACATTTTCCACAAATAAATCAATATTGAAATGTTAATATTATGTGAAGCCCTTATTTGCTTCAAATTTCCTTAGTTTTTACCTAAACTCCTCTTTTCTATTCTAGGATCCCATCCAGACATCATAATATATTTTGTCATCATGTCTTCTTAGGCTTTCTTTGGCTATGATAGTTTTGCAGAATTAAAAAAAAATTGAATGCCTTTAGGGTACTAGAAGTAGTCTATAGTTTGATCTGAGTGGTGGTCACATCTATAAGTAGGGGTAAAAATCATTAAGTATTACATGTAAGATTAGTATGATTTACCCACTTTAATGGATGTGTCATGTGTCTACAAAAACAAAACAAAACAAAACAAAACAAAAAACAACAATTGAATGTTACTCTCCAATCTGCCACAGTCCCCAGCACTCCCTATTCCATTTCACTCCAAGTCTATCATTCTTTGGCATCATCTTTTTGGCATCTGTAGTCACCACATAGTATATAACTAAGCCCCTTCTAGTTCACTCATCTGTAGAATGAGTATACTGATGTTTTCTACCTGATGAGACTAGTAAAGCTTAACCGAGATAACATACATAAGTTCTTAGCACAGTTCTGGATACATAGTAAGTGTTCAATTAATGACAACAATTATATTATTGCTCATGTAATATTTATATTATTAAAACAGGTACACACTCTTATTTCTCCTTAAAGGCGATCCCATCATCCCCCTTCTCTGATTCCTCTTGTGTCTCCATCTCTCCCTGCTAGGGAATGTCCAAGTTCTGATGGCCAGATGGTGAAAGATACAGAGACAAGCCTGCAGAGACAGTTTACATCTGCTAATGGAAACAGGAGGCCCCTGAGGATGACTCTTAGACCTAATTCCAGTATTCCAGTGTCCATGGAAACGTTGGTAAAAGTTGGAGTCCTAATCCTTCCATCCTTAAAGACTCCTTGGGGTGCCAGGAGTTCTGCAATTCTGAGATATACCCTTAAAAGTTGCACTCTGTCTGCTTCAGGGGTTCCCTCTGGCCAAGAATACCTGGGACAGTGGAGTTGCTGGAGGGCTTTTGGAAGGGAGTGATGGAAATCATGGAAGAAGGTAACCTCCCACCCTGCTCTCTTCTTGGCTCAGTCTTTTGGAGGATGACAGCTTCCCCTGTGTGATGCCCCCAGACCTGTGCCCAGAAGCAATGCAGTTAGTGCTTTAGGGGTCTCAGATGCTTTAGGGAGACCTGTTGCAAGGAAAAATCACATTCTGGGTAGGATATGTTGAGAAGCAACAAAGGCCAATGAGATGGTGAGGGAAGCAGAAATAACAGGGATGGGGATTAGGAGACCAGGCTAGGGCCTGTCCTGCCTTCTGACTTGCTGAGTGGCCCCTGGCAAGTCTCTTTCCCTCTGTGAGTCTCCCTCTCCTGATATTAATAACAATAGCAGTAATAACAACACCAATAGTGACAGTGATGAGAGTGATGATAATGGTAGTGGTGATAGTGGCTCCTAATTTAAGTATAAGGAACAGAATAAGCTCTTTATGTGTTTACAGCATAATTTCATCTTTATAAGTATCCCATGAAGTAGGTCCCATAATTATCTCCACTTCATATATGAAAAATGGGCTTTAGAGGGTTAAGGGCTTGTCTAAGCCTTCCCAGCTGAAAATTTACACACACAGGATTCAAACCCTGATCTGAATGACTCAGAGGCTGAGGTCATGACCTTGGTTGTCTCCTTTGTAGTTGAACCTGTGAAAGGGGCAGGTAGCCTAAAGGGTTTCTTAACTTTCCTTCCAGTGCTGACCTTGTAGCCTCTGAAGGCCAGTTCCATGTTCACAGAGTAACAAGGAACGGTGACAATGCTCAGAGCTATGGAGAACTTACCTGTGCTAAGGGGCTGCATTTATCATCTCAGTTGATCCTCACAACAGCCAAATAAAATAGGTACTGTTACCACCATCTCCATTTAACAGGGTGGGAAATTGAGGCACAGAGGGACTGAGGCAAAGGTGGAAAGTTGCACACAGGTGCCAGGGTTTGAACCTGAGCAGTCTGGTTCCAAAGTTCTCACTCTTGCTCACTCTAGTAGCCCTTTGGAGAAAGGGCACTTATAGAGCTCTCTATGAGCCAGAGACTGTCCCACTAACAGGACTCCTTTCCAATTTCAAAGGGCCCCTGTGGACCAGGTTCACCCTCCAGCCTCCCTCCCAGCCCAGGATTCAAGGGCTTGAAGGTCCCTCCCCTTACTCTAAGTTGTTTCCATTTCAGCAACTCCCTGCCCTGAAGACCCAGGCCCCGAGGCAAGCAGCAAGTCCAGGGCCATGAGTAGTGCCCAATGAATCCACCTTCCCATACCTGGGCTGGAGATGGTGGCAAATCCCCTGGTGGCCCTGCTGGGTCCCAGGCCACAGGCACAAACCTCTATTCTGACCTTTCAGCTTCAGCGCCAACAGCCACTGCAGACACCTGCGGCTACACCCCGTGCAGTGGCCACAGCGCCCGCCCGGTCGCTCCCAGCTGCCAGCAGAGCTGCTTCCCTTTTTGGCCTGGGGATCAGCGAGGAGGAGGCTGGGTGGGTAGGGGCGGGAGAGCATGGCTGGCCACCATGGGCTGTGGGCTGGCTTCCACAGGGCTCTGTGCTTGGCTAAACAGTGACCTCTGCCAAAAGCAGTGTGGGTGGTGGGCATTTCTGTCACAGCTTCCTCCTGGGACACTGTTCACTTGACGTTTCTGATCCTATCAGTGGTGCTCTGGCTCCAGTCCTGGCTACCTGGAAGTGCTTTTGTTCTGAGGACTCCCTGTACACTGTCTGGTGTAGAGTTGCTCTGGGAACCTGAGGAAAGGGCGACTGCCATGTGTGCCTCTGGCTGGACCAAAGAAGGGAGATTTCCGAGGAATCAGAGCACATGAGAATGAATACTGGGCAGAAGCCAGGCCAGGAGAAATGAGAAGGGCCTGGGCCAAACAGCCCAGATCTCACCTCCTTCAGGATGCCTGGACTATCGGGCAAAATGGTGACAATCTTGCACCCACCCTGTCTCTTAGCCCCATGATACTCCTTACTTGTTCATGACATGCCCATCCCCCTTCTGCAGGTTGACAGAGAACAGGAAAAAAAAATTTCTTTTCCCATGAATCAGATCTCATGTCCTTTGTCCAGCCAGCATCACTGAAGAAGGAGCATTTCCACACAGTGGTTTCCCAGCTCCTGTATCTTCCCCTTCACGTACCAAGGTTTATTTAAACATTCAAGGTGTGAGGAGCTTGCCCCTGACTATTTTTGTCATTTTTTTTCTTCTTCTTTTCTTTTTGCAATGTATGGTTACCTTTCACCTGCCTCCAGCTACAGACCTGGCTGGAGGCCTGGCTTGCAACCTGGTTGTGTGCCCTGACTGGGGAATCGAACCGGCAACCTTTGGGTTTGCAGGCAGGCACCTATCCACTGAGCCACCAGCCAGGGTATATTTTTGTCATTTTAAATTGAATTGATAGTTTGCTAATCACAACAGATTGTATTTGACAAATAGTTAAACACCTATGCTGCAACATATTATTTAGTCAACATAGTGTTTCCCTTTGCTTTCCAGCCCCTTTTGCTTTTTAAAATACAGTTTAAGTCACACAGGTATTAGATGCATATGTCCCTGTTGAACAAGCTAGTGCAGGGACCATAGCACTAGTGATTCCTTTGGGGTGACTACTGGGCAGTGATATGAGGCTCCCTCAGGATATTTACCTCTGCTGCCTCTTCACTAAGCACTCCCAGACTACAGTATATTTTAAGCTTGTGTATCTTATTTTCCTGACTGTTTTGTCTCTGCTCTTGGCTCCACTCTGCAAGCTCTCCATGATTGCAAGTATTTGCTGCCAGAGGTGAACTCCCTCCCTGTAACTTCATAATGTACCCCATCCAGTGGTCCTCTTGCACTTTTTTTACTTGAGTGCTAAGCACCTACTGTGCATCGGGGACTAGAGATACAGACATAAACAAGACCTGAACTCTTGACTCAGGGAGGGATTGTGAACACATTGATTGATTCATCTGCTCAGAGAGGTTGGATCATTTCCTCTGGGTCACACAGCCAGGAAGAAACAGGGCTCAAAAGTCAGACCTATTTGAGTCAAAGCCCCAAGCAAGCTCTTTCTACCACCCTAATCCTCTTGCAGAGTTTGGGGTTTAGTGGGAGAGGTATAACTAAACAATCATATAAAACATATTATGAGACATTCTATAAAGATACATCTGAAGAGCTGCCAGACAGAGGATCAAGTGATTAATTTCCCTAGGGGTGGAAGTTACACTGGGGATGGTTTTAGGGTAGGTGAAACCTGAGAAGGGTCTTTGAGTCTCTAGAAAACACAAAACTCAAGTTAAAATTGTAATTAAAGTAAGAGCCAAATGGCTGTGAGTGAGGACTTGTTTATACATAAAGTGCCTAAACATGAAGTGCATGAATGGTGTGCCATCTCTGAGCTTTGCCACATACTAGATAGTGAGGCCCCTGTCCCTGGAGTTAACCGGGAAGAAATTAAAAAGTTACCAGTCAAGAACTCTCGATAAAGCTTCTAGAATTGGATGGGATTGTTGAGTTCTTTGGTTCCTTTTAACAATAAGATCCTGTAAGTTTTATTATTCTTGACCTAATGAAGGGAAGGCAGGTCCCTTCTTAGTTCTCCTATTGACCCTCAGGAGGGAAGCCCCCAACCCCAGGCAGGCCAAAGCTGAGAGTGAGACCTGAGGGAGCTTGGTGACACCTGGGAGCCCAGTAGCCTTTGACTCAGATGCAGCAAATAGTTTTGGGCAAATGCTTAGAAGGCCCTTGAGTATCGGTTCCCTCAGCAGCCCCCACGCAGCCCCTGAAACAGGGGCACCTCACCACAGTCAGCCTGAGCCACCAGGCTGACTTGCCCCTGGTCACACAACAGCTCCTGGCAGAGCAGGCCTGTGACATGGGAGGTTTCTTCTGAGCCACCAGATGCTGGACTTCCTGCAGGCCACTTCCAAAAGTCCTGCAGAGCTGGCCAGAACCCATCCGGTCCAAATCCCTTGTTTGCAGGGAAGGAAACTGAGGCCCAGGGAGAGAAGAGGGAGAGTGCCTGCTGGGTGGACAGCATCCCATGAGGTCCTTTATAGATTTTCCTCATTTATGAGATAAGAACCATCTCTACTTTGCACATGAGGAAACTGAGACTGAAAACAGGGCAAGGTTCAACTAGGATTGCAGAGCTCAGACTGGCAGCATTGGAATTTGAACCCAGCACCTAATGTGCTTGTGCATTCTGGCCAGTTCACAGTGCATTGTCCTCAGTGGTCACTGTGGTGTCAGAAATGTAGGTCTTTGGCTCTCAGTTCAAGTGATGCAGGAATTTACAATATTCAGGGTTGGGGATCTAATTTTAAGAATGAAAGTCTGGCAAGAGGGGCAGTCTATCACAGACCCCTCAGGGACCCTGGCCAAGCTAGGGATGCTATGAGAGTGATGGACTCTGGGTTCTTCTGCACTTTTGGGCTTCCTGTGTAAGCAGGGACTCAAGGGTCTCATTCCAGAAAGCTGATTGGCTGATCAGTTATCTGATAGCAAAAAGAGCAAGTGGGATTCTCCCATGGTCTTCAGAGCTATCAGGACAGACATTTTTCCCTTCAAGGTGATAGACAGGAAGTGGCCCAAGAAGAAAGCCTTTTTTTTCCCTGACCCTTGAAGATCACCACTGGGAATGGCCCTTTTGGCATTAGCACCCACCTGCCCAGTAACAGTTACCTACCTGCCTATCCTTGTGGTCTTCACCTGTGACCTCCTCCAAAGCTGGGACTCTGGCTTCTTGTGTTCCCAGAGTCCAGCACACATTAGGCTGACAAAAAACATTAGTTCAAACCTACTTCCTCTTCAATGGCCAGAGATCCATAGTGGATGGAGTTTGTTAGTGCCAAGTCAATGGGAAATCTTCTGGAAGCCAAGGAGTCTATGATTTTGAGAAGCATGTTGCTTTTTTGAAAAATGATGTAAAATAGTCTTTGAGTCTATTTGAGAAACGTCATGAATGGACTGACAGCATGTTTAGAATCAACTTCAAACAATCATGACATTGTTATGGATTGAACTGTATCCCTTCCTCTCTCTAAAATATGAGGGAATCCTAACCCTAGTATCTGTGAATGTGATCTTATTTAGAAATAAGGTCTTTACAGTGGCAAGCAAGTTAAGATGAGGCCATTAGAGAGGCCTCTGATCCAATATAACTGGTGTCGTAAAAAGGAAATGTGGGCACAGAGACAGATAGGCACAGAAGGTGTGAAGGGGGATTAGGGTACTATGCTCAGAAGCCAAGGAACTCCAAAGATTGCCACCAAATGACCAGAAGCTAGGGGAGAGGCCTGAAACAGATTCTCTCTCATGAGGCTCAGAAACAACCAATCCTGCTGATACCATGATATTGGACTTCTAGCCTCCAGAACTGTGAGACAACATTTCTGTTACTTTAAGCCACCTAGTTTGGGATACTTTATTACAGAAGCCCCAGTAAATAATATGGACAGCAAACTGTCTATTCCTGGTACTCGTGCAGTTGAAATCGACTGACATGATCCCAGTGGAAAGGGGCCTGAGGTCCTCAAAATTTGAGGCTATTCCCACTGGGACCACCTAAGCACCTAGGCCCTCGGCTGGACACCTCAGGATTTCTCTCCCACTCAGTCCTTCCAATATCCTCTAAAGGAGGGCTTCTTATTCCCATTTTAAGAATATAACACTGAGGCCCTGGCTGGTGGCATGGTGAATAAAGTGCTGGCCTGTGAACCCAAAGGTCTCTGGTTCGATTCCTAAGCCAGGGCATATATATAACCAGGTTACAGGCCAGGTTTCTAGCCAGGTCCGTAGCTGGAGGCAGGTGAAAGGCAACCATACACTGATGTCTCTCCCCCTCTGCCTCTCTCCCTTCCCCTCTTTCTGGAAATAATAAATAAAATCTTAAAAAACAAAAAACAAAAAACAAACAAACAAACAACAACAACAACAAACAGAATATAACACCGAGGTGGGAGTGTTTAAACAACTGCAGAGGATTTTACAGCAAGGACTGTGAGCTGTGTGGCCAAGCTGTCAAATACCATGCCCTCCCACTCCTCCAAACATACATACACCAGGGAAAGAGCCTGCGCAGGAACACTTCCTGGAGTTAACAGGTTGGAACCAGAGACCTAATATCTTCTCTCCATCCCCTGTATTTCAGATTCTGGCCAGGGGGAGGGTATATGGTTTTCTCCATTCTCTCATTGAAGAAAACAGGAGGGAAAGAAATGTTCTAACTGCCTAAATGGATAAGGCATTTAAGAAGCCCAGAGTACTTTTAAAGCCCTCATTTGTGCAAGCTTTCACCTTTTATAGAGCACTTCACATGCATTGTCCCTCTGCAACCACTGCCCCTCAGGTGGGAATAACTGTCCACATTTGAAGGGGGATGAGTTGGAGCCTAATATAGTGCTCCAATGTGGAAATTCTACCAAATTTATTTATAAGGAAGGATGCCTATAATTTTTACTTAAAAAGCACTTCCACTGAGGGTGTTTTGGGTGTTACTGCAGCACAGACTTGGAGTAAAACATTTCCCATAAATGTTCTCAGACTCCATTAACTTTTCTTAGTTCATTTTCTTTCTGGGTGCTCTGAAGGGGTGTCCCCGTTCCCTGACTGAGGAGGTGACATTACTCCACTTAGGCTGTGATGGTTCATTTCTGCAGTTGCAGGTGGGTCAGGCTCCTGGAGGCCCTTCTTTGGCTCTGGGGAGGCCAGTTCTGCCATTCATGGTCTCCCATGGCTCCTGGAGGGCCTGCCCCCATCCCACACACCTGCATTCCCAGGCCCAGCCCCGAAGGGATGCTGCTGAATGCTTTGCTAGCAAATGGCCTTGACCCCAGACTTCAAAATGCAGGCATAGCTGAGTTGGATGGCTGGTTCCCCACTTTCCTCCACTTCCACTGCATTTTGCTAAAATCCTGGACTCTGGAGGCAGACCTCCTAGGTTTAAAGCCCACCTAGGGTAAGTGAGGTAATATTCCGTGCTGCAGTTTCTCCTTTTAAAAGGTGGGGATAAAGCCATGGCTGGTGCCTCAGTGAATAAGGTGCCCGCCTGTGAACCCAAAGTTGCTAGTTTGATTCCCCAGCCAGGCACATAACCAGGTTGCAAACCAGGTCTGTAGCTGGAGGCAGGTGAAAGGCAACCTACAAATAATAAATAAAATATTTTTAAAAAGGAAAATAATAATAATAAAAGGTGGTTGTGACTACCTCATGGGGCTGTTGTGAAGATTAAATGATCAATATTTTTAAAAGCACAACAAATAGGGTCTGGCACATAACTAGCACTGTGTTAAGTGATTACTACCATTATTGCTACTGTTATTAATTCTTTCAGTCAATATGGATCGAGGGCCCTATGTGTGGAGTCAAAATAGACCAGTTTTGCTACTTACTCACTAGGATATTCTGGGTGTTTTACTTAATCACTTTGTGCTTTGTTTCCCTCTACTGTGAAATAGGAATAATAAAACTACATATGTTTCAGGCTGTTGGTAAGGATAGAGGGCATGACCCAATGCCTGGCTCATGGTAAGTGCTTAGCGAATCTTAGGTACTGGATTACTGGGAATCCTAGGCCCTCCACTGCTGACTGGGATAAATTTGTGATCACTTTGGACATATCTACTTGCATTTGGGGCCTGGATAGCCCTTTCTGTGCCTTCCCTAGGTTCTCCCTGACCACCTCCTCCTAACCCTCAAGCATTCCACACCTAGAACTTTGACCCAGACCTTCCTGGCACACCTGTCACCAACCTGCCCTTTCCCAGCTGCAGAGAAATGTTTTCCAGAGATTCATTAGATTGCTAGGGGTCCTCCAATAGTTTTGCTACTGCATGTAGATTATAATTCAAACTTTGCATGGGGTCCTTTAGACCCAGTCCAACTGGCCCTGGGCAGATTTTCCTCTGCTTGCATCACCTACATGTGGCCCTTGCTCACCCCTCCCCAGCCTACTGTCTTCCTTGCTCTTCTTCAAGGCGTGGACCTCTGCATGGTTGGCTGTTTCTACCAGTGAGAGCTCTGGTCAAAGTTCCCTCCTCAGTAACTGTCCATCACTTCCCACCCTGCCACACTGTTTTGCTCTCTTTGCAGTGCTTGTGATTCTGAACCTGTCTTTATTTATTTGGTCACCTATCTGCTGGAGTGTCAGCACCATGAGGACGGGGATCATGTTTCATTCTGAGGGCACTCTGGGTTGAATAAAAGCATAACAGTGAATGCATATAGAGGGTGCTCTATAAACACTGGCAGACAGAAAACCCTAGCCCCAAGTATCCTTTTGTGGGGAGAAAAAGCATCTTATTATATAATAAAAGAGGGTGAACCCCTAAGAAGCCTTTCACCGTCACTGGAGGAGAGAGATGTCACCTCCTCCTTCGATAGGATGGCTCGCATACATGTTTCTCCTCAACCCATGCTTGTCAAAAGCTGCTGTGTTTAAATGCCCATGTTTCTATTCTATATTATCGATTATTTAATATTCAAGAGATGGCACTAAATAAATATGTGAGCAATTATGTAGTGTGTTTGGAAACAATCGGGTTAGTCCCCAAGTGCTTGTGTAAGGAACAAAACTTCAGCAAAGCAAGAGGTCTGGGTGGTCTCTGAGGGTGGGGGACAGGGGCACCTGGCCAGTCTGCCTGTCTGCTACTTCCCCAGTTCTCATTGGAGTTATGCATATTATTGCAGGGTGTAATAATAGAAAGCGAGCTCAGGATCTTGGAGTTGCATCCTGGCTCTCTCTCCTCCTGGCTGGAAAGTGTCTTCACTTTAGGTCTCAGTCTGCTCATTCGTGAAAGGGCTAAAAACACCTCCTGGGAAGTGAGATGAGATACTGACTGAGCTCTGGCTCAGAGGATGTTCTTGTAGCAGGTAAGTTGGGTCTGATGCTGAAAGGTAAGCAGAGTGAGCTCTGGTCTTCAACAGGGGTCAGAGTAGAGGTATGGGACATGGACTTAGAGCTCTGAAGAGATATAATGCAAGGCAAACTGTGCAAGGCAACAATACAGGCCCAAAGAAAGTTTTGGGAATATGGAGGAAAAAGTGCTTTATTCAAGCTAGAAGTCAGAGAAATCTCATAGAGCTGCCATATGAGCCGGCTCTAGAAGCCTGAGAGGGCTTACCTACATACACGCCTATTCATTCAACAAGCATTTATTGAGCACCCACTATGCTCAATCACCCTGCTTAGTAGTCACCCTGCTAAGCACTTCACATGGACCATCTTTGCTTGACCTTCACAAGGAGAAGCTGTGCTATCTCCATTTTACAGTTGAGAGAACTGACTTGGTTTACTGTGTGAAGTGATGCTGTTCTCCTCCTTTGTGTTCATGCCAAACTCCCTATGCAAACACAAAAGGGATGAAAGGCAGTTTTCCTTAACCAGCACAATGGTTCATAAATAATTCATGCATCCCTGCCATAGTGGCAGAGGAAAGGTCGCTGCTGTCAAACCCCGTTTTCCCATTCAGTTGACCCTGTTTTAGCGGCACCCCCAACAGTGCCCTCTTCTCAGATCTACCCCACCCCCAGCAAAACCCCAGTCTTCAACTCACCCCTCCACATGCTCTGGTTAAATGAAAGGCATCAGGGTTTTGAAAGTGGGGCCCATGTCTTGCTGGCTCTGGGGACGGGGTGATGAAGTTCAGCTCTGGAAAAGGGAGATTGTATTGATTAGGCGTAGGTGACTCAATGGGGACCTAAGTCAGGAAAGAGTGGGAAGGGAAGAGTGGTGTGGAGTATCCTCTATGTACTGGCACTGGACTGGGGCCAGGGTTCGGCAGGGATGGAGATAGAAGCAGGAATGCCCCTTCTCCTCACCTACCTCCTAGAAGCTAACCCAGTCAATGAGGGACCCAGCCCCTGCCTTCCCCATCAAAACTTGCCAGGTGGGCTTCTCCCATCTCAGGCCCTGTCTTAGGAAAGCAAGCCCACCTGTTGGCAGGGGTATCAGATGGGTCTCCCTGTCCTCCGACTGTTGGCTGGTGTGGCCTGAAAGGGCAGAAATAGTGTGGTTGAGTGGTCATGGGTGTGTGCTTTAAAGAAACAGAGGGACTGGGCCAAGTAGCTTAACTTTTCTGAACCACCATTTCCCCATCCATAGGATAGAAATTGTAATATTTACTTTTACAAGCATTTGTATATGTGTGTAAGTTTATGCAATTTTAACATGTATGTGGTTTTATGTAACCACTACTACAATCAAGATACAGGTGCTCGCTTCGGCAGCACATATACTACAATTGGAACGATAGAGAAGATTAGCATGGCCCCTGTGCAAGGATGACACGCAAATTCGTGAAGCGTTCCATATTTTTGTGAAATAAGCCAGTCGGTGAAGGATAGATTTCATATGATCTCACCCATTACAGGACAATAATGAGCAAAACTAACAACAAGCAAAACAGAACCAAATATATGAATACAAGGAATAGGCCTTCAGTGGTCAGGGGGAACGGGGTTGGGGGGACGGGGGAGGCAGAGGCAAAGAAGGGGAGCAGCTTAGACAAGAACCTAGTATAAAGGAACCATGGACATGGACAACGGGTGGGATTGACTTTGGGGGGAATGGGTGGGTGGGGAGGGGGACAGAGGGGAGCAAAAAAGGGATGGATGTAATACAACAACAATAAAATTTAAAAAAAAAAGAAGGAAAAAAAAAAGATACAGGACTGTTTTATCAAAAGTTTCCTTGGGTGGATGCTTTATAGTCACATTCATTTCCTTCCCAACTTCAGCCCTAAGCCCTGGCAGTCACAAAACTGTTCTCCATGTCTAGAATAATGTTCTTCCAATTAAGTTCTATAGGTGGAATCATGCTATATGTAAACTTTTGGGATTGGTTTTTCTTATTCAATATAATTCTCTGCAAATTAATCAGGTTGTTGTATTAATACTTAATTTTTTAGTTGTTAAATACTATCCCATGGTACAGATATACCACAGTTGGCTTAACCATTCAAGGCCAGTTTTTTGCTATTGTGAGTAGAGCTGCTATAAACATTGGTGTACAGGTATTTGATGTGGACATAAGTTTTCATTTACCTGGGCTAAATGCCCAAGAGTGAAATTGTTGGGTTGCATGGTAGTTGCATATTTAGTCACATATTTTTTTTTAGAAACTTCCAAAGTATTACAGAGTGGCTGTACCATTTTAAATTTCACCAGGTTTTTTTTTTACAGAATGCTTGTCAGCATTTGGTGGTGCTATTTTTTATTTTATCCATTCTATAGGTGTGTATGTGGTTTTAATTTGCATTTCTCTAGTGACTAATGATGTCCAACATCTTATCATGTGCTTATTTGCCTTCTGTATATCCTATTTGGAGAACCATTTTTTCATGACTTTTACCTATTTTTAAATTGGATTATTTTATTTTTTTAAAACTGTTGAATTTTGAGTTTTTAAAAAAATACATTAGATACAAGTACTTTGTTAGATTTTGTGATTTGAAAATATTTCCCTTGTTTTTTCATCCTCTTAAAAGTCTTCTGTAGAGTACAGCTTTAATTTTTGTGAAGTTCAACTGATCTTTTTTTATTATATGGATTATGCTTTGGTGTCAAGTCTAACAACTCTTTGTCTAGCCCTAGATCCTGAAGACTTTTCTCTTACTTTTTTTTTTTTTAACTAAAAGTTTTATAGTTTTATATTTGACATTTATGTGGTCCATATTTAGTTAATTTTCATATCAGGTTTTTACAAAATCTGATTTAGGTTTTTACAAGACTAAGGCAGGCTTTTTTTTTTTTTTTTTTTTAACATATGGATGTCCCGTTGCTTCAGAACCATTGGTTAAAAGATTATCATCTTTCCTCCACTGAATTGCTTTTGTACCTTTGTTAATAATCGGTTGGGCTTACTTGTATACATCTACTTATAGATCATCTGTGCCACTCCATTAATCTATATGTCATCTCTCTGTCAATATCACGCAGTTTTGATTTTTGTGTAATATGTCTTGAAATCAGGTAGCCTGATTCTTTTCAATTTATTCTTCTTTAAAACTGTTTTTTGCCCTGGCTAAGGCACCGGCCTGCGAACCCAAAGATCGCTGGTTTGATTCCCAGCCAGGGCACATAACTAGGTTGCAAGCCAGGTCTCCAGTCAGGTGCATGGCTGGAGGCAGGTGAAGGCAACCATACATTGATGTCTCTCTCCCTCTCTGCCTCTTGCCCTTCCCCTCTATCTAAAAAGTAATAAATTAAATATTTAAAAATAAATAAATAAAACTGTTCTTGTTATTCTAGCTCTTTTGCCTGTCCTATATATTACATTTTAGAATAATATTTTCTATATTTACAGAATATTTCTGGGATTTTGGTAGGATTGCAGAGAACTGACATTTAATTTTGCTTAGTCTTCCAATCCATGAACACACTATGTAACTTCATTTATTTAGGTATTCTTTGCTTCAGTGTTTTGTAGTCAGCATACAAATTTTGTATATAGAAATGCAATACATTTTTCTATGTTTATCTTGTATCCTGTGACCTTCTTAAACTCCCTTATTAGTTCCAAGAGAATTTTCTTTTTGTGTAGATTCTTTGGGAATTTTTTATGTAGATAATAAAATTACCTGCAAATGGGGGCATTTTAATTTCCTCCTTTTTAATCTATATGCCTTGTCTTATCTGATTGTACTGGCTAATGTTCCCAGCACTATTTGAAATAAATGGTGAGAGCTGACATTCTTGCCTTTCTAATTTTAGGGGAAAACGTTTAGTCTTTAACTATTATTATGTTAGATGTAGTTTTTTTGTAGACATTCTTCATTAAATTGTGAAAGTTCTCTATACCCATTTTTGAGCATTATATCATAAACTAGTGTTGAATTTTATCAAATCCTATTCTTGTATTGATGAATATGACCATATGAATTTTTAGCCCATTCATATGATGAATTATATGAATTGATTTTTAAAAATGTTGGACCAACCTTGGAGTACTGGAATAAACCCTATTTGGTCAGAAGGCATAATTGTTTTTATGCATTGTTGAATTCTATTTGATAATGTTTTGTTAAAAAATTTTTCACATCTATATTCATGATGGATGTTGGCTTGTATTTTTATTTATTTATTTATATTAGTTTTAAAAAATAATTCAGATTTTTTTTTTGGTAAAGATTTTATTTTATTATTTTCAGAGAGAAGGGAAGGGAGAGAGGCAGAGAGGGAGAGAGACATCAATGTGTGGCTGCCTTTCACCTGCCTCCAGCTATAGACCCGGCTGGAGACCTGGCTTGCAACCTGGTTATGTGCCCTGGCTGGGAATCAAACCAGTGACCTTTGGGTTTGCAGGCTGGCGCCTTATTCACTGTGCAACCAGCCAGTGCTATAGTTTTTATTTTTATTTTTTTTATATTGCTTTGTCTGTTTGATATCAAGGTAATGCTAGATTCATGAATTGAACTGGAAAGTGTTCCTTCCTCTTTCATTTACCTAAAGACATTGTGTATAGAATTGGTGTTAATTTTTTAAACATTTAGTAAAATTCTCCAGTGAAACTATCTGGTTTGGAGATTAATGTAGTATGTTAAAATTTAAATGTACAGATGGGAGCAAAAAGGGGATGGATGTAATACAACAACAATAAAATTAAAAAAAAATTTAAATGTACAGTTTTATTTTTTATTTTATGTTCTTTCTACATACACTTACAACCATATCTAAAAGTGCTATAATTTTTGCTTTAACCAGCAAACATAATTTAGAAAGTCCAAGTGGTAAAAGAATGTCTATTGCATTTACCCATATTTTTCCTTACTAGATTGTTTTTTTCTTTCTAGATAGTCCAAAATTTCTTTTGAAAAACTGTGTCCTTTCTATTTGTAAAACTTCTTTTAGCCTTGTTTTACGGTAGATTTTGTAGCAACAAATTTTCTTAGTTTTCCTTCATCTGAGAATGTCTTGATTTTCCCTTAATTCCTACAGGATCATTTTGCTGGATATAGAAATCTTACTAGACCATTCTTTATTTTCAGCATTTAAAAAAAAAAAAAAAAGTGCTACTTCCTTCTGACCTGCATGGTTTCTGATGAGAAATCCACTATCACTCAAATTGTTTTCTCTTGATAAGTGAGTTATTTCTCTCTCACTATTTTAAGATTTTAGTTTTGTTTTTAGTTTTGAGAAGTTTCATTATTCTGTACTTTGGTGTAGATTAATTTGGGTTTATTCTCTTTGGAGTAAGCTCAGGTTCATGAATCTATAGATCTATTTATTTCCAAATTTAAGAAGCTTTTAGCCATTCAAATACTTTTTCAGCTCCACTTTCTTTCTCATCTTCCTCCAGGAGTTCAGTGACATACACATTTGATCTTTTTTTTGTAGTCTCACAAGCTCTGTTTTTAGTCTATTTTTGTTTGTTATTCAGGTTAGATAATTCCTATAGTCCTATATCCCACTTCAATGATTCTTTCCTCTGTTCCCTCCAGTCTGTTGTTAAGCACATCCACTGAGTTTTTAAGAAGAGTTCAGTTATTATATTTTTCAGTTCTAAAATTTTCATTTGGTCCTCTATGTTTTCTGTTTCTTTGCTGAGACTTTTTGTTTTTAATTTGTTTCAAGTGTGTTTGTAACTGTTTCTTAAAGCCTTTTTACAATGGCTGCTTTAAAATCTTTGTCAGATAAAATAACATCTCTGTCATCTAAAGGTTGAAATCTACTGATTGTCTTTTATTCATTCATTGTTTAATATTGTTTTAGTTGTTGGTGTAAGTAAATTTCATTGGAAGCCTGGGCATTTGGGATATTGTGTTATGAGCCTCTGGATCTTACTTAAACCTTCTATTTCAGCTGGTTACTCAAGCTCTCCATGAGGCCTCCACTGACACCTCCTTGGATGGGAAGGGTTTGAGTGCCTTATTACTATTCCACTAAAACCCTGAATTCTGGGGATGAGGTCTTGATACCATCCAGTGTGGAATGAAAGTACTGACTTCATACTTGGCCTTCTCTGACACCACCCCAGTGGGGGATTTGGAGTGCCTTCATTATAGCCTGATGACGTCTAGTTTTTCTACTGGATCTTTGTTGGTGCTGGTGGGAGACACAATGTTCTTCATGGTGTTTGACTGGAGTAGAGCAGTTTTTCTCTAAAAGTGTTGCCTCCTTTTTCTTGTTCTTTGGAGAGAGCAGGCTTTTGTTAGTGGTTTTTAATTTATTATTATTATTATTATATTTTGCTTAACCATTGGACTTCTTATTCATTTCTGGCTTTTTAGCTCTAACTCTGGAATATGTGAGGCAAAAAGAAAGCCCAGGAACTCACTATTATGGTGTTTCATGGGTCTTCAGATGCCTAGCAAATCTGTCTTCCCTCTATGTTTCAGAGTTTTCAATATTTGTTTTATATATAACGTCCAAAGGTTTTAGTTGCACCTGGTGAGTGGAATAAGAAGTACCTTTGTTCCATCTTCCTGGAAGCAGGAGTCCACCTGAAGACCTTTTAACAAGTGCTTCTTAGCTCCCTGGAGTTTTCCAGATCACCTGTATCTTCTTGACACTGCTGATCAAATCAGATTTTCTGAAATGGTTGTCATTTCCCATGGGATTCTAGCTTTCTACTTAACTGAGGGGAGTGCCCAGTAGGAGACAAGAGAAAATTTGGGCTTTAGATATGGCAGTTGGTGACTTTAAGTAAAAGATGTCAACTTGTTAAAACTAGAAACTCAATTGAGTCTTTTTCAGGGTCTCCAAGGCTTAGCCTTCTCATGTCTCTTCAAGGGAATACAGGGATCTGAGCATGTTTCTAATCATAAATGGCTTAAGCCAGGACATGAAAGCTCGTAATGTAGCCTCATTTCCTACTGCTGTTGGTTCCTGCCACTGGGCTGTGCATTACCCTTTAAAAGAGGCTCTCAAGTCTGGCCTCATCTCCTCCCCTTCACAGCTCTGGGAGGAGGAAGTGCCCACCATTTTTTGTGTGTGAAATGTTTGGCTTCCAGAGGGCAATGGCTTACCCAAAGCCACCTAGTTCCATACTGGAAGAGCCTAGATCACACCAAGGCCTTGTGACTCTGGCACCCATGTCATTTTTGAGGCTCTACTCTGTTTGGCTCCAAATCATCTCTGTATTTTTATCTAGGTCAGCAGTTCTCAATGTGTGGTCTACATGCCCCTAAGGCCTCCTAACACCCCTGCAAGGAAGCTGAGAGGTCAAAATTATTTTCCTGATAACACTAGGATGCTATTTGCTATCTTCACTGTGTTGATATTTGCACTGCTGGTACAGGAGCAATGGTGAGTAAACCTGCTGGTGCCCTAGCACAAATCAAGGGAGTGGCACCAAATTGTACCAGTAGCCACCATAGTCTTCATCACCACACAGCTGTGGTATAAAAATGCCAGCTTCACTTAGGAATGTTCTGGGCAAAGCAGGAAAAATTATTAATTTTATTAAATCTTGACCCTTGAGAACATGAAATGGGAAGTATTCATAGGACATGTCTGCTGTATACCAAAGTATAATGGGTGCTGGAGGAAAAGTTCCCATGCCATCGATTGAAATGCAGACTTGAATTTGCCTCTGTTTCCATGAAATGCTGTTTTTTACATAGGGAAAGACAAATGAAGATTATTCAGACTTGGGTATTTAGCAGAAATTTTCTCAAAAATGAGCAAAGCAAGCCTATTATTTTAAGGAAAACAACAGTAATTTTTGTTGCCAATGATAAAATGGGATTTCAAAGTGAAAAATCAGAATTTTAGAAAACTTGTATTTACTATCATGAATTTGACAGGTTCCCAAGATGTAAAATCATTTATGATGAGGTCAGGTGTGAGATTACAGATATGATTTTTAAAAATCTTACATAGCAAACTGTATACACATTTGACAGATCTGTATATCTCAATGAGCCAATATTTTCTAAATAACCAATGAATGATGTTACAAAAGCATGCATGGGCAACAGATTCAATGAAGTATAAGAAGGGAAAATAGATTTTAATATACAGCAGGAAAATTCATTGAGATACTTTCAGGGTCTTCATTGCAAATAGTTTTTAAAAGACTTTTATTCATTATTTTTATAGAGAAGGGAAGGGAGAGAGGAAGAAAGGGAGTGAAACATCAATATATGGTTGCCTGTCACCTGTCTCCAGCTACAGACCTGGCTGGAGACCAGGCTTGCAACCTGGTTATGTGCTCTGACTGGGAATTGAACCAGCAACCTTTGGGTTCACAGGCTGGCACAAATAATTTTTAAAATGTTATCTGTCATGGGCTGAATTCTGTCCCCTCTAAAATTCATATGTTGTAGTCCTAACACCCAGACACCTCAGAATGTGTCTGTATTTAGAGCTAGGGCCTTTAAGAGGTGATTAAAGTAAAATGAGGTCACTTTAGGTGGGCCCTAGTTGACTCGTGTCCTAATAAGTAGAGAAAATTTGGACATTCAAAGGTTTACCAGGGATGCATGTGCACAGAGGAAAAACTACATGAGGACACAGAGAGAAGACAGCCACCTGCAAACCAAGAAGAGACCTCAGAAAAAACCAACGCTGCTGAAGCCTTGATCTCAGCTTCAAGCCTCCAAAACTGTGAGAAAATACCCTCAAGCCACCCAGTCTTGGGTATTCTGTTAAGGCAACTGTAGCAAACTAATATATCATCGCTTGTTGAGTTTGGATGTAGTATCAAAGAAGAATATCTATAATTATCTGAAAGGGTTATTAAAATACTTGACTCCTTTCCAACCTCCTATCTCTGTGAGGCTAAAATTTCTTCATATACATTAACCAAAACATCATATGGCAACAGATTAAATGCAGAAACAGATGAGGATCCAGGATCATTGAATAGATTGGCAAAAATATAAAACATTACTCTTCTCACTAATTTTTTTTGAAAATATAGCTATTTAAAAAAATTAAGTGTGTTGTATATGTTACTATAGTAGGTTTATTATTGATATATATTTTTAAAGATTTTATTTCATTAGTTTTAGAAAGAGGGGAAGGGAGAGAGGCAGAGAGGGAGAGAGACATCAATGTATGGTTGCTTTTCATCTGCCTCCAGCCACAGACCTGACTGGAGACCTGGTTTGCAACCTTGTTATGTGCCCTGGCTGAGGAATCGAACCTGCGACCTTTGGGTTCGCAGGCCAGAGCCTTATCCACTGTGCTACCAGCCAGGGCCTATTATTGATATTTTAAATTAATTAATGAAAAAATATTAAAATCCATTTAAAAATTTTTAACATGGTAAATCTGGAAAATAGTCACATAAGCAAACCCTTTGGGGTTCTCAGTCATTTTTAAGGATGTAAAAGGTCCTGAGAGAGAAAGTTTGAGAACAGCTAACCCAGGTCAATTGAATATACTGGTTATTATCTATCCTTTAATTGATCCCATGCTTCTTTTCTAAATAATTTGCTTGATTAAAACTTAAACATATTATTATTTTTTTAAGATTTTATTTCATTATTTTTAGAGAGAGGGGAAGGGAGAGAGGCAAAGAGGGAAAGAGACATCAATATATGGTTGCGTTTCACCTGCCTCCAGCCACAGACCTGACTGGAGACCTGGTTTGCAACCTGGTTATGTGCCCTGGCTGGGGAATCGAACCTGCAACCTTTGGGTTCGCAGGCCGGCGCCTTATCCATTGTGCTACCTGCCAGGGCTTTAAACATATTGTTTTAAAAGGAAACTTTGTCACTACCATCAATGGAAAACCAGTACCACTCACTACAAATGAAAGATGGGCACAACAAAGAAATAATACAAAATGTTCTTCCATTTAGTGGAAGAACCCCCAACCCCGCCCTGCAAGGCCCTGAGCCCTTTAGGAGGGATGAGGCCATAACTTTCACATTGATGTGACTTGAAAGACTGAAGAACTGCAAACAGGCTAGTTTTCCCATCAGGTATGGGCCATTCTTGCATACTACCTAATATCCTCCTGGGTACCATCAGAGACACCCCCCCCACACACACTTAGGGATGCTCAGATTTAATGGCACGAAGACTGAAAGCTGGAGGAGCTGCTCCCCTCACAAACCCTGCCTTCCTGAAGGTGAGCAGGGCAGAGGGTGCTACTTGTGCTCAGAGGCACAAGATCACTGACCTCTGCAGCTAGGCTTGAGAAATGACACACTCTAGTGCAGGGATTTGTTGCAGCTCTCCTCAGAAAGCTGATCAGTTTATGGCCTGCAGATGTCTCATTTCAAGCTTGTGCATATTCCACTCTATTCAGTCCTCCTCCCAAATCTATTTTCCCTCCCATGTTCCTCTTCTCAGTGAATGGCACCATGGCCAAGAATGTTCCCAGCAATGTTCTTTGCAAGAGCTTGAACTCTGCAAACAACCCACATGCCCACCAGCAGGAGAACTAATCAACTGACTGTGATATCTTAATGCTATGAAATATACAGTAATAAGAATGCCATCAGTTTCAGTTGCAGCCACCACATGGATGAGTCTAAGAAGCAATGCTTCCTGGAGGAAGTGTCTCAGAAGGTTGCAGACTGTGTGATGCCACTTCAAAGAACTAACACAAAAGCAGAACTAAACTAGAGGTAGTGTGCACATACTCCTACAAGATAAAAATGTTTAAGAAAAATGACACATGGGGTGGGGGGACAGAGGGGAGCAAAAAGGGGATGGATGTAATACAACAACAATAAAATTAAAAAAAAAAAAAAGAAAAATGACACATGGACATTTAATATACTTTATGCTCAATTTTGCTGTAAACCTAAAACTGCTCTAAAAATACAGTCTATAGAAAGAAAAAGCAAGGAAATGATAAACCCAGATAGTCATTTCCTGGGGGAGAAGTAGAGATTGGGATGAGGACATTCATACAGGAATAGGCAAATGATCGGTGTCATTCTCATTCTTGGGTTGGGTGGTGGGTCCATGATATACACTGTATTACTAAACTAACATATGAGGTCTGCCCTGAAAGTATTGTCAACGCAAGCTGTTTTATATTGACATTTGCTCAATACTTTCAGGACAGACTTTGTATATGCTATATAATCTCTATTGCATGTGTCAAAATATAATATTAAAAACATAATAGAAGAAAAAATGTGGCCCTGGCTGGCGGCACAGTGGATAAGGCACCAGCCTGTGAACCCAAAGGTTGCTGGTTCAATTCCCAGCCAGGGCACATAACGAGGTTGCAAACCAGGTCTCCAGCCAGATCTGTAGGTGGAGACAGGCGAAAGGCAACCATACATTGATGTCTCTCTCCCTCTCTACCTCTTTCCCTTCCCCTGTCTCTAAAAATAATAAAAATTTTTAAAAGTTAAAAAAAAAAGGAAAAAACGTGTATTTCTCTGAGCCAGTAATTTTGTTAAGAACATATTCTAAATGGAAATTGGAAATGCAAAAAACCATTTCAGTCATAAAGATATTTATTACAGTATTTTTACTTTCAAATTATGGCAACAATTTGGACAAAATCTCAATGTCCAATCCTAAGAGTTTAGTTCAGTAAATTACTGAACACAATAGAATATTATGCATCTATCAAAAAGCATTTTTTCAAATAATTTTGAATAGCCCAAAAATTTTCATAATAACCTCAAGTGAAAAAAGCAGAGTAGAGAATGGAAATAGAATAAGATCTCAATTTTCCTAACCTCAACAAGAAACTTATGTTTAAAGTATAAAAAAAGACATAATGTTGAAATATATAACATTAGAAGATACAGTGTTCCCTAAATCTCAACACTGGTGGTACTTAAGGTTTTAAAAAACTTATTATTCTATAAAATGTCCCTATATAGTTCACATTTTCTATAGTAAACATGCATGCAGGAAAACATACTAGCACTCAGCACGTTAGTATAGGAAGACCAGACTGACCATTTCCCAGTGCACTCATAGTCCTCTCTCCTTAAAAGATTATTCAACTGCCCCCTGAAGCTGGAGTTTAATGTCTGATAGGTACCCAACAGCCTGACTCCCTCAGAGGATGAGAGAGGGAGGGAAGGAGGCCTCAGACAGCCCCCTGCTTCCCAGCTTCAATCTCCGGGAAAAAGTCCCCCTCCAGGGTGCCCCACTTGCCCATTGCAGCCTGACTCCACACAGCCATCTATGCAGGGTCACCTACTGAGAGTAAAGAAAGGGACCAGGTTCCTGGGCTTTGCTGGTTCTGCCCAGCCACCAGCCTCTCACAAAACTAGGGCCACTTAGCCCCTACCTGGGGAGGGGGGCAAATTCAGACTTGGGGCCTGCCAGGGAGTCCTCCTTCCTGAGGTCCCCACTTTTTATCACATCTGTCACATCCCCTCTCCAGAGAGAGGCATGGAGGGCAGGAGGGTAGGTGTGGGCAAAGTTCTTGGAAGATGTTGGGGAGAGCTATGGGTGGTGAGTCCATGAGCCAAAGTTGACTGTCATTGAAGCTGGGAGGCCTTAGGCCAGTCTTTTCCCTCTCCAGGCCCCAGTTTTGCCACTACAAGGGATTGGAATATATATGTAGTTCTTTCCAAACCTTCACATTTCTGGTCCTTTGGGTTTCACAACAGCCAAAGGGGAGAAGGAGAGAAGATTCATAGAGAGAAGAATGACTGGCCCAAGGTCATATCATTCCTAACAACAATATGAACAATGATAATAATATTTCCCTGTCTATAAGATGTAAACAGTTCACATCTTCCAAATCCCTCTCATGCCCACCATTTCATTCACAGTCTCCATTTTACAGATGAGGAAATAGGATCAGAGAGGGAGAGAGAGCAGCTTAAGGCCACTAAGCTGACCCATGACAGGAAGGTCAGATCCTTGTTCTTATGCATTTGTTTCATGAAAATTCTAAATTATTGTCCCCTGGGAAGCTATAGGCAGGGACTTTCCAGACACCTGTCCAGAGAAGCTGAAGACCTTTGTAAGCAAAATCATCTTGTGCCAAAAGTAGGAAGGAAACCACATACAGGGAATTTCTCTTTAGGCATTTGCAGAAAACATGTTCCCAGGGCTACAAATATAATTGTTGGGTGTCCCAGCTGAAGGGTTTACCTAATGCCCTTCATGTGTGTGATACCCAGTTCAAAGGCAGTTGAAAGGAACACTGGATGAGGAGTCCAGTCTTGGCACTGCCCTCCATCAGCTACGTGCCCTGGACTAAGGCCCTCTTTCTAAAGTGAATGGGTAGGACAAGGCAGGTCCCATGGTCCTTAGCACTCTGAGCACTGTGCTGGTCATTACTGGAGGTATGTCTGTCATTTCTCATTCATCTTTTGTCAGCCAGGACCCTGCATGATATACTCACTAATGGGCCACATCCCCTAGCACTCAGCAGGGCCCTATCGCTGCTTGTAGATTAGTGACCCAGTCCTAAGGTGCAAATCTCAAGTGCATCTGTTATTGTTTCTGTTTTTTTTTTTTTTAAGATTTTATTTACTATTTTTCAGAGAGAGGGGAAGAAAGAGAAGCAGAGAGGGAGAGAAATATCAATGTATTTGCCTTTCATCTGCCTCCAGCTACAGACCTGGCGTGAAACCTGGTTATGTGTCCTGACTGGGAATCAAATCAGCGACCTTTGGGTTTGCAGGTCGGCGCTTTATCCACTGTGCCACCAGCCAGGGCTCAAGTGAATCTGTTTGTATCACAAAAGGAAAAGAGCCCCTTGAGACGGCCACTCATCGAAAGCTTAATATGTGCCAGAGTGTACTATACTCGAAGTGGGTTAAGGAACTACTTAATCCTCATAGTAATGCTAAAAGTTCAAAGATGCTGTTATTGCCCTGCATATAATCCCACAGATCTAGCTAACCACTATGGTGCAATTTCCCCAACAGCATGTGCTTTCTCTGGTGGGTGAGTTCTAGAGGAGACGCCACTCCTCCCACTCCAGCAGCCCTTAGGCAATGACTCATGGGAGTTGGTGTATTACTCTCAGCTCTGTTGCTCCTCAGGTGGGAACACTGAGCTGTGGGCTCTACATCACTCCCAGAGTCCCCAGCATGGGTGAGCCCCAGATACCCACAGTGGTAGTTAACATTTTTGAAAACATCTCCTTCTCTTTCCTGTCTCACTTCTCCACTTTCTTATCAGCATTCCTGTGCTTTTTTCTATATAAATTATTTGCACTTCAACTATTGTCTTGTGGTCTGTTTCTGGGAGAACACAGCCTAAAAAAAGAGGCACTAATATTATCCTCATTTTGATCAAAATGAAGCTGATGCTCAGAGAGATTTAACTTTCCCAGGGTGACATGGAAAGTCCAGATGTGAATCCAGGCCCAACTGAGCTTAGACATTTTGTTTTAATCATCATATATGCCAGGAATAAAGAACTGAAAGTAAGATTAAGAGTCTAATGAGAGAATGGCTATTGAGGAACATTAATTCACTTGATTCATGCATGCATTCATTCACAGACTCTTTATTGAAATAAATACATACTTGTCAAGCTTTGACCAGGGTGCTGGAGGAGGACGGCACACTATTTAAATGCACTAGCTCTGGATCTTATTTAGGGACCTGGGCTCAAGTCCAGGCTCCAACCATGTCCTAGCTGTGTCATGTGGGTGAGTGAATCAACCTCTCCTTACCTCTGCTCTATCACCTGTCAAATGGAGGATCATGGTAGTGCCTACTTCATAGGGCATTGGGAGGGTGAACAGACTTACATGTCTAAATAATTGCTCAATATGTATTAACTATAAAATTATCGTAATGTCAGTGCTAAAAACTGGGAAGTGATATGTGGCAGCAATATTATCATTTGTAGCATGTCTTACCACTTAGCCAGCCCACAGTTATAATAAGTAACTGTGAGTTTCATTGGAGTTAAAGTTTGTATTTCTCTCTACTTTCCCTTTCTCTCTCCATCTTTTTTTTCCCCTTCTTTCCTTTCACCCACACAAACCCCTGTCCTCTGCTCCTTGCCAGACCCTGTGCTGGGCACTGGGATACAGAGATGACAATACTCTGCCCCTGGGGAACTCTTGGGACCTGTGGGAAATGGGGAGATAGACAAAGGAACTGTATAGCTCAGTATGGTGAACAAAAGCCAACATAAATGTACAGGAGTACAACGATGCTGGAATTGAGGGGAAGGAGCCACATGGCTCAAAGAGGTTAAGTCACCCACTTAATGCCACATAGCAAATGAATCATTGCTATGATTCCAAATCCCAATGGTTTCTAGTATCTTGCTATGTTGTCACATTTTGTTAAGAGTGCTAAGGAATCCATAACAATGATTTCTATTGCATGACAGGTCTGGGGACTAAGCCCAAGTGAATGTTTTGTGGCTGGTTACCCATAGAGAACAGAGCTTCTGAAATCTCATTAGAATGAGCAACTGAAGAATTGTGAATAATATGAAAGCAATAAATATTTCAAAGGGAAGCTGATAAGACATTTTAATGTTTGTTTGTTTTTTCTTCCTGAGACTTAAAACCTAAGCAAATAGCAGAGATGAGACAAGACACTTACTTTATCAAAGAATAAATATGACACTGGAATTTAGGGCATTTTACCTTGCTACAGACTATTGTTCCTCTTAAGTCACCCCAAGATTAACTTAACTATGAAACAATTATCTTGACGAGTGGGGACCAAAGCAACTGGAAATATCTTCTGGAGGGTAGGCCCCTTGTAGTACAAGCTTCCCCTTCTAGGTGGGTGTTTTAGTAACGCATCTGTACCAACTGTCATTGTTGTGAGAGTCTGTTTTTGGCTTCACTGAATTTTGTTAAAGACTCTTTTAATGCATTTGCCCATTTCTAATTTATGAGTTCACCTGCCCACACTATGCTGGGTGTTCAGCAGTTTTTGACTACAAATGGCATGACCCCCATTCCCCACCTTTAGTTACCTGATCTCACCCAGAGTAACTATTTTTTTGTTTTCCTGGAGAAAAAGAAATCCTCAAAGGGAAAAGTTTTGCCAATGTGGAAGAGGTGAAACAAACAGCAAAGCACTTAAAAGGCATCAAAATCAATGAGTTCAAAAACTGTTCTGAGCAGTGGAAAAAAGTCTCAGTAGGTGTATTGCATCAAATAGAGAGTACAGTGAAGGTGACTTAAGTTTAAACATGCAGGAATAAATACAATTTAAAAAAATAAATAATAATTTTGGGCCCCCCTTCATGTGTTTTTTCTTTGTGGAACCTCATTCTGTAGATTCGATTTTTTGTTTCCCAAAAGTACACATTTTTTTCTCTATGTGGTTCTTCTTTTCTTTCTTTTTTTAAGATCTAATGCAATCTCAGGTATGAATCTCTTATCTCTTTCAGAAAGACACATTCTCACTGAAATGCTCCCATGAAAGTCAACTAGACTAACAGGTTCTTATATACAAATATTCACTTTACAGAAAGCCTGTCAAGACTTAATGTGTCTGTTCCAGGAACCCAGGCCGCTTGGACACCAATATCACACACTCTTCTGATTATGGTGAGAATCAATGTGACCCCAAAGTCTGCAGATTTAGTTGTAGAAGAGTTTTAAATAGTAGGAAATCCATGCTGGGTGAGGTCATGGTGCAGACAAAGGGGAAACATTCCCAGCAGCTTTGGGAGAGAAGGAAGCTGTTATGCATAGTGGCTAAAGTCTGACGCAGAGCATAAAACCCAACCAGGCCAGGATGCTGGCAGGATTCAACTCAGCCTGCTGGTTCTTTGACTGAAATGTACAGCCTGGCTTTTCTAGACTTGGATCAAGAGAGTTTAAGGATTAGACAGGATTGAGGTGGGTGGAAATACATGTGGCCTTTCTGCCCCGTCCACTCTTGTTTATGGCTATTTCTCTCTCCCTGGGCAAGGCAGCAGAAGTGTTTTCCTTAAGAGAACTCTAGCTGAAGGCAGCCACCAAGCAAAATCCCCTGAATGACTATGCAAATATTTTCTACTCCCCCTTCCCTCCAACATACAGCCTCTTGGAGCTCAACTCTGATTCTTAATTAGCTCATAGGACAAAAATAGATTTTTATCAGAAATCAGAGTTCAAACCTCCATCCCAGCAATGGGACATAAATGTCAGCAATTACGTTTCATTTGAGAAAGAATAAAATATCATATTTACCTGTTTTGTTCTGTCTCTGTTTCCCAAAGCTAACTAGGGTAGCCAGTGGGGGAAGTTTTGAGGGTTGGTGCAGAGAACCAGGCTGAGAGCGTTCTCCTAGTCCTGTGGCCTTAGGGTACATATCAGCTTCCCCACCTGTCAAATGTAAATACCAGCCTCTGGGCTGTCTTGGCTGGGCCAGGTCTCTAGGGCTCCCAGCAAATGGAAGTTAAGAACATTAACATTGCTTTTGAACAATGTCAAAAGTTGCATAAGAAGCATAGCTGTGCTTAACCTGGGGCTTGGCTTTGGCTTTCTGGAGCAATCCTGCAGTAACATTTCTGCAGCTGGAGGGGAACACCCTTCCCATGGCCGCTGCCTCTGTGTTGGATGGTGACTCATAGCACTAGCTAGGGTTGTGGGCGGGAAACCACTTAGGCATCACCATGGAACCTGACAGATTTGCACCCGTGGAGCTGCTCTGTGAAGAAAAGGGGGAGTGGGCCCTTCTCCTCCCTCAGGTGAGTGGGGTGCAGAGGAAACAGCTTTTATCAGCTGAACCCCCTCAGAGAGCCTAAAGTGTGTGCTAACACTGGCTCCTGGGGTGCGGTGGTGGGGAACAAATCCTGTTTCCTAGGTGCTCCCTTCCCTCCCCCAGGTTCAAAGACTCTTCAAACAAAGAACATCAAAAAAGCTATACAAAGCCCTGGCTGGTGGCACAGTGGATAAGGCACTGGCCTACAAACCCAAAGGTCGCTGGTTCGATTCCCCAGCCAGGGCACATAATGATGTTGCAAGCCAGGTCTCCAGCCAGGTCCGTAGCTGGAGGCGGGTGAAGGGCAACCATACATTGATGTTTCTCTTCCTCTCTGCTTCTCTTCCTTCCCCTCTCTCTA
Source organism: Noctilio leporinus (assembly GCA_004026585.1). NCBI lineage: Eukaryota > Metazoa > Chordata > Mammalia > Chiroptera > Noctilionidae > Noctilio > Noctilio leporinus. The sequence goes on along the minus strand of PVIW01001073.1, from coordinate 33,537 downwards.
AAAATAATAAATATAAAATCTTAAAAACAAAAAAGCTATAGACACATTTACTTTAAGCACCACCTCTGTGCTAGTCCTTCTACCAAGCCCTTTATGTGCTTTGCTTTATTGCATCCTCAGAACTACGTGTTTTTATGTCCATTTTATAGATGAAGAAACTGAGGCTGGAAAGCAGGTCACATAGCTCCTGGAGGTGGAGCTGGGATTCCAACAAGATCTGTTTCCAGTATTCTGAAATGTATCAAAAGATCTCCAAATTGGTGTTTGTGGATACTTGAGAAGCAGGCGAACATTCCAGAAATGCAACTGCTGGGGCCAGGACACATTAGGGCAGAGGTGTTTATTTTTGGCAGCTGCCATAATTTTTAAAAGTACTTTCTACGTGTTGTCTCATTTATTTTTTACAACATTTCTATGAAGCAGGTGATAATATTTTTATTTCACCGGTGAGGAGGCAGAGGTGAAGTTGCTTCCCCACCATATGCTTGCTGTCTTAACCCACTGCCTTCTATGACCTCTAGCCTCCAGCTCCTCATCTGAGCAATGGGGATATATGAAAATCACTGATGTCCAGGTTAAATAAGGTAACAGAAGGGAAATGCTTTAGAAACTGCAAAATGCCACTCAAATTCTAAGCAGTGTTATTATTTACTAAAATAGCTTTAGCGAGGAGAGAGCAAGTAAGGCTGAGAATTACAAGGTTCTGGATTCAATCCTAGATTTCTGCAGAGTGCTTAGGTGGCATTCTTCCCTGGACTACAAGCTCCTGAGAGCAGGGATCACGTCTGGTTTTCTTCAGTTTCCCCAGCTCCCAGCATGGCACACACAGAAAGAGTTTCTGAAAAATTTTGGCTGAGCTATTTAGGATTAGTTCAGCTCAGGGGAAGAGACTGGAGGGGAATAAAAATAGAATCAAGGGCTGGAAATGACCTTAGAGTTATCAAAAAATTGATCTCCCATTTGGGGGACACTTCTGAGAACGAATGAAAAGGATACTTTTAATAGTCATGGTAAATTGGTACTGTTCTGGACCAAGCAGGACATATGGTCAACTTATTTGTTGAAAATTTAGCCTGATCCCCACATTGCAGGAGAAACTGAGACCCAGGAGAGTACAGAGCTGGCATAGAACTAGGACTCCCTGCTCTTAGAAGAGCCAGAACAGCAGCCACCAGTGGGTGGAACTTGTTTTTGAGAGCCTGTAGCTCTCTGGAAGGAACTGGGCGTTATCCACATAACCCAAAGTTTCTGTTGGGTAAATATCAACACTTCTGGGCTGGTTACTAAGGGCCTGAATGGTTGCTAAGCGGCTGTGTGACCTCATGAGGGGTTATTGTTCCATTCTCAATAGGCATCCTGAGCGACATTCCCCAATTCCCAAATTGTAGAGGCCCCTGGGGTTCTATGAAAAGAAGACAGATTATAATGAGCAGGAGCAGCTGACAGACCCACATTTGTTTTCTTAGGGTAGAGAGTGTGTGTAGGGGGTGTGCAGCCTTTCCAGCAAAATATAGGAAGGCTTGAGTACCCAGTAAGAGCCATCAGCTGATGGATGCTACTAGCCACCGAAACACCCCAGGAATAAAAAATTCACCCCATGCAGTGCCTCAGCCTCTGTAATCCACCTAAACACACATCACCTCAGTTTGTTTACAAGCAGCTGTATGGAGTGGGGGTCATAATGATCACCCCATATAGAAGTTGAGGTCCAAAGAGAAGAAAGAGCTTGCCCAAAGCCTTCCCCAAATGTCTTGTTTTCTAGGTGGAACTCAAAATGGCCACCCAAAGACATCCACGTTCTAATCCCTGGAGTCTGTAACTATGTTAGGTTACAAAGGGAATGAAGGTTGCAGGTAGAATTAAGTTGCTCATGAGCTGACTTTGAGATGGGAGATGACACTAGATGATCTGGGTGGGCCCAATGTAATCACAAGGGTGCTGAAAAGTGGAAGAAGGAGGCAAGAAGAGCCAGGATGCAATGTGAGAAAACTAACACCAGCATGAAGATGAAGGAAGAGCTTATCAGGCACATGGCCACCTCTAGAAGCTGGAAAAAGCAAGGGATCATTCTCCATGAGAACCTCCAGAGGGAATGCAACCTTGCCATGATATTAGACCAGAAGATTGGCACCAGACTTCTGACCTAGAGAAATGTTAGCTGATAAATTTCAAGCAATTGAGTTTGTGGTAACTTGTCGTAGCAGTGACAGGGGACACACTAGGGTTAGAAGTCTGTACAGTCTGACTCCGAAGAGGAGCCTTGGAGATATTTAGCTCCTTGGAGTTAAGAAAGCAGGAGGCCCAGAGAAATAAAATTATGTGCTCAGGGTCACAAAGTAAATGACATGGACAGTGACAGAGACCTCTGGGTGGGGATTCAGATCTCCTGCAGGCCACAGAGACTGCCCATCAAGCGCTAAATCTTATAGGCCACTTCTCTGCGGATTCTCACCAGAATCCTGGGCCAATAACCCTAACTCTTCTATCTCTCTTGGCTAGAGGTAGACAGGAGGCACTCTTCTCCTATGTCCCACTACCAAACACAGGTAGCCTGGAGCCAGAACTTGGCCTTTGAGCCTCAGTTTCCTCATCTGAAAATGGCCACAGCACCTTCCACATCAGCTGGTGAGAATACAATGTGAGAGGACAAAGGGAAGGCTGTGGTGCCATGCTTGGCACACAGTGGGTGCTCAGTACCTTCTCTTCCCTTTCTTTCAGTCAGGCCCAGGCTCTGCCCTGGTTTTCACAAAACTGCTGGCTCTAACACCTCAGTTCCCTTCAGAATTTGAGGGCCTAATCCCCAGAAGGGTGTTATCTCTGCCAGGCACATAAAGAATAAATGAATACTTGTGGAATGGACCCCAAGATTGACACATGAGTGCTCCTCTACCTACTCTTTGCTTGAAGGCTCCTATGTATCCATCAAGGTTCTAGCTTAAGTGCCCCCTTCTCCAGGCAGCCTTTCCTGACCCCAAGGTATGAGGTTATGATCTTCTCTTTGTGCTGTGGTACCCTGATTTTTGTATATAGGGCCCAAGCCACAGTGACAGACATATCTGGACTCCAATCCTGGTCCTGCCTGCAAGATTCTGGGCCAGTTTCACCTCTTCTCTGAGCTTCATCTCCTCTATTCAGTAGGAATAGTGACAGGACCTCCATTGTGGGGTTGTGGAAGGAGTATGTGAAATGCTGCATGGGGAGGGTTTAGCACAGTGATGGTACAGAGTGGGCATGCAGCAAACGGCACTTGTTTTAATTAGAATTAAAAATATCATCTTAGATGCCACCTAGTGCAAAACCAAGGTCCTCAGGGCAGGGATGTGTCTGACTCATCTCTTTGACAGAACTCAGATCTTTACCGAGCACCTACTATGTGTAAGGCTTCTTTCTAGCCTTGGTTGGACAGAAGGGAACAAGGTCCCTGCCCCCAATAGCTGACTTTCTGGTGGCAGGGGAGACAGACATTGAATGATCTGCACAAATAAAAATAGCATATATCAGAAAGGGATTGTTGCAATGAAGGAAAAAGGCAGGACAGCGGGTAGAGAGTGACAGGAGAGCCTCTATTTTCAATAAGGGACAGAGAAGGCCTCTCTGAGGAGATGGTGTTTAAGCCCTGATGCAGAGGGAGTGGAATGAGGCATACAGACATGTGAGGAAAAGCATTTCTGGGAAAGTAAGAGAAGGGGCAAAATCCCTGAATAGGGGAGTGTGTTTGAGGAACAGCAGGGAGGCCACAGAACGTGTGCTCAGAAGTCATATGCAGAACTGAAATGTTATTACATCATTTATACTATTTGATAAAAAACATTTCCTTATGCCCATTTATTATTTATTATTCATAGGAAACTCATATTCATTGAACATCTTCATGTACTGTGTCAATGAATGCTCATAGCTACCCTCTGGGATGGGAACAGCTGTCCCCATTTTGCAGATAAGGCTCAGAGAAGAGAAAGGCTTTGCCCTGGTCATGCAGTGGTTAGGTGGCTAAGTCAGGATTTGAATGCAGGGCTTGGTGATATTTCAGTACTTGTTTTTTCTCCTAGGATACCAGGCTGGGTGGTATTTACACCCCCTGATTCCTGCTCTCCCACCTTTAGCCACTCCTGGCTCCAGTAATGACTTCTCTTCTTCCCCTCCCTGGCTGGGTTTTTATAACCTGTATTGGTGGCTTCCCAGCCTGGGTTTCTGCTCTGACACAGAGGTGAACATGGGGCACAAGCCCTAGGTGGCCACGGTGGGCTCTGGAGGCAGTTCCGGCTCCAGGGCCCAGGGATGTTGCTGGCTGTGGAGGTAAGTGATGCACACAGATGCCTGGGAAGAGTGAACCTTTTGGGCTTATGAAAAGTTTGTCAGATTGACTCAAGACTTTTATGCCTTTGCAGCACCTGGGCTGTCTGGATGAGGCTGGATTTCCAGGGCAGTTGTGCCATGGCAGTGAAATGGAGGAAAGCAGGAGAACCTTCCAGTAGGAGAGTAATGGAGGGAGGTGACAGTGATCTGTGCAGGGTTCCAGGAGACACCAGGCTGCATTGGGATGCAGGGGGCAGGGGTAGAAAGGACAGGATTCCCAGAGGACAGGGCTCTAGTGCTGGCCTCGTGGTGAAGAAGAAGAAATGGACAGTCACTGAGGGCTGTGTTTAGGTAGGGCGAGTGGTCAGAAGAGACTGGAATGGATGTTGCACCAGAGAGTAACGTTCTATACCACTATTCTGCTTTTATCCTCCCATCATCAATTATCTCAGTAAGTGCCAGAGGAGGGATTTGAACTTAGACCTGTGTGAGTCTGAGGTTCATGCCTATTTCTATGTCATCCTTGTAGCCCATCATGGTGTCAGGACCAAGGTGGTTGAGAAGAGGGGGGTCCAGAAGGTCCAGTGGTGGGGCCAGATATGCCCAAAATCCAGGCGTAGGGTAGGGCTGTATCCTGGCTGAAAATGGAACTATGAAGGCACGATGGGAAGGAAGTAATATGGGCACATTTGCCCCATTTGCAACACCAGGAAGGAGGGACAGGATCCTAATAAGGAGAGGATGCCTGGGGGTGAAGCCAGCACAGGGAGAGGCAGAAGTGAGACAGAGAGGTGAGAGTTAGTTCTGATGGTTGTTTTCAGCCCCTGAACCCAGCTGTACCTGGAGACTGTTACACTAGCACTTTTCAGTTACTCAAGCCAAGAAATTCCTTTTTGGGCTTAAGCCAGTTTCAGTCATTTTCAACAGAAAGATTCTTAACTTATATAGTTTATAACTTTCCTGAAACAAAAAAGGGAGAATAGACCTCAGAAGAAAAAACAGGAAAAAGATAGGTGGAGGCCCAAAGAACTGGTGTTTAGTGGGTATAGAATTTCAGTTTTGCAAGATGAAAAAGTTGCATAGATCTGTTGCACAGCAATGGGAATGTACTTGTCACTGCTGAATTGTATACTTAAAAATGTTTAAGATGATAAACTTTAAACCATCATGTAAAAAAAAGAAAGATGGGTAAGGGGAGATAACAGAAGAACAGAAGGGGAGGGCAGGAAAACAGGAGAGGTGAGGGGTGAAGAGGGAAGGAGCAGAGAAAACAAGGGAGAAGAGTAACAGAAGGTGGCCCTGCAGCCTCCAGGAGGGAGGCCAGCTGCTCCTGTCACCTACTCTGCTATTTTTATACCTCATGGCTCTCAAGGTAACTTCACACCTCGAATTCCTGCCCTTCAAACACTAATTTGTTTCCCAACATTTTAGAAATGTTTTTCTCCTATGCTTTTGAGAAGCACTGCTTGCTTCTCAAAGTTCATTATTTTTTGAAATGCAAGTATCACTGGGAGGGTAAGAAGCTGACAATAGTAACCTATGATGGGTGTGATGTTTCTGTTTACAAAGCACTTTCAACCTTTGCATCTTATTGAGGCCTCTCAAAACCCATTTATGTAGACAGGGAAGTTATCAGCCCATTTTATAGATGAGCAGACCCAGGGCATAGACAGACATGCTCAAGGTTGCCCAGCCTGTGAGGCTGGTGTTTGCATCTAGGTCCCCTGATTTCTAATGCTGCTAAGGTCTGGGAGTGAGCATGGAGGCCGGCTGGGTAGGGGACTGGAGATAATTCCCAGAGCTCATTGGCTTCTCAAGATCTATCCTGGGTTTGATTTGAAAGAATCTTCAAGGAGGCACAGGGCCCACACATGACACCTCTGCACATGTCTCCTTGTGGGATGCTCAGGACAAGGCCTGGGTATTCCATTTCCAAAGCAAAATGATTTAAACATGCAGCAGGCAGTCTGAAGGCTGGGAATTGCCTAACACTCCTGCTTTCAAGTGTCCATGCTGAGAGATTTGCTTTTTGTTTTGGGAGGAGTTAAGCTGCTCTGATTTTAAGGAGTTGCTGAGATGGACACTGCTGGCCTCTTGCAGCCTTTGATCACCATGCATTTAACTATGACTTCCCAAACCTGAACAGCTGGTCCAGGCCTTTGCAAACCTAGCAGGCTATTAAGTTTTCATAAAAAGAACTAGAAACTCCAGGGATAATAAGATGGGAACAACTCAAAGGCAGCAGCTGGGCTTCTGAACAAACCAGGGGAAACCACTGTCATGGACACCTTTTCTAACGAGGTGTCACCAGTGGGCCAGGATGGGGAAGCCCTGAGAGTGGGAACTCTGCAGTGGAAATGCTTCAAGCCTCTGGAAGTGGCCATGGATAGCCAACACCTGCCCTCCTAGGAGGTGTGCAGCTCAGCAGGTATTCAAGAGAGGAGCTGACAATCTGTGGTGTCTCACTGAAGCCCTCTAATGTGTTTGTAAAACCAAAGGAACTTCTCCATGGCCAGCCATCCTTCCAGTGCCAGGCCTTTACAGCTGTAAAGCACCTCAGATATCTCATGGTCCCACCTGAGCCCTATCCTTCTGTGCAATCTGCCCCACCTCCAGTCTTCTCATCATAGGATAGGGTTCCCACAGCCAGTCAGCCAGCTGCCTGCCATCCATCGCCTGTTCATGCTCAGCCCACCATCCAATTTGGTAGATTCCATACCCAGTACCTCTTACACCCTGTTCCCTACACTGTCACCAGTCTCATCAGTTCACCATCATTGCTTGCCTAAATGAATGCAGAATCTTCCACCTGGACTCTTGGCTCCCACTGTTGCCCCATATAATCCACTTTCCAACAGAGAGGGCTTCTAGAAGCTGAATCCTATCACATGAAGTTTTGCTAGCTTTTCTTCAATTAAGGTGAAGTTTAAACTCCAAAATCATCCTATAGGCCCCTACCGACCTTCCTCCTAGCACCATCCTCTGCTCTCTAGGATCCAGTCACGCTGGCCTTCCTTGAGGGTCCCCAGTGCACAGACCCTTTCTCACCTCAGGGACTCTGTCTGGACCACTTGAGCATTGCCTTCTTCCTGGCAAATCCTTTTGATCAGCCAGGTCACTGCTGCAGAATGGTCTTCTCTGACCCTCTAATCAGAAGCCATTCCTGTTGGGCTCTCATAACTTTATGGACAGGTCCCTCATAGCAATTACTTGGGGCGGAAACTATGCGGCTATCTGCATAATGACTTGTTTGATACTTGTCACCCTCTATAGGCTCAAAGCTACTAAGAGCAGAGAGCAGTTGTACTATGTACAGTTATACTCTGAGCCTACCACTGTTCCCAGTACAAAGTTGGTGCTAAATTGATACTCTGAATGCATGACAGGGAAGCCAGTTGATCTCTGGATGCCTGGCCAGTTAGGGGTGTGGCAGCAGCTGCCTTTCATGGCACATGTGCTCAGTACTGTATTTCACCATAGTGATGAGCTCCCCAGGAGTCCCCTGCCGTTTAAATAAGCAAATATCTGCAATGTATGGTGCATGGGTCAGATGAGAAAGGTGAGGCTCAGAAAGGTGAAGTGACTTGCTCAAGGTCACAGAGCTAGCAAGAGACACGGCCATGATTTAAACCCTATTTGACTCTAAAGTGGTTGCTTTGGACTGCTAGTCTATCCTGTATCTTCAAGAGCACCTTACACAAAAGCCATATATCTTGTTCAATTCTAGAACATGTTTATATGAGGGACTCAACAAGGCATCAGAGCCTGGGGATTGGGTGAGGTTTACCAATTCATAAGTAGTCATGGCACTAGATTGTAGGGAGGACTATGATAGTCTTGAGTGCTGCAGAATGTGGTCAAAAGCCTTTATGAAAGTGAGATGATTTGAGCCGCATCTTGAGATGCTTACCAGGGGCCTGAACTAATGACAGAGTGTTCAAGGCTGGAGGGGTAGCAGGAGCAAAGCCATGATGGTATGATGGGGAATGATGAGTAGTGTGTAACAGCTGAAGAATGGCAGGAGAATGAGCTGCTATTTTCAGTCTCATGTTTGGTATGAGCTCATGATGAGCTGCTTGTACTGTGGTGGGGATTTGACCTCATTTTCTCTTTCCAGTCTCTAGAATCTCTCCTGCTGGGCAGTGGGGAAGTAGGGAACACTCAGCAGGCAACAATGACTGGCTATCTTTTTCCTAGAATCACATCTTGCTTTGTCCTCTCTTCCCACTGGCTCTTCTCAAGCTCCTGTCCCTAATCTCCTTTTAGGACCCCTATCCTATCCAATGTCTTCGGGAAGACTCTGGAAGGCAATTGAATTGATAGAAGTATTAGGTAAATGTTCAAGAATCAATCAGACATGTAGGCACTAAGATATTTATTGTAACTGTTTATGATAGAGAAAATTGGAAATAACCTATATACCTATCAATGAGAATTAATGGAATAAATTATGGAATACCCATTCACGCATTCCATAATGACTATGATTATTTTTACATTAGGTATGGTTTCAATTATATATGTGTGCATGATAAATCTGGTTTCCCATTTGCTTTGGCTTCTAGGAAACTCAAAACCAAATATAAAGCATACATACTATGAACTAATCTTCCCATGGTTCCATATTATTTTCCTACTATTATTTTCTGATTCCCTAGTTCATTTCTCTTCAGTTGTATTATACTGTATAAACAGGCTGACACACATCCTTTTTAAAAAAAAATTCTTAAAGTAGTGATGATATAAGGCTCTTATATTAAGTGTTGGCCATGTTTCAACATCTAACCCAATAACTTTACATGTATTATTTCATCCAATTCTCACATCAGCCCATGATGAAGATACTCTCATCACTACTTAACAGAGAGGGCCATTAAAGCCAGAGTAATTTTTCAAAAGATTTTATTTATTATTTTTAGAGAGAGGGGAGGGGAGAGATGCAGAAAGGGAGAGAGACATCAGTGTTTGGTTACCTTTCACCTGCCTCCAGCTACAGACTTGGCTGGATACCTGGCTTACAACCTGGTTATGTGCCCTGGCTGGGGAATCGAACCAGCGACCTTTGGGTTCACAGGCTGGTGCCACCAGCCAGGGCTCAGAGCAATTTTTAAAAGATCAGCTGCTTAGCAGTGGCTGGACAATGAGTAAGGTCAATATGGCCTGACCTCAGGACCTGGAGTCCTGACTATTATTCAATACTACTTCTTGACAAATCAGTAATCCAGTCAACCCACTATGAAACCATTCTGACTTCACCATTGTGGTGGCTAAGATCTTATGTGGCTTTCCACCTTCTATTCTTATAGGTGAGAGGGCCAGGCATTGCTGGTTTGGGGCTAAACTTGTAAAGTTTGAGAATCAGAACCTCCATGAACGTGTGGTTCATGGAGTGAACCCTCAAATTTGAGGGGTGGCCCTCAAATTGCCCCTGAAAGGGTACAGGAAATATATCAGTCACTGTTTTTTAGGTTGGCAGGGACCTCAGAGGGCATCCAGAGAAACTCCTCCCTGTCTGCAGGGGATTTCTGGATGACGACAAGTGATTGTCAGGCTTGTACTTGCATATCTTTTATTCATTTATTTATTATTTATTTGTCAATGTATGGTTGCTTTTCACCTGCCTCCAGCCACAGACCTGACTGGAGACCTGGTTTGCAACCTTGTTATGTGCCCTGGCTGGGGAATCGAACCTGCAACCTTTGGGTTCGCAGGCCGGCACCTTATCCACTGTGCTACCAGCCAGGGTGGCACTTGCATATCTTTTGAAAAAGGGACCTTACCACCTACCAAGACAGTCTTTCCACATTGATTGGCTCAGACAATTGGAAATAATTCCTTACAGTGAAATTTGCCTCAACATAATCATATTTCATTAATGAATAAGAAAAAGCAGGCCATTGTGTCAGCCACCTTGTTATAACTATTTCATTTAATCCCTGTAAACAATTCTCCAAGGGCAGTATTAACATTCTCAATTTGCAGAAGAGGAAACTTAGAGAAGCTTAGAGAGGCTAAGCAATTGTTCAAGGATATATAGCTCCTAAGTAGTAGAGCTGAGTTGAGAAACAAGTGTGCTTATATTTTCACTTCCACCTGTGGAGCCCAGTTCCACCTATAGGCAATACAGCAAACAAGCCCATAGTACTAACCAAGGTAGCTCTTCAGATATTTGGAGGCTGATCTCTTGCATCCTGGATGTGGGAGATATGGTGAGGAGGGGCATACAGAAGGGCAGAAATGATAGAAGAGGAAGAGCAGTAGCTATGGCAAATGATATCAGGTGGTATTCAAATACATACAAGCCCCACCTGGAGTGTGTTTCCATAGGACTGTCACTATGGAAACTTTCCCCAAATCCTGGTGAGAGAGAAGGATCAAGGGAACAGCCAGATCTCCATTCTGGGTCTAGCCTTGGCTCTGATACTTGGAATCGTGACCTAGGCAGCTAAAGAGGCCACATGGATTTGTCCACTGGGGACAGACTCATGCTAATTAAACTCTTGGGGGCTGATTAACAACATCCATGGGGTGGCAGTAAGTTTCTGCTGTTGCTAATCTCTGGTTTGCCTCCCTGTCCTTTACGTGGCTTTTATTCTTCTATTACCATGAAAACAATTCCCTGCATTAAATTCCCTCTATCTAAAGTACCTGCAGTGGTTTCTGTTGTTCTGATTGACTTCCCACACACCTCCATGTCTACATCTGGGTTTAGCTGGCTCCACAGGTGGACTGTTAGGCCAGCAGCCCCTCTTTTCTCCCCTCCCAAACAGGGGGCATGTACCTTGCCAAAATCCCTCTGCCTTCTGCTCAATCCTGGCTCCAGGCTGACCTTGACTCCCTCTTTTCCTAAACCACCCCTCATCCAACCCAACCACACCTAGATCTGGCATGAGGGTGATTTTCCATTTTGAAACTGTCTCTAGATGTGTCTGATCTCCTTTACCACATACAGATTTTGTGACCAGAGCCTCACAGTTCTGCAAGTGCCTTACTGCTCCTTTATGTGCCCCTTGCAGCTACCATTTCCAAGCTTCCATCTCATGCTAGTCCTAGAGCAGCCAACTGTTTTTCTAGAAAAAATATGCTTCTATCTTGGTTAAGCCACAGTATTTTGAGGGCCACTTTATTATAGCAACCTACCCTTTATTGCCTTAACTGACACATTTGACGTAGGAGGCAAGGCTCAGGAAGTGGAAGTGACTATGTTCAAAGTCACACTTACCTCTGCGATTTCTACTGTTTTTCAGGTAGGCTTGGACACCAGGTTCTGAGAAGTCAAATCCTAGAAGCCTCTTGAACCCATTCTTGCTTCTCTGCCCTCCTAGTTACATCTCTGCCTCAACTCCTCATTGACCGTTACTACAGCTTCCTGATGGGTGGGTTTCTCTAAAACCTGACACCACATTGTCTTTCTAAACTCAGAAATGATGATGTGACAATCAGGCTTCAATAAACTCTTTGCCAGCTCCCTGGATGCCTGAGAATGAGGTCTAGACTCCTTTGGCATTCACAACTGACCTCTGGAGCTCTTTTCCAGTCTTCAGTAGTGAGTCATACAGGTCCAGGTTCAAATTTTGGCTTCATCTATTCCTGACTGATGACTTGGGGAAGTTATTTCATCAAATATAATGTAGTAATTAGGAGAATGAGCTCTGGAGTCAGATTGCCTGGGTTCCAATCCTACTGACTGTGTGACCCTGGGCAAGTGAATAAACCTCTCTTTGCCTTCCACCTTCTCTCATTTCACCCATCAATTCTTCTAACCACCTACTCACCTCTCCCTTCACCCACATATGTTCCCATCTGTCCATCTACCCTCCCATCTCTGTCTGCTCACCTACTCTGTCTGTCCCACCCATCAGTCCATATGCTCACCACCTGGCTGTCTGTGCACCCATCCACCCATCAGCTCACTCATTTGTCCACCTACCCTTGTATCCATTCACTCACCTGCCTACTCATCTGTCTGTTCACCTACAAGGACCATCTGCTCACCTCTCTGTGCACCCACGTGCCCATCCATCCATCCATCCATCCATTCACCCGTCTGTCCCTCCAAATGGCTATCATCCATTTTCTGTCAGCATCTATTATTTACCGACTAGTCTAGTTGGGGAACCAAATGAAATAAATGATGTCAGATGCCTGGGGTAAGAGCTGATGATTTGAGATCCCAGCAATTAGGAGCAGGGCAGCATCCACACCCCATTTCCCTCCATTTTGCCAACAGTTTTTGTCTCTGTCTGATCCAACATAACTTTTATTATCCTGAACGAAAATCCACAGATAATATATTCTGCCAATACATATAATTTTAAAAAGGCATCATATAATACCCTAACTGTAATATAGAGGAGAAATGAAAGGAAAGTTTCTGTAGCAACCCAGTGCTCATTCCCATGTCTCAGTGCCTGGGTGTGATGACACTAGAAGACATAATGAGGCAGTCAGATGATGGATCCTAATTGGGGTGAACTAGTTCTGATGAAAGAATAGACAATATCAACTGAGTATTGTCAACTCTTTTTTTTTCTTCTTCTTCTTTTTTTTTTACATTTGACATTTTGTAGTGGGGGCTAACTAAATATATTCGCAGATATATGTCGAATCACTAGAAATGTGACAGCCACTAACACAGGGCTGTTATTTTAGCATCTCAAATACCACAGATGATGCTGCTGGTCCTGAATATTAAAATGGGAACAGTTCTTGGTGAAGTTCTGAACAAAATGAGTACAGTTTTCCTTCAATGTACTTGGTAGTTTTACTACTGGAAATTCTAAGATATAGTAACATGTTCACATGTAACACAGAGTTAGGTTCAGAGCATAGATACAAACAGAATTTTCACTGATAACAACATCTAATAAAACATTCAGCAAGGTGCCAGGCTTAGGACAGGTCTCAGATGTACATTGTAAAGCCTCTATCACCTCTGTTTCTTGCTCACAAATGATAGCAGTCTGCAATAGTGATTTCCAACCTTTATCATCTCATGGCACATAAAACTGATTACTAAAATTCTGTGGCACACCAATAAATTATAATTTTTGCCAATCTGACAAAAAATACGTATAATTTTTATTCATTTACATCAGACAACTATTGTTGTGTTGGCTACTGTCATTTTTTAATTAGACAATCTAAGGGAAAAAGAGGTCAGTGCATCTGACTAAATAGTCAGGTATTGCATGTTTTGCAAATTCTTGTGACACACCAATGTACCTCTTACAGCACACCAGTTGAAAATTGCAGGTCTATAGCCATTGTGACAACCCAAATGCTCCCACTTCCTCCCATTGACAGTCAGATCAGGTCCCCTCTTTCCAGAGGTGATTAACCTGATTCAGGACCCTTCTCCCAGCCAAAGTGTGACAGAGGCCAGGCAACCAAGGTATATTTTGTAACCTGCAAGACTTCATTTTATCCATAGCTAAGTAAAGCCCATTTGGAATTTAGGGGCCACACATTGCAGCAAAAGTAGATTTGCAACCGTAAGTCCAAAATGAAAGTCTCATCTGGGTGACTTCAGAAAAGTCTATTGGCCTCTCTGAACTTTAGCTTTTAGAATCACCACAATCAGAGTATGTCCTGTATTAGGAGAAGGCCAAATCAAACCTGAATCGGCTAATGCTGATTTTGTTCATGCTGACAGGAGAGACATAGTAGAAAGAAGGCCCAGGAACCCACCAGTGTGGTTTTGCAATCTGAGGGCCCTACTTAAAGGCTGTGTGGACTTGGGCAAGATGAATGACTTCTCTGACTCTCAGTTTCTTCATCTGTAAAATGGAGAGCAGGGGCTGCTTCCCAAGATAGTTGTGAGATTTTCATGAGCAAATTCATGCTAAGTGCTTCATAGAGGTGCTTCGGTTAGAGCATAAATGCTAGTTAGATTATTGTGATTATTTATATTTATTGACATTATAAACATGAGGAATACATGCTGGGCATGGGGAATGGGATGTGGTGATAGAAAACAATGACTAGACTGGGTATTTCATGCCAGCCAGGACTATGTTTTATCCATAGCACCTAGTAGGTGCTTCAGGGATGAATGAATAGCTATTGGGTTTATGGTGAGGATCAACGAAGTGTCCTACTGTACCCAGAGGTCAATGAAGATGGAGTGAGCTGTGTGATGAAGGAAGCATTGACAATCTTCTGAGAAGCATCAAGATGTTATCTTCTATTTGGCCAACTCCAAAAATGACCCCCACTTCCCAGGTAAATGCGAGGCAAGATGCAAAGCAAAGGCCCTTTGTTGCTGGGGTCAGTCTCTGCCTCTCAGGGGAGTTCTTTTTAGGGATGGTGCCCCTGGTCCTTCCTAGGGATGGGGTCCAAGGCTCAAGTCATGCCAGCATCCAGGGGCAGAGCTGCTGCTGAATGAAAGGCAGCCCTCTGCCTCTGCTCAGCCCACAAAAGGAACACTGGGAGGGCCATGGGGAGCCTGTGTGCACTGTGAAGGTGGAGTTAAGCCAGCCTGCTCCCACCCTTCCACTAACCAGACTCCAAAGGCATATGAGGCCAGGAGGCGATATTCAAAGCAGGCTGGGCTGGGAGTAACGTGTGGTGTGAAAATTCACATTCAAAGAAACAAAACAAAACAAAACAAAAACAAAAACAAAAAATCCCTCCTGAACATAAGACCCAGAGAAAGCCTATGTTTTCTGAGATCTAAAGAGATAGGTTTAGATGGCTGGAGCTCAGGGAAAGTTTGCCTTCCACACCTCTGTTCTGACTGTTGACAACCAACTTACTACCAGCTATTTTTGCCCTCCACTGCTTCAGAAATGGTCTTTTCTTAAAAAGAAAGAAAGAAAGAAAGAAAGAAATCTTGGTTGATGAGAGAGAGAGAGAGAGAGAGAGAGAGAGAGAGAGAGAGAGAGAGAAACATCGCTTTGCTGTTGCACTTATCTATGCATGCATCGGTTGCTTCTTGCATGTGCCCTGACTGGGAATTGAACCCACAACCTTGGTGTATCAGACAGTGCTCTAACCAGCTGAGCTTGCTGGCCAGGGCAGAAATGACCTTTTGGAAGAGGGATCTCTAGAAGACATTGACTTCCCTGATAAGATCAGGCAACATCCCTTACTAACTGATCAAATAATTCTGGCAACACATTCTCAGCCTCAGCTATATGCTCCAACTCTAAAATAATCTCTTTTCATTTATGTGGTTCCTACTATTTTGAATGAAGATATATAGCCTTGGTTTTCCATTTTCCCTGCTTCATTTTCATTTGAACGACAGGCAAACTAAATGCCTGCAGACTGACCAGTGTCTGTGGGAAAAAGAAGGAATCAAGCTTTGCCATCAACAGAAAAAATAGGCCAAATATAACCACAGCCACTATTTGCAGAGCCCTTTCCATCTTAACTAAGCCTCCAGTTAACTCTGTGACGTGGTTGCTGTCCTCTTTTTCCAGATGAGGAAAGTCAGGCTCAGAGAGGCAACATGAATTACCCAACTTACACTCCAGGAAGCATCAGAGCCAGATGTCAAATCCTTATGTAGCTCCAAAGCCCACACTCCACCCAAGAGTAATAGCAGCAAAGGTGATAAAACTTGAAAACAATAGCTACTCTTGATTGAGCACCTTCTAGGTGCAACGTACTGCCCTGGTTATATACAGGTGATATATTTTAATTGTCTCCACACCTCTTAGAAGAATTCAGCTGATTTTATGGGCCAGGAGACTGAAGCTTGGAGAGAGGAAGTGACTTGCCCTGGATTCTATGTGAAGAAATGGAGGAAAAAAGACAAACTTGACTACTTTCCTCTCCCAAAGAATGATACAGATGCTTTTAGATGGTACCCTGACAGTTTTTCTTATTTTCATAGTTACGGATTATTCTATGAACCAGAAAAAATATGTATAACTAGAATGTAAACCCTGACCTCTTGGATATTATTCCTATGACAAAGCTAAGGATGATACTTAAATGATTAAAGTAAGTGAGTTCAAGGAAAAATAGTAAGCTGAGACATTCAGAGCCTTGAGAAATGGCTGAGCTAGAAGGGGCTCAGGGGTGACAGTGGGAGGCCTGAGAAGTGAAGGGTCCTACCAAGAGTCAGCAATACCAGGCTGGTGGGGTTCACAGCACACACTCTTTTGTAAAAAAAATTTATCCTTACTCAAGGACATTTCTTCATTGCTTTCAGAGAAAGAGGAAAGGAGGAGAAGGGAGAGAGAGAAACATTGCTGCAAGAGAGACACATCAACTGGTTGCCTCCTGTGTGCGCCCAGGTTGGTGATTGAACCTACAACCTAGGTATGTGCCTTGACTGAGAATCAAACCTGAATTGTTTCAGTTATGGGATGAAGCTCCGACCAAATGAGCCATACTGGCTTGGGCTAGGTTGAGCTTTGCATCCCCTGGGGCTGCCTCTACCTGTTGACTCTATTTGACAAACAGACTAGGACACGTGGTTGGCTAAAAGACTTTGGAGAATTTCCAGGAGTAGAAAGAGAGAAAAGGAAATTGGGGAGCTAAACTGATGTTCTATTAGAGGCCATTTTATGGCTTATTTGGACCACAGAAAGAATGTTTAAAATCCAGCCTGGCCCCTCATATTGTCTCCATGACACCTGTCATTTACTTTGGCTGGCTGGTGTCTGAACCCCTTCTTCTGTTTGGGAGGGCTGCCAACCTTGTGACTCAGAGCCTACTTTCCCACTCAACAAGCTGAAAATGCCTGTGACCAGCTTCTCTACCTCCTTTAAATGCTCAGGGTCAGGCTCCATGCTCCAGAACCAGCTACCTCAGACTTGGCACTGGGAACTAGTGAGTGCAGAAGCAGTGACCTTAGGAGTGGGGTCTTCTGTAGGTTGGATCTGCTGCAGAGCCTGGGGCCTTGATCCTAGTCAAATAGCCCTGAGCCCAGCCTCCAGTCCTTGATGAGAAGTTCCTACAACCCCCCATGTGCTTTTAATAAACTCCTTTCCTGCCCAATTCATCCAGGATCAATCTCTGCTGTTTGCAGTCTAAAACAGGGGCATATCCAGCTCTTTTTGGCTTACTTACCGATGGGTATTTACAGTTGAAATAAGAGGCCAATGCTTAACTTCCACCAGGAAGAAGTTCATTATAGGGAAAAACACAGAAGTGCAGGAATCAAACGAACCCAAGTTCTGTCACTACGTCTATGTGAGCTGTACCACTTTGGGTAAATCGCTTGTATTAGTTTTCTGTTGCTGTCATAAATTAGTTAGTGGCTTAAAACATGTTAAAACATCATCTCACAGATCTGCAACCGAGAATTTCAGCAATAGTGTTACTAGACTAAAATTAAGGTTTTGGCACGGCTATGTTCTTCCCTAAAGGTGCTAGTGGGGAGTCTGTTTCTTGCCTTTTCCAGCATCTAGAGGAGGTCTAATTCCTTGGTTCATACCCCTTTTTCCATCTTCAAAGCCAGAAAAAATCAAATCTCTCTGACTCTCTTTCCATTATCGTCACGTCTCTCTCTGACCACAGCTGGGAAAGCTTCTCTACTTTTGAGGACTCTTGTGATTGGATTGGGTCCACCTAGGTAATTCAGGATAATCTCCCACCTTCAATTCTTTAAACTAAATCACATCTGTGATGTCCCTTTTGCCATGTAAGGTAGCATATTCACAAGTTCTGGGAATTAGGGTTGTACACTTGGGAATTATTATTTTGTCTACAACAGACTGTCCTCTGACCCCTAATATTCATGTCCATCCTACATACAAAATACATTCACTTTATAACAGGGTCCCCAAAATTCTCAACCCATTACAGTGTTGAAGTTCAAAATCTCTTTTGAATCTCTTATGAATCTCTTCAGCTCAAAAGTTCCAAATGTCATCAGCCAAATTATGTATGTAAATTGGAATGGGTAAGACTCTGTGTATGATCCATCCTGGGGCCCAATTCCTCTAAAGGAACAATTTATGTGTTCCTAAAATATGATGATGGGATAGATATAGGGTAATAGTTATAGACATTCTTATTCAAAACAGGAGAAAACAGAAGGAAAAAAAAGTCACTGGTCCCAAGCAATTTTGAAATCCAGCCAGGTAAATTCCATTAAGTCTCAAAGTCTGGGTATAAACCTCTGTGGCTTGGGGTTTTGCGCTCTGGGCTTGCCACTTCACCCTCTAAGTCTTCTTTCCTTTTTCATGAAAGGTAGAATGTGTTTGCAGATGAGTAGTTTTACTAGCTTCCATCCTATCAGTACAATTTTGGGGTTCTGACAACCTTTTTTTCATTTTATATTGTTTCAGTCCAAGATGGAAATGTTTCTGCTAGTATAACATTCTTAAGAAACCTGTGAGTCTCCTGACATGTCATGGAGCTTCACTCCATTAGACAAGAAGCTCATTTGCATGTCTTTCCTAGATGATCCTTTCCTTATTTTTGGCATTTCCTGAGGTGGCTGAGGAATCACAACCTTAACCATACTCCCTGGCTAGATTGGGGGAGTCTGTGACTTACACCTTTAACTTCTTCAAAGAACTATTTGTGTGACTGAACATGTTAAACTTTTGATCTTTCTAAAGTATTATTAGGAAGTTGTACAGCTACATATTCAGCCTTTTCTCTAGAACATGATTTCCTGACAGTGTGCCTCTTAATTTTATCATCTTTTTACAGTGAGATAGGCAAAGAACTCCCCAATCATTAATTACTGCTTCTTTTTTGCTTAACTTCTTCCCTCAGAATTATCTTTTTCCTCTCACATTTTTCTATAAGCAGCAGAAATAACCACGACAAACACCTGTAATACTTTGCTTGGAAATTTCAGCTAAATATCTAAGTTCATTACTACAAGTTATATTTTCTACATAACCACAGGACACAATCCTGCAAAGATGCCTGCCCCTATATAACAAGGGTCCCCTTTCTCCTGATAGGGGACTCAAATTTCAGAAAATTTTTATTTCAGGTAACAGCTAATAAGCTTAGTAATCAATGTATGTAGAAAGCTATTGTTTCAGGAACTGAAGAGATGACCCACCTTGATTCCAGGAGACTATAAGCAGTTCCACCTTTGTGTCTTGGGAGGACTTCCAGCAATCAAGATGCTACCTGAGCCATACTCCAGGGTAAGCTGACTACCGCCCAAGACAAAGAAGAATGCTGCAGCTTTTATCTGATTAACTTTTTCCCTGAATTCCAAACCCCTTACCTACCTACACCTTTTTTCTTTTTATAAAAAGGGTCTGTTTGTAATGGAATTTAAGACAGTCTTTTAGGGTACAAGCCTATTGTCTTCTCAGATTGCAGACAATCTGAATAAAGTGCCCATAAATATTCAATCCCTGTCTCTGCTTGTTGGGTCTAGTAGATGACAGGCAGCACAAACACCAGCTTTTCTGATTTTACTTCCAGTTTCCAATAACATGATTTTTATTTTCTCCTGAGCCCTCACTGGCAGCACCTTAAATATCCATATTGCTGTTAACAGTTTCTTCATGGTGCTCCTCATTTCCTTCTGAGCCACTACTAACCAAGTTGTTAATAAACATATTTCTACTAATAGCATATTTAAGACTGTCAAGGACTTTTCTATCATACTTCTCAAAATTCTTCCAGCTTCTGCCCATTGCCCAGTTTTAAAGCTACTCCATATTTTAAGGTATTTGTAAAAGCAACAACACACTCTGGGTACCAAAATCTGCATTTTTTTCCTGTTGCTATCATGACAAATTACCACAAATTTAGTGGCTTCAAACAATATAAAAGTATCATCTTACCATTCCAAAGTTCAAAGTTCCAACATGGCCCACACTCTAAAATCAAGGTATGGGCAGGACTGCATTCTTCTCTGGAGGCTCTAGGGGAGAATCTACTTTCTTGCCTTTTCCAGCTTCTAGAGGCTGTCTGCATTGTCTGCATTCCTTGGCTCATGCCCCTTTCCCCATCTTCAAAGCCAGCAAACATCACATGTCCTTGACCCTCAATTGTCACATCTCTTTCTGACCACAACTGGGTAAGCTTCTCTACATTTAAGAACTCCTGTGATTAGATTGGTCCCATCTAGATAAATTCAGGATAATTTCTCTGACTCCAGTTTCTTAATCTTAATCACATCTGCAAAGTGTCTTCAGCCATGGAAGGGCCCACATTTACAGATTCCTAGAGTTAGAGCATTAACATCTTTGCAGGGTGAGGCAGGAAATTATTCTGTGTGTCAAGTTACCTGGCTCTGAACCTCAATTTTTCTCATCTATAAAATGGGGATAACAACATCCCTTCCAGGATTGTCATGAGGATTAAATGAGAGAGCTTGTCAGAAATACAGAATTTCAGGCCACATCCCATACGACTAACCCAGAATATACATTTTTAACAAAATCCCTAGGAGAGTGAGATACAAAGCAAAGTTTAAGATATACCAGTGTTGGGAATTTAGCATCAGAATGAAAATCCCATCCCCTGAACTCTAATCCCAGCTCTGCCATCAGTTGACTCTAAAATAAGGGGCCTGTATTCTTCAATAGTACTTTGAGAGGGCAGGTTCCTAGGCTAATTACAGCCTGCCATCTTACGGTTTGATGTTCATCGTGAAATTGCAGGCAGTAGCAATTTGGTGAGTGGCAGAAAATTTCAGCAGGGAAACTTCCTGGCAACCTTCCAATCATATCACTAAGGTGACCACCACTCTGCTTAGTGACCATGTGGCCAGCTTGGCCCATTGTTTGTGCTTTTAAGAAATCAATGTCTTCCCAGCAGGCTGGGCTAGAGCTGGAATGGGCCCTAGTTTTCGTATTTGAAAAAAATAAATAGTTGTCAGTTATACCAACTGATTTCCCCCATAATTAAGGCAAGGTGAAGAAGGCATGTTCCTCACTTTCTCTGGCCAAAATTATGTGAACACAAAGGCCTCCTTGCTAGAGAGTTGCACATAGAGCCTCTAGTATGTTGAGTAATAAACTGGCACAGGGTGACCCCCACTGGAGCCCAGCCCAGGGCTCCACTGGCCAAGTGAAGGACTTCCTGCCCCTTCCAAGGACAGACCACTTTTTCCATGACTTTTCAGCATCCTACCACCTTGATCGAGGCCTGAAAGGCCCCTCCCTCCACCTGCCATGCCCAGAGAGACCCACTTTGCCACCTAAGCCCACCCTGTCCTCTCGTCCTTAATGAAGATAAATGTTCTCTGTCATTACTTAAGTGCATATGGAAAGCTGGGTTTAAATATAAAATTTTGGGTCAGTGAGCTGGCCTAGTTGATTCTTTTCATTTATCCAGGTCCCCAAAGGAAAAAAGTGAAATTTCTACATGTTCCAGATGCTCTAAGAACAATTCTGGAACTCTAGGGGTTGAGGAGGGAGCGTTGTCTGGAAGTTCCTCATGTTGTGGTTCCTCCAAGTAAAGAGGAGGAAAATATCTCCAAGACTGATGTGGTGCCCACAGGGTCAATGCCATCACCTTGGCTTCTCCAGCTCTATCGAGATGGGCAGAAGCTGGGGGAGGACTACCCAGTGGTGCCAGGGACAGAGTCTTCCGCAGGGGTGTAAGAGGATGAGGCAGGTGACCTGTAGCCTCTGGCCCCGTGGACTATGAAAGCCATCCGTGCCACACAAGGCTGGGGGGGGGGGGCAGCTCTCTGCCTGGAGCCTCTAGTGGCAGGCAGCCTGGAGGAGGGATCCCTGAGTTGGTTTCCATGAAGCCTACATGAGCACAGACATGGGTATGTGGTGAATAATCTGGCAAGTGCTGGGGGCTTGGTAGGGGTGGGGGGACCCTGATAAACTTGGTTGGGCTATTTAAACTCTGCTCCCAGAAGTACTGAATGTCATACTACAAAATACTACAAACTTTGGATGGAGTTCTAAACTGCGGAACAAAGCTAAAATCACTGTGGTGGGGGTGCTCTTAATTAAGTACTGGGCTCCTCTGAGCCAGCTGTGTCCTGCATGAATGACTCCCCATGGCATTCTGGCTAGTCCTTTAAATGGTCCTGTGGGTAGGAATTGGTACAATGGACCTATGGAAGATTATATACATCATTGGCCCCCATTCTTGAGCTTGCTCTGGATTCATGCCTTTTGCTAAGTAACTTTAGAGTTACTCTCCCCCAAAGAGCATGGCCAATTTCCCTTGTGCTAGCTTTGTGTTTGGCTATGTGACTTGGTTTGGCCAATGGAATGAGATATGCCCTTTGGAATCTAGACCTTAAGAGGTATTGTGGGTTTCCATCTGTCCCCTTGTGCTTCTGCCATCACCACGAGAACCTTCACCTAAACAAGTTTGCTGGCTGTAGGCAGAAGCTCAGAGATAAATGAAGCTAGCTTGGATCAGTTGACCCCTGGCCTGCCTGTAGACTCCTGAACTAAAGAAGTGCTTATGAGAGTGTGTCCAGCTGGGGTATCATGGGTGTTTATTACGTAGCATTACTATGGTCGTGGTTTAATGATACATAGGGATAGTAACAGACCCTATCTTACAGAGTTATAGTGAGGACTCAGTGAAAATAATCCACATAAAACTCCTAGAGAAGAGTTTTAGTTTGGAAAGGTGAAAATTTTTTGGAGGTGGATGGTGGTGATTGAGCAACAATGTGAATATTCTTAATGCCTCTGAACTATACATTTAAACATGGTTAAAATGGTAAGTTTGACATTACATATATATATATATTTTACCACAATTAAAAACAAATAAACAAAAAATAAAAAATAAAAAAAAAACTAAAACAGCCCTGGCTGGTGGCTCAGTGGATGGGCGCCGGCCTGTGAACCCAAAGGTCGCTGGTTCGATTCCCAGCCAGGGCACATAACCAGGTTGCAAGCCAGGTCTCCAGCCAGGTCTGTAGCTGGAGGCAGGTGAAAGGCAACCATACACTGATGTCTCTCTCCCTTTCTGCCTCTCTCCCCTCCCCTCTCTCTAAAAATAATAAATAAAATCATTAAAAAAAACAAAACACTATGTGCCTGTCACATAGGGAGTACTTGATAAACGTTAGCAATTATTAGAAGACAGGAGGAGGCATGTGGTGATAATACTCCAACTGCTCTATAAAAGGTGATCAATTAAGTCTCCCAGGTGAATGGCTCTGGAGTGACTGTGCCTGACCTCTTTGGTCAATTCCTAAAGGAAGGGACATAAATTCATTCATACTAATAGGCTGAGAGGCATTTGCAGTGGTGATAGAAGAAGAATAATGTTAGAGCTGGAAGACTATTTAGCAGTGTCTAATCTTCTCAGTGGGAGAAACTGCAGCTCAGAGAGGCAACCAATGGCAGATCTAAAATTGGAGGTTGAATCTCTTGACTCCTAATCCAGTGCTCTTTCAATTCTGTCACAGACTAGGACACAATCAGGCTTCATCTAATCACTAATGGTGGAATCTCAGGCACCTGCAGACAGGATTTGGGAATTCCTGGTATATCTCAAACTATGTGAGCATGACATCAACCAGCACACAATGCAATTTCTGCCTGAGAGCCTTTTTTTCTTTTTGATAGGGTGATAAGAAGGTAAAATGTTTTATTTTTTCTCCTCTCCTTTTAAAAATTAAGCGGAGTACATTTCTTCATGGGATTTTTACTGCAGTTTTGGACAGAATTAAAAGAAAAAAAATACATATTAAAAGGCCAGTTTGATTACTGTTACACATTAGTAATGCAATGAATAATTGATTGAATGTCTATGTTAATTGCTTCCTGAATCAGTGATTTTGCTACTGAATACCGAAGAGCTGTTGCTATTTTGAAATGAGTAATAATTTCATTGCACCAAGATGGCAGAGTGCACCATACTCCTGGGTTTAAATCTACCTGTACTTTCTGTTTGCTCCTTTCATCCTAACTTCTCTCAATTATCCCCATCCCAGTCTGCCACCTGCTCCTGAGACCAGTAGGTCCCAAACTTTTGTCTTGATTTAACTCCTGGGGGAGCTTATTGAGATGCACATTTCTGCCCCCAGGTTTTGACCTGGCAGGCCCCCTGGGAATCAGTGTTGTTGACAAGTATCTCAGAGGCTGGGTTGGGAGTTTCCCTTTGAAAAGAGCTGGCTGAAGTAGATGCCCTATGAGATATCAGGCTCCAAACTCTGAGAATAATGACTTCTTCTCACTGGGTTTCAACCCTTTGCTTCTTTGCTGGTGGATCACCCTCCAGCCCCACTCATCTAAAAGGGATCCATTCTTGGCTTTCCACAACCTGCTTTTACTCTGTAAGCAGCCAGCACAGCAAATAAAGGCTCTGCCCAGCCCCCGAAGCCTCTTCTACACTTTCATCAGCCCTTCCCCAAACATCTATGGAACAGCCAAATCCAGCCTATTTTCCCCCATTACAAATTCTATTGAAATACTCACTTGAGACTTTAAAATGTTGGTTTCCAAGAGTTCTTTTTGTTCTCCCAATGGTCTCTTTATTGCTATTTCATGGATGCATATCTTCTCTCTCTGAGATGTTAATTACAGTGGTTTAGGGAAGTTATCTTCTGCTTTCTGCATCATCTCTATTTTCTCCCCCTTTCTTTTTTCTCTGTTTTTGTTCCTGCTTTTCTTTCAGATGCCTGCTGAGCCTGGATGTCTATTTCCATTTATGGGAGAAGCATTAAGCAGCTGAGTGGGAGCGCTGTGTGGTAGGGGTGATCAATGAAGGGTGGGCTTCACTGTAAATGGCTGAGGTAAGCTGTCTTTAGGAGACCCCAACATGGCAGTGTCTGTGTTTCTTTGGGGTCTGGTGAGTTTCCCTAGAGCAGAATCATCCATTTCGTTGCCTGGAGGATCTGCATGGCTGTGGGCATTCTCAGAACAAACTAGGGAAGGTGCTTTCCTTCTATCAACCTTTTATTCTGTTGATTTTTACTCCCGCCCCCCAAATATGACCTCTAACACTGCCCCCATCCTCAACACTGCATCTTCAACACACTTTCACCCAGTGCCTCAGACTGCCTCCTGGGATTGCCAGATTCCAGCAACCTTGGCACTAGCTTTTCTTCCCCTCCAGGCTCTGCTGCATTCCCTCTAAAGGCCCAGCCTGCATGCCCCATGTCTGGGCAGTTCCCCAACCCCACCTCCGAACATACACACATAGCACTGCTGTTCTTCCTCTGAGTCTCATATATCCAGCAAGGGGGCCACGGGCCTGGGCTCTGGAGCCAGACTGCCCAAATTCAGAATCTACCGGAGCGTGGCAAGTGCTGGTCCCTCTGAACCTAGCCTCTGTCTGTGAAAGGGGCACAAGAGCAGCACTACCCCACCCCTATCCACCGGGAGGATGAAAGGAGAGAATGTGTGGGACACTTAGCGCAGAGCCTGACACAGAGTACACACTTAGTAAATGCTAGCTCTTCTTGCTGTTACTACATTTCTGAATTGAGCATGCTTCTGATTCAAACTGGGCCTGGGCCTTAAGTGGAAAGGAAGCTTATGGTGCAAGAGGGTGGTGGACACAGGGACAGGGCCAAGGGGTCCTGTTTCACCTATAGGGATGAAGGAAAAGGGAGAACACAAAGACAGATCATGGGGGCCTCCCTCAGAAAGAACCTCAGAAGCACTGAACAGGGCTGGGCATCTTTCATTGTAAAGGATTTTTTTCCCATTTAGCACATGAACACATCCCATAATTCACAAATATATGCAACACAGGTGAAAGCTCTCCATCCCCTTGTCCCAATATCTCTTCTATCTTCTTATTAATAGAGAATTTGAAGGAAAGTAACTAAATACGTTGTTTATGTTAACTCATTAAAAACTTCACCAAATGTTGGAGCTGGAAGTCCCCCTTTTAGGATCATGGAGAAGGTGGGGAAACTGAGGCCCAGAGAAACAAATGGGCTGGCTCATCCAAGGACACACAGTGAGCGGTGCAGAGGTGAGAAGATATTAGGCGTTCCCAAATCCCATTCCCACTCCTATGCCAGCCTCCTTATATCCTTCCTACATACCCTCCCACAATGGTTATCTTCTTGTCTCAGGAGACCAGAAGCTGCGTAAGAATTCTGTCTTTCTTGGGCTCTTCAGGTTTTCATAACTGAGCTCCCTCCCGGCCCTCCAAGTCCTCACTAGCCAGTGCTAGTGTATCACCAGACAGATGCTGGAGGGAATGTGGAGCTGATTTTCTTTAAAAGCTTTAAAAGAGATTTTAGGTTTGTTTGTTTTCCTTTATTTTTATTTTTTTAATTAAAAAAAATTTTATTGTTGTTGTACTACATCCATTCCCCCTTTGCTCCCCTCTGTCCTCTTCCCCACCCACCCACTCCTCCACAAAGTCAATCCCACTTGTTGTCCATGTCCATGGTTCTTCCATACTAGGTTCTTGTCTAAACTGCTCCCCTTCTTTGCCTCTTCCTCCCCGCTTCCCCCTGACCACTGAAGGCCCATTCACTGTATTCATATATCTGGTTCTGTTTTGCTTGTTGTTAGTTTTGTTCATTATTGTCCTGTAATGGGTGAGATTATATGGTATTTGTCCTTCACTGACTGGCTTATTTCACCAAGCATAATACTTTATAGTTCCATCCATGTTGTTGCAAAGGTTAGGAGTTCCTTCTTTCTTTCTGCTGTGTAGTATTCCATTGTGTAAATGTACCAAAGTTTTTTGATCCAATCATCCACTGATGCGTACTTAGGCTGTTTCTAGCACTTGGTTATTGTAAATAGCACTGCTATGAACACAGGGGTATATAGGTTCTTATGAATTGAGTGTTTCAGGATTCTTTGGGTATAGTCCCAGTAGTAGAATTGCTGGATCAAAAGGCAGTTTCATTTTTAGTCTTTTAAGGAAACTCCATACTGTTTTCCAATGTGGCTGCATCAGCCTGCATTCCCACCAACAGTGCACCAGGGTAAAGTGCTGTATTGAAACAAACAAAAAAATGACACTATACTCGAGAGTCTTAGCCAATAGACAGCAGGTTATTTCTTTGTGTTATTTTTTCCTGCCTGAGCCTCAGTTTTCCTCATCTGTAAAATAGGACTTGTAAGAATTAAGAGAGTCAAGTGTAAATGCATATCTGGCCTAATACTAGGTATACCATTGCTGAATAATAAATATTCACTCTCTCCTCCTCAACATGGGTGTATAGAGTCCTCAGGTGTACACTTGATGGGGAGACCTTGACCATTCTGCTGATGCCGGCAGATGTGAGGCCATGATCCAGCTCATCGCTCTGTTATTTATAACAAACCCCCTCATTATCCAGCAATACAGAAACGATTTAGTAAATTGTGGTACCTGACTCAGTGTTCTAGGGCATGGCCATTTAAAATCATAATTATAATGTCTATAGCAATATAGTGTTAATTTTGATGATTTAATAGGTGCTGGGCCCTGTGCTTTGCATATAGGGTATCCTCCCTTCCTCACTCCAGCCTCACTGGGTAGGCAACATTATCATCTCCATTTTACAGGTGAGAACACTGAAAAATGAGCCAATTAAAAAATTAAAACATGAAATGGACTATACTTCATAATTATATTTATATAATATGAGAATATAAAAATAAATAGATAAATAAATAAATGCCAAGAAGGGAATATAAAAAATGACAGTGGCTCTACTTTTCCTTTCACTAAAAATACTTTCTCTAATGCTGATTGATTACTTTTTTGAAAAGCATTTTGAAATTGAAATGGTATAGAATCATAGAAAATATCAGACAGACCTGATTTACACTCCAGCTCTGGCATTGCCAGCTGAGTGACATTTGATGAATCATTCTGTGTCTCTACCTCAGTTTCCTGTTTGAGAAATGAGTGCGGTGATTACTGTAATTTTAATTTTTCCTTACCTCTATTTTCTAACTGTTCTTTTGGTTTCACTATACCTATATTACTTGTATAAAATGTAGAAAACATATTTTTAAATAATATCTACTTTGCTTGTTTTTAAGATTAAATTAGGTCACAAGTGTAAGGAACTTGGCAAAGTTTGAAATATTAATTTTAAAGATTAGACAGGTCTTGGTGGGGTTGGGAGGGGATGGGAGATCGCTCAGGGGTGGGAGACTTGAGGGCTGGAGAAGGAGGATGTGTGGGGATGGGAGTCTTAGGGGGCTGGATATGAGGGTGGGAGACTTGGCTAATCTGTCCCCCGTAGGAACATTGCAGTAGGAACAGCCCCTATTGGCAACTCACTTACATCCTGGACCTGCCTCTCAGGGCCTGCAGGGCTGGAACACATCCAGGTCCCTCATGTGCACAGGCCCCTGACTAAACAACAGCATTTCTGAATCCTTGGTAAAGCCAAACCCTTCTGACTGCTCAGTGCCTGGGGTCACAGTACAACCTACCCTCCCTGGGGAGTACCCAAAGGGAAGAGATAGAATCAGACTAGGTTCCCCAATCCTTCCACTCAGGCTCCACCACCAGAAAAAGCTGTCTGAACAACAATCCAGAATTGCTGGGGAGACTGTGTGCTGGCAAAAGGTGGGAGAAGGCTGAGCCTGTGGGCCCTGCTATCATGCCCATTTTGCAGATGAGAAAACTTAGGCAAATTTGGCTCATATAAGATGATTACCGTGAAAGGTCATTGGAAAAATCATTAAGTAAGGTCCTAGTGTCAGGCAGAACTATCTTTACAGTTGGCAGGGGCTAGAACCCCTACACAAACCACACATAAGGGTTGAGTGTAGATGAGAGCCAAAGAAGAGTATATATACATGCATATATGCATATGCATATGTAAAAGTCAGAGAACGCATAGGGACCTATGGGGGTTGGGCATGATAGCCATAGGCCTTGGTGGAAATTGAGTGAAGGAATAAAGGCACATTCCAACTGGAGGAAGGAGGGACCAGGAGGGGCAGAAACCTGGAGATAGGCAAACTCAGGGAAAAGTTCTGGGGAGAGCAAGTTTCTCCTACCAACAAATGGGTGTGTATGGAGAGAACAGGCAGGCTGGAGCTTTGTGTCTGTGGTGAGGGGTCTGCATAGAATTTCAGAGTTCTGGAGAGTTAGGGAAGGTTCTTGAGTAAGTGAGATGGATATGTGGATACCAACTCAAGAAGATTTAGCTGGAAGCAGGTGCAGGCCAGGTCGCATCTGGGATATGGGGGTTGGGAAAGGTGCATAAAAGTTCCTTGTTTTTAGCACTAGTACTTGGGTGGCAGGGAGCAGGTGGGATTTCCCCTGGGCTGCCTGCCCAGAGAAAGCAGATGGATCTGGGTGGGAGGGATACTGGATTTCAATTGGACAATATGTGCTTGTTTTGTTTAAATCTATAGCCTTCTAGGATAACCTAGAGGAGGGCTAATTATTTGAGGGAGAATCTGACTTCTAGAAGCAGTCCAAAGTCTGAGCCCTATAGACTGCATGTGTTTGTATCCAAACAAGGTAGGAAAATTTTAAGTCATCCCTTATTCACAAGGCACACATTCCAATTTAACAAGCCTTTTGTATGAATTGTCTAATATTCTCCACACAATGGATGGTTCCATGATTGCTGCTAATTGCTCATTTCACAGATGAGAAAGCTGGGGCTCTACAGTTAGGTCCTGGCACAATGAAGTCTCAAACCCAGTCTCCTGACTGAATTTAGCTTCCAGAGGTGCCCAAGACCTTGTGCTGACTTTCTTGAGTGGATGCTTGAAGGAAAGGCAGGTGGTCTTGCTGTAGGGTTGGCAGAATGTGGGCATGGGTGGTCCTGACTGGATTTCATCTTATTACCCAGGCTGAGTTCAACCAGAATGGATACTCAAAGGTCAAGAATCCATTTGAAGAACTAGCCAGGGACATGAACTTGGTGTAACCAGGAAGGCCATACTTATGTCAATAATTAATGTGACCATTTCATTGTGTGCTTGGCAAAAAAATATGTCTGGTACTTCAAACAAGTGGTTCATCTTTATTACTGGTTAGGATAAGTCTAAGTTTTAAAAAAAGGTGTTTTAAAGATTGAATTGAGGGGAGGGGTTCCTAGGCTCTGGCTACCCTAAGCATGGTTCTTAGAATAAGCAGCATCAACATTATCTGGGAGCTGGATAGAAATCCAGGATTTCAGACCCCATTTCAGACCCACTAAGTCAGATCCTGCATTTAACAAGATCCCCAGAAGAATCATATGCACATGAGAACTTGGGAAGCACAGGGCTGGGTGGTCCACAGTTGTGGCATAACTATCAAGTTGCCACAGGGGATCCTCAGAGGCCTCCACGTCCTAACTTCCTCGACTTCTTAGCTATTCTCTCCATTTCATGCACAGTGACAGGAGCTCAGAGGGAAGGTGACTTTCCTGATGTTACCCAGCAAGATAGTAGCACAGCTGGTCGAGGATCCTGGGTTCTTAATTCTCAAGGCACACCCAGGGGAACACAGGGCTCCAGAACACCAAGGCTGAACTTGAGCCAAGCAGGAGTGTTCGGCAGTCCCCACAGCCTCATTAATCGCCCAACCTCAGAACGGGCTGTTTTCCTGAGAGGAACAATCAGTGCCTTTGGGGAAAGCAGAGTCCCTGGGATGGGGACTCCGGGAGGGCCTTGGGCTACAGAATGTAGATTGTGTCCTGCCAGCTCGCAAAAGAACAATCTCCCCTGGCAAGCCCACGAGGATGCGTTCCTGGCAGTGTGGCTGGGGAGAGCAGGGTTACCAGGGAACCTGGGCTCTCCCTGGGGATGTTGGAGGGGACCCAAGGCAATATGCCATGGGGAGATGAGCACTGCCCTGGCTTGTCACTGCCACTGATGAACATTTTGGTTTCAACCATCCACTTCATGTTCAGAAAACATTTACAGGCACCTCTTCCATTCTGATTCTGTTCTGAGCTCCATACCTTGAATTGTTGCAGAGTTCAGAATCTCACAGAACCTGAATCTCTGCTCTGATGCCAGTAACTGTGTGGTCTTGGACAAGTGGCCCAGCACCTCAGTTTCACCTTTCATGAAATGGGTATAATGATATATCCACCAGTGTGGCTGAAATGAAAATGACTGATTGTATCAAGAGTTGATGAGGATGTGGCACAAGAACTCTCACATTGCTGGTGTGAGTGGGAAATGAAAACAACTATTTTGGAAAAAGTTTTGGCAATTTCTAGGATAGCTAAACCTGTATCTACCCTATGGCCTGATAATACCACTCTAGATAAGAGAAATGAAAGTATACTATGTCCAAAGACTTGACGTGAACATTCATACAAACTTAATTCATAACAGCTTAAGCCTAGAAACATTCTAAATACCCACCCACAGGAGAATAGATGAACAACTTGTGATGGAGTCATACAAAGGAATATTACACAACACTGATATAGAATAGACCCCTAACAACATAGATGAATCTTATATAGCACATTGAGTGAAGGAAGCCAGACTTAAGAAATAATATCCCATACAATTCTATTGATAGAGGCTCAAGAGTAGGCTGAACCAATCTGTGGTGATAAAGTCAAAGCAGTGGTTGCCTCTGGGTAAGTAAAGGGGATCTCTGGGGAAGGGGCATGGGGCAGCCCCCCAGAGAGTTGGGAATGTGCTGTAACTGAGTCTGGATGGTGGTCACACAGGTATAAACAAAGGTGAAAATACGTCTAGTTGTCCATGTGCGATTTTTTCATTTTACTGTGAAATCTTACTCAGGGAGAGAAAAAGAGAGTGAGCACATGTGAGAGATCAGAAGAGTCATCCTTACCTCATAGGGGAGCTCTGAGAGTAACATTACAGAAGAGAAATGCCTCGTTGCTAGTGAACTCTTAATCAGTGATTGCTACAGTTAAATCACAGTCTGTACTTCTCATGTTTATCTCATGCTTTGCTTTATTGCTCTATACAATGGGAATAAGAAGGGGTTCTTCTTGAAGGTGCATGGAATGGAGTCTGCCACTCAGGTGGCCAAGATGGGTGTCTGTGCATCTGCCTTTCATTTTGGGATGCTCCCAGAAAGTCTGCCCCAAAGTGCTGACTATCCCCAATCCCTTTCTTAATTGTAGCACAAGTAACTCTATTGAGCTTGACTATGTTGCTAATGCCCCTGGCAGATGGGACATCTGGGAACGCCGCCGGTCACAGAGGGGCACCAGGGGACTCATGAAGCCCCCTGACACAGGCGCTCTAATAGCAAGGACAGGCTGAGGTCCCAAACATCCTGCATCGATGGGGGAGTGTATCATGGGCCTCATGTTGCAGGCAGGGAAACTGAGGCTCACAGAGATGACAGAGCTGGATGACAGGGGAAGTGAGATCAAGTCTAGGTCAGTGTGACCATGAATCCTATGCTTATCTTACTGCAGCAACAGTAACTTTGGAATGCATTGAAAGCAACAGATGGCTATGTAACCCTGGGGGAGTCATTTAGTCACTCTAGGCCTGAGTTCCTCTGAGGGAACCTAAATTCTTTTTTTTTTTTTAAATTTTATTGTTGTTGTATTACATCCATCCCCTTTTTGCTCCCCTCTGTCCCCCTCCCCACCCACCCATTCTCCCCAAAGTCAATCCTACCTGTTGTCCATGTCCATGGTTCCTTTATACTAGGTTCTCGTCTAAACTGCTCCCCTTCCTTGCCTCTTCCTCCCCCCTCCCCCTAACTCCCTTCCCCTTGACACTGAAGGCCTATTCACTGTATTCATATATTTGGTTTTGTTTTGCTTGTTGTTAGTTTTGTTCATTATTGTCCTGTAATGGGTGAGATCATATGGTATTTGTCCTTCACTGACTGGCTTATTTCACCAAGCATAATACTCTCCAGTTCCATCCATATTGTTGCAAATGGTGCAAGTTCCTTCTTTCTTTCTGCTATATAGGATTCCATTGTGTAAATGTACCAAAGTTTTTTGATCCAATTATCCACTGATGGGCACTTAGGCTGTTTCCAGCACTTGGCTATTGTAAATAGTGCTGTTATGAACATAGGGGTACATAGGTTCTTATGAATTGGTGTTTCAGGATTCTTTGGGTATAGTCCAAGTAGGGGAATCGCTGGATCAAAAGGCAGTTCCATTTTTAGTTTTTTAAGGAAACCCCATACTGTTTTCCACAGTGGCTGCACCAGCCTGCATTCCCACCAACAGTACACAAAGGTTCCCTTTGCCCCGCATCCTCGCCAACACTTGTTGTTTGTTGATTTGTTGATGATTGTCATTCTGACAGGTGTGAGGTGGTATCTTATTGTGGTTTTAATTTGCATCACTCTGATGACTAGTGATGTTGAGCATTCTTTCATATGCCTCTGGGCCCTTTGTATATCTTCCTCAGTGAGTTGTCTGTTCAGGTCCTTTGCCCATTTTTTAATTGGGCTGTCTGTCTCCCTGGTGTTGAGTCGCATTAGTTCTTTATATATTTTGGAGATCAGACCCTTGTCTGAGGTATCATTGGCAATTATGTTTTC